>CM077092.1:146597275-146974775 GCA_039513925.1 Platanthera zijinensis | reverse complement strand
AAATAAAACAAAATTGAAAAAAAAAAAAAAAAAAAAAAAAACGAAAACCCCAAAAAAAGACAAAAAAAAAAATAAAATTCCAAACAAAACAAACAAAAAAAAAAAAAAAAAACTTTTGGTGTGCCAACCCCGAAAAAAAAAAAAAAAAAAAAAAAAAAAAAAAAAACAAAAAATCCCTGCCAAAAAAAAAAAAAAAAAAAAAAAAACAAAAAAAAAAAAATAAACAAAAAAAAAAAAAAAAAAATCTCAAAACAAAAAAACAAAAACAAAAAAAAGGTGGCCCAAGCGCGAGCCCTCACAAAAAAACAAAAAAAAACCCCCTGGATGGTGAGAAAGGCAAAAAGTCGCAGAGAAAACAAAAAACAAAAAAAAAAAAAAAAAAAAAAAAAAAAAAAAAAAAACAAACAAAAAACCAACAACAAAAAAAACCGCAAAACCAAACCAAAAAAAACACCCCAAACCCAAAAAAAAAAAAAAAAAAAAAAACCACAAAAACAACAAAAAAAAAAAATGATTAAAAAAAAAAAAAAAAACTGACACAAAAGGAAAAACAAAAAAATAAAACAAAACTCCTCGCAAAACCCAAAACAAACAAAAACACAATCCAAAAAATAAAAAACCCTCCACAATTCCAAAAAAAAAACCAAAAAAAACCCAAGTAAAAAAACAAACAAAAAAAAACAAAAAAAAACAACACAACAAAAAAAAAAAAACATAAAAACTTCACGTCAATCAAAAAAAAAAAAAAAAAAAACTATCACAAAAAAAAAACAAAAGCTGCAAAAAAAAAACCAAATTAACGCACAACAAAGGGGAGGGGTGGCCGACAAACCCTTCGTATCCCTAAAGGATGCCAGCTACCCCGCGAGAGAGGTCGACTCCCCCTACTCTCGGCCAGGCCAGGATCACCTCATGCAAGACCTTTCGCGCGGGGCAAGGAAAACCGCTCCACCTCCTTTTTGGAAAGGAGACTGAGGGGGAGTCCGGGCCTTCTCTCCTGTCACCGGCCGGTAGCTCTCGCCATCCTGTAGGTATGTGTGGTACTATCATAACCTTTACTTTGCTTTCGTCATAACCATGGAACTTTGCTTTTACCAGGGGATGTGGACCCGGGAGCAGGAGACGACGAGGAAGATGAATACGAAAGGGAAGACACTAAGAGATCCCCCTTTTCTTCTTCTGATGAGATGGAAGAAATCCTAGACTGGTGTCGGGAATGTCAAGAGACAGCGGAAAAGGATAGAGACAATACTGTCAAAGCTCGTGCGGCGGGAGCGGGCAAAAGCCTCTACGGCAAGGGAACATCACGAGATGGTGGAGCAAAGGCTGGAGGCCCTCGAGCGGGATTACTACTTCCTGGGTGAGATGGAGCGGCAGGATATGCCTATCGTCGGGTCGTCCCCAGGGCAGGTGTATTGCGCGGATTCGAGACCAGGCGCGCCAGATCAACCTTGGATGCCACCACCCTATCATCTTACTTCAAACCTGTGAGCTCCTCTGAGGACCAGAAGGCGAAGAACAAGGACGATGGCGATGGGAACCATACTAAATAACGGAGTCTCGCCTCCCTCATCCCTTAGCCTACCCTTCTCGCAATGTACCCCTTTTTTTTAATTGGAACCTTGACTTCTTGAGACTTTATCATTATTATTATTATCTGTTATGCGGCTTTCGCCCGGCGAGAGCCCCTCTTTTTTCCATTTCTACTTCATTGCTCTGTTTCAAGCTGTTATCTCGTTGTTTGCGCGCACTCAAGCTGTCTGTCAATCGCTTGTTATCTATGAGCCGAAATCTTCTAATTGGCTTAGGCGCCTGACGTGTGTCGTGGTGGAAAACGAGGCACCGTTCACTTGAGGCATGGCGATTGTACCCTCACCGCCCTTTTGGGAAAAACTATCATTACTATGGTTTTTTATAAATAGGCCGGTCCATCCACCGCATTTATTTCTCCGATCCGGAAACCTTGTCCTCCTTCTTGCTGCTTTCGCGCCTTGCCGAGACCTTCCCTCATTTCCGCCACCTTCTCTCGTTCTCGCCTTTCTCCCTGAGCTTTTGCATTCAATCTCTTAACCAAGATGCCGGGCGAGAGCGAAGGACGCTCCAACTATGCGCAAGCCTTCCGGAGGCACCCGTACCCTCCTTGTTGACTGACCATGGACGAGTACCACCTGATCTCCTCCCGCTAATCCCTGCCAGTTTCTCCGCAAGAAACCCGGGCAATGACAATAGGGTAAATCTCGCGGGACAGGGAGAGCTCACAACCCCCCTCGAGCATTTCGAGGTGGGCTTCCGCCTCCCCCTCTGGCCCGAGATGCGTCAGGCCCTTCGCTACTACAGGGTGGTTCCCGCCCAGATCAACCATAACTCAGTCACCATACTGGTGGTGTTCATCTGTTACATGCGATCAGAGAGGATTGAGTTCAGTATACCTATCTTCCGGAAGCTGTTCGTCTTTCGTGCTAAGGGTGGGGTAGTCTTCTTCTCTGGGCAGCTGCTCAAAACCTATGGTCTCGCCAACAAGCATCACCACTGGGGCAAAAAGTTCTTCTATGTTTCCGGCGACTTCGGCAATGTGCCCCTCGCGCTAGTCCAATACGACGATTCCACCTACAAGCCGCCAACTATGGGGTCGCGCGAGAGCGCCCTCTTGGAGTTCTTTGGCACCAAGGACTTCGACGTCCAATTTCTCAGGCGAGACGTCGACTCTCTCCTGCCTGTGCCTCCTGGAGAAGGTATGGTATCGCCTTTATCTTGACATTCCATTCTCTAAAATGTAGCGCTGAATGTTGTCGACTTTGTAGGAGAGCGGGAAATCCCACGATGCCAGCCGTTTACCGAGACCAGGGATGCGAGAGATCCACTGGCTCTTGAGCAAACTGCGGCTCTCACCTATCGGGATGAGCTGGCTCCTCCCCCTCGGTATGGTGCCTGGAAGCGAAAGCCCGACACCTTCTCGTCCAATCCACTAAAAAGACCAAAGCCCACCGCCATAGACAAGGGGAAGTCCGTGGAGGCCTCTCCCTCCTGACCTGTCGGCGAGGGTCTATCCCTCGCTGAGATCCTCTCGGCAGCCAGGGAGGCGATCACTGCCGCCGGGACCTCTGTTGGGGTCCCTGCCGAGAGCCTGCCAGCCGCAAGCGGGGCTGGTGACGAGGGCGCAGCCGCCGAAACCTCCGCTAAGGACCCACCCAAGCAGGTCCCAAAGGGGCACCAGAACTTCGGTCTCGGCGTGAAGTGTCTGGATGTGGAAGGAAAGCCTCTGCTCCAGTGGGATCCTGAGACCAACCGGGTCTCCGTCTCTACCCTCCTCCATAGTTGGGCGGAGCGCGACAAGGTCACCGACGACACTTTCGCGTTGGGCTACAACCTTTAAACCGGGAGGATGCCAGCATCTTCGACCAAATGTCCACTCGACTCTTGGACCCTTGACTCCATCCGGGCCTTGCAATGTGGGTTTGAGCTCTCGCATATGTGTGCGCGCTGGAGTATCACCATCGACCGCAACTTCGGCGAGATGCTCAAAGCGAGGGACCAGGCGACGGCCCATGCAACAGCGCTAAAGGCCGAGCTGGCGGATGCCCAACAACTTCTATACTTGCGCCCTGCGGAAGAGGTAAGTGAGACCTTTCAATGGCATTCTCTCTCATCCCTGTAATCCACAACCCTTCTCTCCTCTATATTGACTGGTTTCTCCCTTACGCAGGATTCTGCCAGAGCACGGTGCTTCGCGCAGAGCTGACCAGGATAAGGTGTGAGAACGTCCTACTGAAGGACTAACTCTGACGCATGGAGGCAGTAGCGGTGGCAGGTCCCGCCTCATCCTTCGTTGGACGAGAGGCTGAGGAGCCGTCACTTCTCGGAATACGATATCGATAAGCTGCTGCAGTCCAACGCCCAAGCAACGACCATACTTACCATAGAGATGTTGCGGGACGTGGGGTGTCTGAATGAGGGTGGCGAAACCATCGTCGCCCATCGGCTTCTCTCGTGGCTCTTCCTAAGCCACCGGGCTCACCTGACTCCCCGCCCTCGGATGTCCCGAAATCTCCCACTGCTGCTGGAGAGACATCCAGGGAGGGTTCTGGCGAGAGCTCGAGCGGGGGGTATAGTTCGTCCCCCTGATGGGTTTCTTTTTCCCCCCTCCTTTTGTCTTTGAAACATGCGAGATGCTCTCACCTGTAATCACATTTTGAAGGATATATTGTACATGTTTGCATATTGTGATTGATTTCTTACCTCTTTATAAGTGTGTAGTGACGAATGCTTCTCAAGCTCGTTCTCGCCGAGGCCTTCGGTCTCCCTAGGATAGTCGTCGCCCTTAGCGACCAATAGGTGGAGACCTACCGAGAGCTCAAGGCCCAGCATGCCGTTTCGGAGTGCCTTCAACCGAGACTGTAGGTTCTTGCGGGGGGGGGGGGGGGGGGGCGCCGCCTCCTTAACCTCACGTGAGTGAACAAAGTTTTTTGCCTAGGGCTCCTCGCCGAAAGCCTTCCCGCCGGGAACTCCCTCTGCCGAGATCCTCTTAGCCGAGACCTCTTAGCCGAGACTTCTCTCGCCTGAGGGGGTTTCCAACCTTCTTATTCTGCCTTCCAAGTGTGCCTCCTGTCCTGCCCAGAAGGCCCGGTCAGCGAGTCCACCCGGGTCTGAGTCTCGCTCGGGGTAGTGCCAAAGTTGCCAAGTCGCGGTGCCCCGAAGAACATATCTGAGAACAAGCCCTTCCCCCCAGGTGTGTCGACAGCCCTGCCCAGCTGATGAGAGCCTGAGCACCGAGTCTAACCGGGGCCGAGCAGCACTCGGGATCCCTTATCCCCACAGGAGAGCCTTCAGACCTGCCATCTAGATGAGAGTCTGCGCAGCGGGTCTACCTGGGGCCGAGCCGAGCTCGGGGTAGTGCAAACATCAAAGCTGAAGTATCTCCAAGAACCAAACCTCTCCCCCACAGGAGAGCCTTCGGACCTGCAAGCTAGATGAGAGCCTGCACAGCGGGTCTACCTAGGGCCGAGCCGAGCTCGGGGTAGTGCAAACATCCAAGCTGAAGTATCTCCAAGAACCAAACCTCTCCCCCACAGGCGAGCCTTCGGACCTGCCAGCTAGATGAGAGCCTGTGCAGCGGGTCTACCTAGGGCCGAGCCGAGCTCGGGGTAGTGCAAACATCCAAGCTAAAGTATCTCTAAGAACCAAACCTCTCCCCCACAGGCGAGCCTTCGGACCTGCCAGCTAGATGAGAGCCTACGCAGCGGGTCCACCTGGGGCCGAGCCAAGTCCGGGGTAGTGCAAACATCCAAGCTGAAGTATCGCCAAGAACCAAACCTCTCCCCCACAGGCGAGCCTTCGGACCTGCCAGCTAGATGAGAGCCTGCGCAGCGGGTCTACCTGAGGCCGAGCCGATCTCGGGGTAGTGCAAACATCCAAGCTGAAGTATCTCCAAGAAGCAAACCTCTCCCCCACAGGCGAGCCTTCGGACCTGCCATCTAGATGAGAGCCTGTGCAGCGGGTCTACCTGGGGCCGAGCCGAGCTCGGGGTAGTGAAAACATCCAAGTTGAAGTATCTCCAAGAACCAAACCTCTCACCCACAGGCGAGCCTTCGGACCTGCCAGCTAGATGATAGAATGTGCAGCGGGTCTACCTAGGGCCGAGCCGAGCTCGGGGTAGTACAAACATCCAAGCTGAAGTATCTCCAAGAACCAAACCTCTCCCCCCACAGGCGAGCCTTCAGACCTGCCAGCTAGGTGAGAGCAAGTGTAGCGGGTCTACCTGGGGCCAATCCAAGCTCGGGGTAGTGCAAACATCCAAGCTGAAGTATCTCCAAGAACCAAACCTCTCCCCCACAGGCGAGCCTTCGGACTTGCCAGCTAGATGATATCCTGCACAGCGGGTCTACCTAGGGCCTAGCCGAGCTCGGCCTTCTGCCTCCTTCTACGCATCCGCAACATCTCCCTCCTCCCATAAACATCAAGCCTCGGCCTTCCTCCACCATAATCCTCCAAGCCACTCCCTCCTCCACCTCCCTTCCTCAACCATATCCTCAACACCAAAACCCGGCCACACTCCTTATCCCCCTCACAAAACCGAGAAGCCCTCCACCATCAGATTTCTCGAGCCCCTCTTTCCCCTAAGTCGCCGGCCACCTCTCAACTCCACCTCTCTATAGGCTCGGCCACCACCTCCCCCTAACCGACCCTCCATCTCTTCCAAACCACCAAACCGGCCACTATTCCTCAACCCTACCCGACCACCAACAAGAAGAACTTCCCCTTGAGGATCTCCAAGCCCGGCGTGAAGGGACAAGGGCGAGCAAGATTTTCATCTCCTTCCGGCGCAACTCCGGCGGAGCCGTTGAGGGACGATCCAAGTAGAGAGTAATCGGAATCACCCTTTCCGATTGGGTAACGAATCCTTCCTACCTCCTGTGTGATTTCATTTCTTAGATTAAGTCTTGTGGTGGATTTATCTTTGGTGTTGTTTTAGATAACCTTGAATGGTATCGTGGATTTCTTTGCATGCTTTGTAATTCCCTTTATTATCGTTTTATATTCGAGAAGGTTTGGCGAACCTCGTTTGGCTTTTGTTGGGAGCGCTCTACCCATTTCGAATTGAACTTTTTCAGTAGAACTTTTTTGGTACAACACCGCTCGGTTCAGACCCAATATTGGTCCTTTTAGCTCGATCGAACCTTGGCCTTATAGCCCTTGTTGGATCCAAACCGGATTGGCTACCTGTATGCTAGCATAAAATTGATAGACTTAACTGCGTGGTGTCGCGTAGAGCAATTGTGCGAGTGTAGGGATTGGATAGAAGAGTGACGTGGCGTTGGACCGTAGTTCTATTCAGTGTGAAACGTGCAAGCCTACATCAATTTTGTATCAGAGGGAGGTTCACGTCAATTTCCTAATTGGCACCCCTCCCCCATCTTGTGGCACGTTACCCGCACTTCTGTTTGCACGTTAGTTGTCAAAATCACAAAAAAATTTATTTTTTTTAGTCTGCCAATAGCGGCTTAAATTTCTTATTTTTCAGCAAAAAAATAAAAAAAAATATTAATTAATAACCTTCATATTTTATTCTGCAAGAAAATATATTTTATATTCATATTACCCTAGTTGCTAAGCAGGAACAATTCCGACAATCCTAATTTATTTGGGTCAGTTTACTTTTCTTTGCATGTGCACAAGTATCGGATCGAGTTTTCTCTCTGGTTCTTACGATTATGGCCTATGACATTCACGCTTCCCGTTTGGACTATTGGTATAAAAAATCCATGGCTAAGCCTCCCCCTAGGCAACGCCATATTTATCTTACCTATGACGGTTTAGGGAATCCTAAAAATTTTAGGGATTGACTTAAGGAGATAGAACTTCATTTTGACTATCGCGAATGGGAGGACATCCAAAAGGTTCACTTCGCCCGAGAGCGGTTAATAGGTCGAGCCCAGTCATTTTGGATAAACGAAGAGCGTCGTGTTGGTAATTATAAACACACGTGGTGGGCGATGCGTAGCCTCCTCTCGGATCAATTTGATCCCGCCAATCTCCGTACTACTAACGCCAAACCTTTGAGTGAGTATCGTTATGGCGCTAGTTCCATACCAACCTTTAGGGCTGACAATAAACCTAATGCCCAGATCAAACGACACATAACTGATGATTTGGCTCCCCTACAATAAGGGAATAAGTCGGTCTCAGAGTACATGCAACTATTTAAGGATATGATGGTTAGGAGTGGTATGAAGGAATTGCCCGAGATGAACCTCTCTAGGTTTCGTAGGGGGTTAAACCCTTACATCCAGAGTAAGTTATTGCATTATTTGCACACCGACCTGGACACCACCTTTAGTACGGCGTTGGAAATTGAGAAGCACCATATTCTTAGGCCTTAGGTTTCCTCGTTTCGGGCGACCACTACTTATGAGTCTAGTGGCATATCTGATTTTGGATCTATTAAGCGATCTCCGCCGATTATGCATGTAGACCTTTTTGAGTCTCACCCTGAGTTGTCTAGTCTAGTTGTTGACTCTCGTTGAGTCTAAGGTAATGTATAGGATCGTGCCCGTCATTGAGGACGAGGCTGTTACCTCTGACGATTATAGCGACGATGAGGGTATTGGTTACCCTAGTGACCTGGATGAGGATTTCACCTCTGAGGAATCCTCTCCACTCCCCGTCGACGATATTTTGGAGCCATCTCCCTTGGTTATTATTGAGTCTTCGGTCGACCCAGTGTTGTTAGATGTTTCAACAGTGTTGGAAGAGTATTCATGGGATGAAAGTTTATCTTGGGGTGAAGATAGCCTGATATATGAGAATAGCACCTTGCCTAATTTTGGTCATACTAGTGTTGTGTCTGTTCACCCTAGTTTTTAGAGCCCTCTCCAAACTATGATCCCCGTCGTGTTAGAGTGTAATATTACACCTGCTGAGAAAATGCCCGAGTCGGTAGACATTTTGGCTGAGTCAGTAGAGTCACCTTACATTGAGAGTTTACCTAGTAGTGACTTGGAGGATGACCTGTTCGGACTCGAGCTAGTTCCTTTTAGGCCGAGATATGTTGAAGGTTGTTCTGATGACCCTGTTGTATTGGACGTTCCGACTGCTTGGGAAGATTTACCGTTTGTGAACGAATTATGTTTAGATAATTTTAGCGCTATGAGCCCGAACGATAGCTCCTTGATGAAAACACCTTTATCTGAAGTTCATGAATTAAAATTTTCGTCGGGCTTGATTTTCCCCTTTCATGAGACCATTACCGATTCTAAATTAATCAACGAGACTAGCGTGTTAGACGACAATGGTAAGCGAGGAAGTGGTATTTTTGGACAATTATTTAGTCTTACCCCCGATTGAAAGTTCTTTAATGTTAGCTTCGAATGGTAAAATTAATTCTGATTTGGATTTTCCGGGTTTGATTTCACCAACCCTCCATCCTATTTTTGTGCCCGCTTTCGTAGATGTTTTAGGCAGTGGAATCGGATGGCCTAGATTGATTTGTTGTGACACGCCCACTATATTAGTTCTTGTATTGGCGATGTCCCCGTGCTTAGGTCTTAGTCAGTTGAGCGCGCTAGTTTCTGGTGTGTTCGCCGCTCTGCGTAGATCTGACGGCACAGCACATTTGACTATGCTTTTCTCTGTGTGTCCGGCTACGCCTCTACCCTCGTGTACTCCTCATTCTTTGTCTATTTTGACACTAGAGGTGGTGTCGCTTTCACACACTTATATTCCACACCCGGTCGCGCAAATTTACCCCTGCCATTTGATGACCCATTTTCCCACTCGTTAGTGACCACGATTAGGCCACATGAGTTGTATCGCTCGCACCTGTTGCTACACCTGGGAGCGTTCAGCCCTACTAGTATTTATGATGAGCGGTTTCCCTTGGCATATCTTCTTGCCAAGCGTGATTATATTAATTATAAAAGTAGAACTGCGACGCTCACGCCTATGAAAATCATCATTGATTTTAAGGCTCCCATCCCTCCGGACTTAACTCCTTTATTCTCTGAATTTGGGGTGAGTCACATAGCGCATGGGTTCACACCACACGGTAGCAAGTTATCTAAGCGCATTTTAATAGAATTAATCACTCTGGTGGCGTCTCATTACTTACCCTCTAGTTTGTCGGTGAAACTCACTCCAGATTATGCTCGTTATGATCCCCTCTTATATAAGCACACTAGTAAAGCGCTATCCATTCCAATTATTTCGTATCATATTCATGCTAGCTTACATAAAAGAGCATCTCACTATAAGGTGATCGATTTAGTTTTGGTGCGTCTCGACCCTGAACGGATGCCTTCGGGCACTTTAGAAAGTTGGCCATTTGGTAAGCTGGACCTTTGTCGGATATTAATGAAATTTGGAGAATTTGCATATCATTTGAAGCTTTCCATTGATTAGGGTATCACCCCTAATTTTAATGTTTCTAATTTAACGCCTTATGATTCTCCACCACTTGATTTATCTGTCTGTCCATTTGGGTTCACTTTGTTCTCTTTGGGGTTGGGTTGTAAGTTTATGCTTGGATTGTTTTCTTCTTCGGTCTTCCCTGGAGGTACGTTTGTTGTTGATGCTGAATTTTGTTTTCCTTTATTACCTAATGCTTCTCCAAGGTTCCCTAGGAACATATTTTTGCATGACAGGATACTCCAGGTTGTTGTGCTCTTCTATCCAAGTGGGGTTGTCTGCCACTCTGAGGTTCTATTGGATGATGCTTTCCCGCACCGGTACTTTCAGACCTACTCATCGGGGATGAGTACTTTTAAGCGGGGGAGGATTGATGGAGACGACGACCCTCAACAAGTTGAAGACGAAGACGGCATGCTTACGTAAGTTATCTCTCCGCCTCCAAGTAAATATTTGCGGCGGCGTGACGATCATGTTGAGCGACGCCAAAAGATCCGTCCGCGGCGCAAACCAATCTAATGATAGCTTAATTAAATCATTTTTATGTTTCTTTAATTTGCAATATCTATGGCAATGTTTATGCCATGTTGTGTTTTAGTTTAATGTGTGCTGTTTTTATTTATTTATTATGGGCTGCAAATAGCCGAACTCTTGATGTAGCCTATATATAGGCAAGTATGTTTTCATTATGGATTAGTGAATGATAAAATATTGAAAACCCTAATCCTATCTTGAGCAGCCCCCTCTCTTTCTCCTTCTCTCTCCTTGGCCACCCCCTCTCTCCCTATTCCTCTTGGCCACCGGCCTTCCTCATCCTCCACCCCTTTGGCCTCTCGACCTCCTCTTTCTACTCCTCTCCCTCTCCTCCTTCTAGCATCCCAACATCTCCCTCCTCCATAAACATCAAGCTCGGCCTTCCTCCACCATAGCCTCCAACCACCACCTCCTCCTCCACCAAACCCTGCCACACTCCCCCTCACAAAACCGAGAAGCCCTCCACCATCAGATTTCCCGAGCCCCTCTTTCCCCTAAGTCGTCGGCCACCTCTCAACTCCACCTCTCTATAGGCTCGGCCACCACCTCCCCCTAACCGACCCTACATCTATTCCAAACCACCAAACCGGCCATTATTCCTCAACCCTACCCGACCACCAACAAGAAGAACTTCCCCTTGAGGATCTCCAATCCCGGCGTGAAGGGACAAGGGCAAGCAAGATTTTCATCTCCTTCTGGCGCAACTCCGGCGGAGCTATTGAGGGACGATCCAAGTAGAGAGTAATCGGAATCACCCTTTCAGATTGGGTAACGAATCCTTCCTACCTCCTATGTGATTTCATTTCTTAGATTAAGTCTTGTGGTGGATTTATCTTTGGTGTTGTTTTAGATAACCTTGAATGGTATCGTGGATTTCTTTGCATGCTTTGTAATTCCCTTTATTATCGTTTTATATTCGAGAAGGTTTGGCGAACCTCGTTTGGCTTTTATTGGGAGAGATCTACCCATTCCGAATCGAACTTTTTCGGTAGAACTCTTTTGGTACAACATCGCTCGGTCGGACCCAATATTGATCCTTTTAGCTCGATCGAACCTTGGCCATATAGCCCTTGTTGGATCCAAACCGGATTGGCTACCCGTATGCTAGCATAAAATTGATAGACTTAACTGCGTGGTGTCGCGTAAAGCAATTGTGCGAGTGTAGGGATTGGATTGAAGAGTGACGTGGCGTTGGAGCATAGTTCTATTCGGTGTGATACGTGCAAGCCTACATTAGGGGTAGTGCAAACATCCAAACTAAAGTATCTCCAAGAACCAAACCTCTCCCCCACAGGCAAGCCTTCGGACATGCCAACTAGATGAGAGCCTGCGCAGTGGGTCTACCTGGTGCCGAGCCGAGCTCGGGGTAGTGCAAACATCTAAGCTGAAGTATCTCCAAGAACCAAACCTCTCCCCCACAGGCGAGCCTTCGGACCTACCAGCTAGATGAGAGCCTGCGCAGCGGGTCTACCTGGGGCCGAACCGAGCTCAGGGTAGTGCAAACATCCAAGCTGAAGTACCTCCAAGAACCAAACCTCTCCCCAACAGGCGAGCCTTCGGACCTACCAGCTAGATGAGAGCCTGCGCAGCGGGTCTACCTGGGGCCGAGCCGAGCTCGGGGTAGTGCAAACATCCAAGCTGAAGTATCTCCAAGAACCAAACCTCTCCCCCACAAGCGAGCCTTCAGACCTGCCAGCTAGATGAGATCCTGCGCAGCGGGTCTACCTGGGGCCGAGCCGAGCTCAGGGTAGTTCAAACATCCAAGCTGAAGTATCTCCAAGAACCAAACCTCTCCCACACAGCACCTTGAAGAATGAAGAGCACTTCTCCCCCGACCTGGAGAAGAATCTGCTTAGCCCGGCTAGCTTGCCTGTTAAGCGCTGGACCTCCTTGGCATTGCACGGTGACTCCAGCTCCAGGATGGCCTTCACCTTATCAGGGCTGGGCTCTACCCCTGCCGGGGTAAGAAGATGCCCGAAGAATTTCCCGCGACTCACCCCGAAGACACACTTTGAGGGGTTCAGCCTCATCTTGAACCTCCATAGGTTAGAGAACATCTCCTCCAGGTCCCGTAGGTGTGATTCCATACTCTTGCTCTTGACCATCAGGTCATCGATGTAGACCTCCATGTTCCTCCCCCTTTGACCCTGGAAGACCCGATCCATCATGCATTGGTACGTAGCTCCTGCGTTTTTCAACCCAAAGGGCATCATCTTATAGCTGAAGCACCCCTCCCTCATGATGAAGGAGACATCCTTGACATCAGGAGGGTGCATCCGGATCTAGTGATAACCTGAAAAAGCATCTAAGAAACTCATAATAAAGAAACCAACGGCTGAATCAACCAGCGCGTCGATTCTAGGCAGGGGGTAGCAATCCTTGGGGCATGATTTATTCAATAAGGAAAATTCAATACACATTCACCACTTCCCTCCCCCTTTTTTTACCATTACACACGTTGGAGATCCAGCCTGGATACTGGATCTCCGAGATGAAGCCAGCCTCCAAAAGCTTCTTAACCTCTTCGCGGATGGGCTCCTCCAGCTTGGTGGTGATTGTTGAAGCCAAAAATGACCTCAACGAATGTTCACAAACCAGGATGCAGCCGATGCCTACTTCTCTAAAACCTCGACCCTTGACTGGCTGCTAAGGTCCTAAAACTGACCCAAAGACTCAGCAGGGAGGTCCCACCTAACACCCGGAAGATCTCTGTGAGCTTCCCCTCCAAAGCCAAATGCTTGGCAAGGAGCTCTTCAGAAAGCACTAGAGTTGGAGAATAATGAAAGTGAAAGTGAGGGTAAGATCTATCTTAACTCTACAGGGGGGGGGTGAATATAGTATTTTAAAGTAAATTTACAAATTAAAATTGCACAGCAGTAAAGGCTTAATTTATATATAGGTGTAAGGTGCTTTGATGTAGAAATAAAACTAAAGCAGTAAAAATAAAAACCACAGCACACAGCAAAGAATATGCATAAGAAACCATAAGACACAAGGATCTATAGTGGTTCCCCAAAAACCTGGGTACATCCACTCTTCTACCACCCTTGGTAGGAATTCACTGCAGGATGAGTTGATCAGGTGTCATGGGCACCAAAGAGCTTTTGATAAGGTGCTCAAAAACCAAACTGGATTTTTTGATCAGGTGTCTTGCCACCACTGAGTTTTGACAAAGCTCTCAGAAACAGAATCAAAACTTTTGAAGGGAGTCTTGATAACCCTTTTACAGCAAGAAAGGAAAAAAGGAAGAGGTGAAGTTGTCTTCTCTGTCTCAATCACTGATAGAAGACTTAGTGGATTGATTGTGTTGTCAAAGCTCCCACTGAGATGCAGATGGTTCAGAGATGAGAGCTTTTCTAGGGTGATAGGTCTTCAGAAGCTTCAGATCTCCAGCATAAGATGGTTTCAGCAGAGGCTGAAATATGAATTGTCTGGAGTCCTTGATATTGAAGCTATGATCACTTTTCAGTATGCCAATATTCAACTAATTTTCCAGGATTGATCACTTGATTTTTCTCTAAGTTTTTCTGACTATCTGTGTATGTCTGTATTGAGTGATAGATGGATTGTCTTGATCTACTGTAGGATGTTTTTTTCTCTGAAGATCCTCTATCCAAGATAGCCGTTAGCAGTCAATAAATATCTTCCATAAATGTTTTGTCTTCTGGAGGAAAGTCCAATGAACATTCTCTGATAAATCCCTTGAAACTTGCTCCAGAATAAATGAAAACGGCTAGCAGATCTCTTGAAATAAATGCTGAGAGAATTTGAAAAACATTCCAAAAGCTGACTGAATTTGAATCCTCAAAGTCGTCGATCTCTCAGGAAAAACGTCGATCTGAGCTCTACGATCGTTGACCTGAGCTCAGAGATTGAAATGATCATCAGACAGAAAACGTCGACCTGAGCTCGAAGATCGTCAACCGGAGCTCAGCGTCCTGAAGAATAAGCTGAAGGCAGATCGTCGATCTGAGCTCGAAGATCGTCGACCGGAGTTCGACGAATTAGCAGAGTTGAGCTGAGAGAGCGTCGAACGGAGTTCGACGTTTCGTCGACCTAAGCTCGACGATAATTGTCTTTGTCTCAGCTCTAAGTCTTGAACAATGAATGGTCCTGGGGGAAGCTTCAAACCGAAGTTCTAAGCCCTAGACTCATTCTAACTTGACCTTTTCAACTATACATCTAGGTCAAACTGATTTCCTAAAAACATAGTGATCCTTGCCCAAATTAGTAATAGGGTGTTTCAACAATCTCCCCCTATTTGGGTTAGGATTACTATTTACAGAACTCAGTAATAAATACAAAATCAATATACAGAAAAACAAAAATCTAACACAATAGAGCAGATCATGCAACATAACATCAATCAGATGGAATATCAGCAAATGTTCAAAATGAGTATACTGTCTGCTTACAAATGTCATTTCTTTTCACTTCCCTTCTTAAATAAGATTTCCCTATTGGGATTTAGAGCTTCTTTCTTTGACCTTCTATCATCCTCTGCACCTAAGGAGGTTTGAGATCTAGCCCTGAGAACCACAGCCTCAGGATGCAGCTTCATGTAGTCCACTGGGTCAAAGAATTTCCTTGATGCATACCTTTCCAGTTCTGCCTTTCTTTGATCTGACAAGGTTGTAATGTTGGAAGTGTCTTTCCCTTGTTCTCTGGTCTTCTTCAGCTGATCTAAGGTAGCAGTCCATGATAATGGATTGTTCTCTGGATCTTCAAAAGGAACTGCAGGCTCATATCTGTTGACAGTTTCTGAAGCAGTAGGAGTTCTTGTATCAACAGTTTCTCTGAGTTTATAAGGGAAAGGACCTTGAGTTTAGTCCATGTGTCTTTGTCCTTCCCTTGCTTGAAATCTGTGTTCTCTTTGATTTCCTCTATATTGTCCCCTTCTGGACTGATAACCTCTTTGATATTGCCCCTTGGGATGATATCTTTGAGAGGATTGGGAGAAACTTTGCTTTGGAGCTGAGGTTTGAGAAGCTGAGCCTCCACCTGATCCTGAATCTGGAGGAGGAGGAGGAGGAGGCTGAAACTGGGATGAACCTTTCTCATACTTATCAAACTTTATTTTCTTCTTCACGACCTTTAGTTGGTTTTTAGAATATTACATCCATGGTTCAGTTATCTGGCAATCATGCAGAATATAGTAGGGTATATCATTAACATCCTTGGCCTTAGCAGGAGGGACCTTCATCATGGCCTTGCTTCTGGCCTTCCTTTTCTTTGCAATGGTACCAGAAGAGTCATTAGAGTCAGTGTGAAACTGATCACTTTCTGAGCTCTGGGGTATATCATACAGATCATCAATGCTTTTGATGTACTTCTCTTGTTGTTTCAGTTGTTCAGGAGTTAGAGAAGGAGCAGTAGTAGCAGCAGAAACACAACTTATTGAAGCAGCAATAGGAGCAGAAGTAATTGGAGCAGCAGGTTCAGGTTCTTCCAGATAAGTAGCAAGTTTGTCAACAGTAGCAGCATCAGCAACAACAGACAGCATTTCAATGTCAGAAGATCCAATAAATGTAACAGCAGTAGCAGCAGCAGTAGTAAAAATAGAAGCAACAGCATCCTCAGCCTTGAAAGAGTTGACATATGATGCAATCAGGCTGGGATCACATTCTAAAATAGGCACAATGGCCTTAGTAAGGTCTTCAACTTGTTGAACTGGTAGAGAATTGAAGTACACAGTATCAAAAACTGACAGCAGGCTCTGAAGATCCACTGCAAATACTGGAGCAGGTTCTGAAACTTCAGCAGCCTCAAGCAAATCCAGAGCTTCATTAGGCATCTCCCCCTGCCTGGATTCAGTGAAAACTGGATCAAGGCACCCAGAGGAAGGGATTGCCTGAGAGGAGAGGAAGGGAGATAGCCTGGTAGACAGCTCCTGAACATTTTTCAGAAGTGGAGCCAAGGTGGTCTCCAGCAATGAGGTTAGCCTGGGAGCTAGCAGCTCATACGACCTGTCTGCCAAAGCTGAAAGATCTACATGCTCAAGAGGGGCTTGAGTAGAGGTAGGAGTTGATGTAGCTGGGATGATGTTGGCTGGAACTGATGGAATGGATGGTGTGGAGGTAGGAGGTATAGGGATGAATGGCTCAGTAGTAGGAATTGTTGAGATTGATGTTACTGGAGTGGAGATGGATGATATGGGAGAGGAAAAGGATGGGGTGAAGGATGATTGAGAGAGAATGTCCTGTAGAAGTTGTTGGTAGGAAGATGTAGATGGAATCTCAGGAGGAGTGGGAGGAGAATCATCCATGAAGGAGTCATCCAGAAGATGAAATGATGGAGTGGTGACATGTGGATAGTAGTACAAAGGGTGGAATGGTTCTGAGGTAGTGGCTGGAGGAGGTGAAATAGGTGATGAGATTGTAATGGGGGGAAGATATGACTATGGTTGAGATGAGTGGTGAGGTTGATATGACTGGTGTGGTTGATATGGAGACTGAGGCAGAGACAGCTGGAGGAGGAGAAGCAGGCAAATCTTCTGCTGGCACAGAGACCTGAGGAGGAGTGACTGAGGCAGTCCTTGTGCCTGAAGCAGATGTTGCTACAGCAGCCCTGTTGGGGTTGATAATCTGTCTGTCCCACCTGCTGAAAAGGGCACAGGTGAGCCTTTTGGAAGCATTGATGTGCATCTCACTTGAAACCAGCAGATCAGGGCACCTGTGATGTAGGTAAACCCCTATAATCCTCCCCAAACTGACACAGCTTTTGCTAATTTTCTTCTTGATCAAATTAAAGAAGATAAATCCCCAATCCAGATGTTTCTTATCAACTAAGGCTCCCATTAAGCATAACTGATACCTTGAGATTGTATCATGAGCTGAGTGCTTTGCTAGAAGCACTTTCCAAACAACATCAGCCAAAAATTGAAATTCAATAGATAAATTCTTTTTCAGCAGTTTATTAGGGTTCACAGCAGAGTGACCCATTCAATCTAACAACGAATCATATTCCTCTCTAGACAAATCAATGGAGTCATTCCCAGTACTTAAGGCGAAAACTTCTGTCAAAAGAGCGGGGGACATTGGTACCTGAGTTCCATTGATGGTGCCGACTATAGAGTTTTCATTCTCATTGGTGGCAGTAAAAACCCGTTCTCTTACTTCATCTACTGCAATCTTTATTCTGGTGGTCATCAACTGAACTAACTGTTGTTCGCGGAAGAGATTCAGAATATCTTTGAACCGATGATCGCTGCCATCGAAGGAGTTCATATCTATGTCAAAACCTGTGTCAAATTTCATTTTAGAAAGAGCGGCGACCGACACTGCCATCTGTACCTGCAAAGATTCAACAAACACGACCAAGTGTAGAGAGTTTGGAGGGAAAGAGAAAAATTTGCAGAGAGTATGAAAGCGTAAACGACGAGCGGAGGCCAAAAAATGATTTTATATTAGGGTTCGACGCGAAAAAGGAAGGATCGTCGATCTCCGTTCGACGATCAGGACTCCTAAGGGAAGCAGAAAGGTCTTCAACATCGTAGATCTCAGTTCGACGATCTAGAGAATGTCGAGCTCAGTTCGACGATCGAAGGCTTGAAAGAGATAGTATACAACTATCTGACAAGCTCTGAACTCCGGTCGACGTTTTGGGAAAACATCAATCTCCGTTCGACGTTTTTCGAGAAACCGTCGATCGACGTTCGACGATTTCTGGGGAAAACGTCGAGCGCAGTTCATAGACAGAAACTATCCTACAGACAAAAAAAGAAATGAGTTTTTAGCCTAATCTTGGTCTGTTTTTAGCTTTTCAAAATCTTGTAATTTATTTTAGGCTTCCTCCATCTAACATGCCTAACTGATTGAGGAAGAAGTTGTGTTTCTTTTCATCCAAAGGCTTGGTGAAAATATCTCCCCTTTGCAAATCAGTTGGGATATATTGAAGTTCAATTTTATTTTTCTCAACATTATCCCTTAGAAAATGATGCCTAATTTCTATGTGTTTTGTCCTACTATGGAGGACTGGATTTTATGCAATGGAAATAGCACTGGTATTGTCACAAAATATTTTAGACTTCTCTAAGTTGTAACCATAGTCTAGGAGTTGATTTTGAATGCACAAGATTTGTGAACAACAACTACCTGCAGCCATATATTCAGCTTCAGCAGTTGAAGTTGACACAGATGTTTGTTTCTTAAAAAACCATGAGACAAGTCTATCACCAAGAAACTAACAAGTTCCACTGGTGCTTTTCCTATCTATTCTGCATCCAGCATAATCAGCATCTGAAAATCCAGTTAAGTCAAATGCTGAATCTTTTGGATACCAGAGTCCTAGATTTGGACAGCTTTTAACATACCTAAGAATCCTCTTTACTAAAGTTAAGTGAGACTCTCTAGGGCTAACTTGGAATCTAGCACATATACATATAGCAAACATTATATCAGGCCTACTAGCTATAAGGTACAATAAAGAGCCAATCATTGCTCTATATGTTGTCTGATCAACTGGTTTCCCATGTTCATCAGCATCCAATACAGTATTGTTAGGCATGGGTGTTTTCATACATGATGCATCAGACATACCAAATTTCTTAACCAGTTCTTTTGCATACTTGGTTTGAGAAATAAATATGCCTTCAGCATGTTGTTTGACTTGCAATCCTAAGAAGAAGGATAGCTCACCCATGCTACTCATTTCAAATTTAGAGTGCATAAGCTTGGAAAACTTTTTGCATAAGTTTGAATCAGTAGAACCAAAGATGATGTCATCTACATATATTTGTACTAGTAGGGTATGAGACTTATGGGTTCTAATAAAAAGAGTTTGGTCTACTCTCCCCCTAATGAAATCATTTTCCAGAAGAAAGCATGCTAGGGTCTCATACCATGCTCTAGGAGCTTGCTTTAGACCATATAATGCTTTATGCAGTTTGAAAACATAATCAGGATGAGTTGGAGAGACAAAACTTGGGGGTTGTCTGACATAGACTTCTTCTTTGATCTCCCCATTGAGAAAAGCACTCTTCACATCCATTTGGTAGACTTTGAATCCCTTGTGAGCAGCATAAGCCAGGAAGATTCTTATGGCCTCTAACCTTGCAACTGGTGCAAAGGTCTGGTCATAGTCTATCCCCTCTTCTTGAGAATATCCTTGAGCAACTAGCCTTGCCTTGTTCCTTACAATAATTCCTTGATCATCCAATTTGTTTCTGAACACCCATTTTGTTCTAACAATGGAATGATCCTTTGGCTTAGGCACTAGTTCCCAGACTTTGTTTCTTTCAAATTGATGCAACTCCTCTTGCATTGCAATGATCCAGTGTGGATCTTGCTCTGCATCTTGAATGGATTGAGGTTCAATTTAAGAGAGAAAGCAAGTGTGCATCAGGTTTTGGTTGACCTGATTTCTGGTTTGCACACCAGCTGAGATGTCTCCAATCACTTGGGAGATTGGATGATCTCTTGATGTTACTCAATCAACAGGGTGTGTTGATTGTTCACCAACCTGTGTTGCTATTTCGTCTTGTGGAACAGCAACTGGCTCTTCAAGAAGATTTTCTTCCAGATGTGGAGCAGCTTCTTCATCTTCACTACTTTCATCCTTTTGAGTAACTTGCAATCTGTCCAAGTCTTTAGCTAGAGAATGTACCTGCAATTGTTCTATGGTAAAAGCATTCTTCTCCTTGAAAGACATATTAGTTTCATCAAAGGAAATATGAATAGATTCTTCTATTTTTAGAGTAGTTTTATTATATACCCTATAAGCTTTACTGATCATGGAGTATCCCAGAAACACTCCTTCATCAGCTTTTGCTTGAAATTTTGCTAAATATCTCTTGTCATTATTGTGAATATAGCAAGAGCAACTAAAAACTTTAAAATAGTCTACTTTAGGTTTCTTCCCTTTGAGCAATTCATAGGGAGTCTTGCCCTTCAGTTTATGTATTAGACTTCTATTCAACACATAATTGGAGGTGTTCACTGCCTCAGCCCAAAAGGATAGAGGAAGGTGAGCATCTGTCAATAATGTAGTTGCAGATTCAATTAGGTTTCTATTTTTCCTTTCAGCTACCCATTTCTATTGAGGAGTTCTAGGAGATGAGAATGTATGCATGATCCCTTCACTCTGACAGAACTCTTGCATAAGAAGAGAATCAAACTCTATCCCATGATCACTTCTGATCAGGGCAATGTTAGTGTTGAACTCAATCTGTATGCATTTGAGAAACTCTGTCAAACACTTGAAGTTATCAGACTTCTTCCTCAGAAAGAACACTCATGTGAATCTTGAGAAGTCATCTACAACCACTAAAGTGTAGGATTTCCCTCCTAAGCTTTGTACTGTAATGGGTCCAAAAAGATCCATATGTAACAGATACAAAATCCTAGGTGAATCACTCTTGTTAATTGATTTAAAACTATTTTTAGTTTGCTTGCCTAATTGACAAGCCTTGCAAAGTCCTTCCTTCTTGTAGGGGCCAGAAGGTAGTCCTCTGACAAGGTTGTCCTTGGATAGCCTAGCAATGGTTCTAAGGTTAATGTGTCCTAGTCTCTTATGCCATAGTATATTAGGTCTAGATATGGAATTGAACAGGCAAATATCTACCTTAGATGAATGAAAATCTACTATGTAAATGTTACCTTTCCTGTTACCTGTTAACACAGTTGTGTTGTCTTCTGACTTGATCTTGCATATTGCTTTGTTGAAAGTCACTTGATATCCTTCATCACAAAGTTGACTGATACTTATCAAGTTATGCTTGAGTCCTTCAACATAAGCTACTTTCTTGAAGGTGACTGTTCCAATTTGGACTGCACCATATCCTTTTGTTGTTCCAAAGTTTGAATCACCAAAGATTACTTTGGGTCCAAGCTTGGCTTTAAAGGATGTGAAGTTGTCTTTGTTCCCTGTCATGTGCTTTGAGCACCCACTATCCAGATATCATGACTAGTTTGATGTTGGATAGGTCTTCACCTGCACATAAATAACTTATTCGTTTTTGACCAAGTTTACCTTGGGCCTAGGTTGATATCCCTTAAATTCAGAAATGAAAGACATCCCAGGTGACTCTTATAACCTTCAGGATGGTATCTCCTAGGAGGTACTATCCATTCAGCATAGGGGTTGAAACCTTGGGATGTAGGACTTCTAGGATTGAATCTAGATATACCTTTGAAGGATTGTTCAAAGTCCTGATTTCTGATCGACGATCGTCGAGCTGAGGTCGACGATCTTGGGTCAGATCGTCGATCTCTGTTTGAAGATCGCTGTCCTGGAGCTCAGAGTTCAGGTGTCATCGAGCTGAGTTCGACGATCGTTTCTTGGATCGTCGAGGGACGTTCGACGATCATCGAGCTCTGTTCGACGCATTCTGTTGAACTATATCTTTATTTGGCAAATCTGCATTCTTCCTAGCTACCTCTACAACTTCCTTCCCTTTATCAGAGATAAATTTGATTGGAGTTGTCAGAACTATATGCTTGCTGGATGAAGCTCCCAAGCCAAGTATACTATTAAGTCTAGAGTTCACTGTGCTTGTGATATCCATCAGTTTGATGCTTCTCCTATTAAGGGATTCTTCAAACTACTTGGCCTTGGATAGTTCACTCTTCAGTGAAGCTATCTCCTCCCTATAGCATTCTAACTCTTCAGAGAGTTTGAGGTTCTCTGATTTTAAAGTGCTATACTCAGATAGTTGTTTTCTGAGGGAAGTGATTTCTTTTTCAGACTCCAACAGATCTAGGCATAGTACTTTAAACTCATGTCTAAAGTCCTCGGAACTGAAATCAAATGAATTGATTACATGATCTTCTTCTAGTTGAACTTCTGAATCTGATTCTGACTCTTCTGCTTCTGAATCGGTTTGAGAGGCATTGATAGCCATCATGCAAAATTCCTTTTCATCAGCATCATCCTCATCATCACTAGAGCTGGATGAGGCTTCAGAATCCTCTTCAGTTTCACTCCATGTCTCAGTAACAAATCCCTTCCTTGTATGTGTGTTCTTGCTGTAGGAGGGTTTGTCTGAGGTGTTCTTCTTGAAGTCTTTCTCCTTTTTTCTTTCTCTTCTATCTTTCTTGTCCTTGTTTTTGTTTTCTGGACAGTCAGGCACAATATGGCCTGGTTTCCTGCAACAAAAACATATAATTTCTTTGTTGTTATTGGATTTATCATACCTTGGCTTATCATGTCCCTTGTATGATCTCTTTCTGAAGTTTTTTCTGGCCATTTTGTAGAATCTTTTGGCCAGTAGACTTAGGAGCTCATCATTTCCTGTAGCTTTATCTTCAGGCTCCTCTTCTGTAGCTTTGAAGGCTATGGTCTTCTCTTTTTTGATGACTGGAGAAGTAGTCTTTTGTTCTTCTTCTCGATTTTTAATGAGCAGCTCATAAGATTTGAGCTTGCCCAGGAGAGCTTCAGTTGTAATCTCATTTAGACTTTTGGCATCTTTGATTGGCCAGATTCTTGAATCCCAAGTGCTGGGGAAACACATTAGGATTTTGTCATTCAGCTCAGTCAATGAGATTTCTTTATCCAGAGTCTTTAACTCATTGACAATCAGACTTAATCTGTTGTACATGTCTGCTACTGACTCAGCTTCTCCTTTCTTCAAGTTCTCATATTGGGATATGAGATGGGATCTTCTATCTTTTCTCTCATCAGCAGATCCTGAGACAATCTCAGAAAGTTTGTCCCAAATTACTTTGGCTGAGTTGTATTCAGCTACCTTCTGAAATATCTCATCAGACATTGTCTGAGCTAAGATATTCATGGCCTTGGCATCTGCAGTCTTCCACTTCTTTATTTCAGCATCTGTTCCTGAAGGAGGTGGAACAACATTTGTACTTGAGATTGCTGGTGGACTTGGGCACACTGTCAAAACTGAATTAAATATGTCTTCATCAATAGAGTTCATATAAAGTCTAATCCTTGCTTTCCAAAGTGCAAACTTAGATAGATTGCACACTGGAGGCCTGGTGCTTGCATAATCTTTGTTTTGTGTCATGTCTTTATATAAAATTAAATATAATGAAAATAACCCTCTTAAAAGATTGATCTTATCAAGGATCTTTTGGTTCAGGTGTTAGCCTGTATGAACAACCAACCTGGCTCTGATACCAATTGAAAGTGAGGGTAAGATCTATCTTAACTCTAGAGGGGGGTGAATAGAGTATTTTAAAGTAAATTTACAAATTAAAATTGCACAGCAGTAAAGGCTTAATTTATGTATAGGTGTAAGGTGCTTTGATGTAAAAAATAAAACTAAAGCAGTAAAAATAAAAACCACAGCACACAGCAAAGAATATGCACAAGAAACAAGAAGACATAAGGAGCTATAGTGGTTCCCCAAAAACCTGGGTACATCCACTCTTCTACCACCCTTGGTAGGAATCCACTGCAGGATGAGTTGATCAGGTGTCCTGGGCACCAATGAGCTTTTGATAAGGTGCTCAAAAACCAAACTGGATTTTTTGATCAGGTGTCTTGCCACCACTGATGTTTGACAAGGCTCTTAGAACTAGAATCAAAACTTTTGAAGGGAGTCTTGATAACCCTTTTACAGTAAGAAAGGAAAAAGGAAGAGGTGAAGTTGTCTTCTCTATCTCAATCACTGAGAGAAGACTTAGTGGATTGATTGTGTTGTCAAAGCTCCCCCTGAGATGTAGATGGTTCAGAGATGAGAGCTTTGCTAGGGTGATAGGTCTTCAGAAGCTTCAGATCTCCAGCATAAGATGGTTTCAGTAGAGGCTGAAATATGAATTGTCTGGAGTCCTTGATGTTGAAGCTATGATCACTTTTCAGTATGCCAATATTCAACTAATTTTCCAGGATTGATCACTTGATTTTTCTCTAAGTTTTTCTGACTATCTGTGTATGTCTGTATTGAGTGATAGATGGATTGTCTTGATCTGCTGTAGGATGTTTTATTCTCTGAAGATCCTCTATCCAAGATAGCCGTTAGCAGTCAATAAATGTCTTCCATAAATGTTTTGTCTTCTAGAGGAAAGTCCAATGAACATTCTCTGATAAATCCCTTGAAACTTGTTCCAGAATAAATGAAAACGGCTAGCATATCTCTTGAAATAAATGCTGAGAGAATTTGAAAAACATTCCAAAAGCTGACTGAATTTAAATCCTCAAAGTCGTCGATCTCTCAGGAAAAACGTCGATCTGAGCTCTACGATCGTCGACCTGAGCTCAGAGATTGAAATGAACATCAGACAGAAAACGTCGATCTGAGCTCGAAGATCGTCGACCAAAGCTCAGCGTCCTGAAGAATAAGCTGAAGGCAGATCGTCAATCTGAGCTCGAAGATCGTCGACCGGAGTTCGACGACTTAGCAGAGTTGAGCTCAGAGAGCGTCGAACGGAGTTCGACGTTTCGTCGACCTAAGATCGATGATAATTGTCTTTGTCTCAGCTCTAAGTCTTGAACAATGAATGGTCCTGGGGGCAACTTCAAACCTAAGTTCTAAGCCCTAGACTCATTCTAACTTGACCTTTTCAACTATACATCTAGGTCAAACTGATTTCCTAAAAACATAGTGATCCTTGCCCAAATTAGTAATAGGGTGTTCCAACAGAAAGCCTGCTTTCCAAAGAGCCCTTATGGGTCTATTTATAGTCTTCCCTTGACCTGAAAATACTGAAATACCCCTGACGGGTCTGCCAATAGCCAAATTCCGCTGTCATCCCAGGGGCATATAGGTAATCTTTCCTTGAGGATAATGAAATAATAAAATAATCTTTTCCTGGGCGTCAGGCCCTACCACATGGACCACATGGCGAGAACTCTGGCCGAGAAGGCTCTCGTCGGGTCCTAATTGAGCTTACCTTGGCGAGAGCTCCGGCCAAGAAGGTTCTTGCCCTTGGTGGTCTTAATGCTATTGCCATTGAAGGCTCACCCAATGCCCTCTCTCCTACCTCTAGGCGGGAGCTCCCTCAAGGAAGAAGCTCGTCTAGCCTGAAGCCTGAAGCCTGGCGCGAAGGGTCTCGCCTATAGCTAGGAGGGAGCCCCTTAAGAAGCGGGAACTCTGTTGATTTGCCCTTGGGCTAGCCTGAGGCTAGCCCAACTCAGAACACTGAAGCTTCTGGGTTCTACCCAGCGAATATGGGGTTGTACACAATCCCCGCTCTTTTCGAGCTAGCCCTGCGCTCGACAAGACAAGTCCAACCCCAAAATATTCGCTGGATACATGCCTGTCAGCCAAGAGAATCTTTCGGTGGGCCCTACTGCGGTTATAAATACGCGCTGACAGGCGACCATAAGTCTTGCCTCTGAACTACTGTTTCTTGACTGAGCTCTCGCCTGGGATTTTTTGCGCGAGACCACGATGTATGCTAAACACGATGCCAAGCCACTTCCGCAGGACCTTCAAGATCGGTTAATCGCGGCTCAGGCACGAGCCCTGGCTAACAGTGCTGCGGTAGCACCCTGGCTATCGAGGAAATCTTCAACCGCTGATCCTTCTGAGCCGAAGAAGAAAAAAGAAAAGAGAAAAGCGAAGGTGGTACGGCGAGACCTTGCTCGCGAAAAACAGGGATCCACCTTCTCCTACTCCAAATCCCGTGGGGGACCCCTCCCCGCAAAAGGTATGCCTTCCGATCATGCCTACCGAGATGATTGCGTTATAGGACAAATAGCTAACGTTACCTCTCGCAGGAGTCTGTTTCAAATGATAACGCCGGGTCTTCCCCGATTCCCCCAGACTTGTCAGCTCCCCTCCTCAGGATCAAATGAGGGTCTCGGAGGCCCGGATGATAGGTACATTTTCTGTCACTTCTCAATACTTTAACCATGCCCTTTCTTTTCTGAACTATCTTCTCGCAGTGCCAGCTTCCGCCGACCCGGGTCCCGTCACCCGGGAAGATGAGGCGAGAACTGTTGAACTGCCTCCCCCAGCGGCTAATCCCGCCCTGCAGGCGGGAAGGGTGGCTTCTGAACCTTCCGCTACTCCCAAGGATGCTGATCATCCCTTAAAAGAAGATAACTCCCCCCATGCTTCCGGCCAGGCCGGGATCATCGTGCGCAAGCCATTCTGCCCGGGGCGAGGCAAGCCTATTCACCTCCTTTATGGAACCGATGGGGGGGCGTCGGGCCTTCTCGTCCGACGTCAGTCGACGGTTCTCGCCGGACTGCAGGTATGCGAGACATTCTTGTCAGCTAATCGTTACGCCTTAATCAAATCCTTGGGCGCTCTTTTGCAGGGGATCCCAGCTCGCGGTCGGGAGCCAACGAGGGAGAAGAGGAAGAAGAAGAAGAAGAAAAAGAAGATGGAGAGGGCTCCCCCCTCCCTTCATCTGGCGAGATATAGGAAACCTTGAACAGCGCCGGGAACGCGAAGGGGCGAAGGAGGAAGATCTCGACCATTTTGTCCAAGCTCATCCAGCGAGACCATGCTCATACCGCCGCGGCGAAAGTGTTCCGCAAATCCATAGAGCAAAGGCTGGAAGCTCTGGAGCGAGACTTCTTTTTGGGCGAGACTGATCGACCGGGAGGGCCTACTGCCGAGTCTTCGCCAGGGAGATGCATTGCGCAGATCCGGGATCATACTCGACGGATTAACCTAGGGTGTACCACCCTGTCATCCTATTTCAACCCGCTGGTTCCTCCAAGAACTAGGCGGCGGGAACGAGGACGATGGCGCTGGGAACCCTACTAGTCCTCTAGATCTCGCCTCTTCTCTCTTCGTAGCCTCCCCTTCTGCCAATGTACCTTCATGCTTGTTTGTAATAACAATTATTATTATCAATTTTATTCAGCTCTCGCCAGCGAGAGCATGCCATTATCCGTCTCTTCTTTTATTGTGCTGCGATTTTAAGAATATGTGCCGGAACATGTTTGCGCCGAAACTAGGATGCTTGTGCCGAAACTAGGATGCTTGCGCCGAAAATAGGATGTTTTGCGTCGAAACTAGGATGCTTGCGCCGATTAGAAACGATGGCGCGAACTGGGATGCTTGCGTCGAAACTAGGATGCTTGCGCCGATTAGAAACGATGTTGATTGCTGTAACCCGAGGGGGAAAACCGAGGCGTCGCCGGCCCAGATCGTGATAGCTGTACTCCGCCGTTATTTCCTCTCTCTATTGGACGGAGCCGTAATGATCATGGTTCCCTATAAATAGGGAAGTCCACCAACCGCATTTACTTCTCCGATCCGGAACCTCAACTCCCTTTCATTGCTCTCGCACTCTTGCTTCTGCCTCTACCTCTCTATAGCTCTCGCTCTTACCCATAAACCAAAATGTCGGGCGAGAACGAGGGTCGCGCTCATTGCGCGGAAGCGTTCCGAAAGAATCTCTTTCCTTCCTGCACCCTTACCCTGGACGAGTACAACATAATCGTCAACCGCTTCATTCCCGCTGGCTTCTCGGCGAGGAACCCGGGTAATCATGATAAGGTGAATACCCCGGGGGCGGGAGAGCTCGCCATCCCCCTCAAACATTTCGAGGTGGGTTTCCACCTTCCCCTCTGGCCGGAGATTCGCCAAGCTCTCCGCTACTATGGGGTAGTTCCCGCCCAGCTGAACCCGAACTCCGTCGTGATCCTTGTGGCATTCATATGCTACATGCGATCCGAGAGGATCGAGTTTAGCCTGTCAATCTTCCGGAAGCTATTCAACTTCCGCGCCAAAGGAGGGGTGGTCTTCTTCTCCAGGCAGCTACTCAAGACCACCGGTCTCGCCAACAAACATCACCATTGAGGCGAGAAGTTCGTCTACGTCACCAGAGACTTCGGTAACGTCCCGCTCCAGCCTATACAGTACGAGGATGCCGCCTATAAGCCTCCCGCTCTGGGGTCGCGCGAGAGCGCAATTCTGGAGTTCTTTGGCACGAAGGAGTTCGACGTCCACTTCCTCCGGCGAGACGTCGACTCCCTTCCTCCCGTCCACCCGGGCGAAGGTATGGTATTGCCCTAGATTTGATTCCTTGTCAGGCTCTTCTTATGCTGAATAGTGGCAACTTTGCAGGAGAGTGGGAGGTCCCCCTGCGCCAACCTTTCACTGAGGCCTAGGGTGCCGAGAGTCAGGCCGCGAGAGATTCTCTCTCTCGCGCGGGAGCTAACGCTCGCGCCTGCCGGGATGAACCGGCTCAGCCCTTGTCGCCAAAAGCCAAGAAGCGGGAAGGCACCATTCCTGCCCTCCGATTGTTGAAGAGTCCAAAGTCGTCTGCTGCCGAGAGGGGGAAATCCTTGGCAGTCTCGCCCGTCCAATCTTCTCCCCCGGGCAGGTCCTTCGAAGGGCTTCTACAGAGGGCCAGCGAGATGGATGCTGCTGCCAGGAGCCGTGTTGAGGCTTCCGCCAGGAACCCACCGGCCACAAGTGAGGCTGGGGGAGAAGGGGTTGTTGCCGAGACCTCTGCCCGGACTCCGCCCAAGGAGGTGCCGAAAGGGCACAGAAACTACGGTTTCGGCATGAAGTACCTCGACGCTGAGGGGATGCCTCAGCTCCAGTGGGACCCCGCGTCCAACCTGATCAAGGTTTCGACGCTCCTTCCAAGCTGGGCGGAGCGAGACGAGGTCATTGGCGAGGCCTTCTTGCTAGGCTACGACCTCTACAGCTGAGGGGACACCAGTGTCTACGACCAGATGCCCACCCGGCTCTTGGCCTTCGACTCCACCCGGGCCCTGCTGCGCGGGTTCGAGCTCGCGCACATGTGCGCTCGCCGGAGCATCAGTATAGATAAGAATTTTGCGGATATGTACAAGGCGAGGGATGGAGCGGTGGCACAAGCACGTGCCTTGGAGAAAGAGCTCGCAAGTGCTCAGCAAGAGCTGGCGAATGCTCAACAACTGCTATCCCTACGCCCCGCAGCCGAGGTAAGCGAGACCTTCCTGGACCCTTGTTCTCGCTTCTTGAAGCCACGTTTGTGCAACATTTCTCTGAGCTGATCTCTTTTCCACAGGATTCCGTCCCATCCATGGCGCTTCGTGCGGAGCTGGCTGACGTGCGCTGCGAGAATGTCCTGCTGAGGGACTAACACCGGCATGCGGAAGCAGCGAAAGGCCCGCCTCCTCCAACGCTTGACGAAAGGATGAAGAGTCGTTACTTCTCGGAGTACGACATCGACAAGCTGCTGCAGGCGAATGCCCAGGCCATCGTCAAGCTCACCCTCGAGACGTTGCGGGGCGTGAAGCTACTGCGGGAGGCGGGCGAGACCATCATTGCCGACCAAATCCTTCCATGGCTCTTCTACCCCATCCCGAAGCCTCCAGGTGCGCCCGACTCCCCGCCCTCCGACATCCCGAAGCCTTCTACCGTTGCCAGCGAGACGTCCGAGGCGAGCTCTGGTGAGGGATCCGGCGAGGATTCGAGCAAGAGCACCAGCCGTGATTACAGCGCGCCCCTTTGAAGGGTCTTTTCTTTTGTTATTATTCTCTTTTGTAATGAGCGAGAAGCTCCAAACTCCTGTAATTTATTATTAAATATAATGCAATGTTTTACTTCTCGTTGTCGATGTGTTTGCTTGAATGAGTAGGTTAGTCAGCCAAGTGACTTCCGTGCGGGCTTCCGCCGAGACCCTTAGTCTCCTTAGGGTAACCTTCCTTAGAGATCAATTAGGCGGGAGCCTTGCGCTATAGATTAGGTCATCCTGCCCAGGTCTGCCGGAATCCTTCTTCGGCGAGGTCCCCCTAGCCGAGACCTTCGGGCTAAGACCTCTACTGGCCGAGACCTTTAGGGCCTTGTCTCCGATCTAGGCCAGGGCCGTGTCAAAACATCTTACGACAAACTAAACCTATGCCCCACTAGCGAGCCTTCGGACCTGCCAGCTAGATGGGAGCCTGCGCAGCGGGTCTACCTTGGGCCGAGCCGAGCTCGTCGTAATGCAGAGTAACTATAAATCAAGAACCAAGGACCAAGAGTCAAGGACTCAACCTATCCCCCACAGGCAAGCCTTCGGACCTGACAGCTAGATGAGAGCCTGCGCAGCGGGTCTACCTGGGGCCGAGCCGAGCTCGGGGTGTCGATGAAGATCAAACCAAACCTCTCCCCCACAGGCGAGCCTTCGGACCTGCAAGCTAGATGAGAGCCTGCGCAGTGGTTCTACCAGGGGCCGAGCTGAGCTCGGTGTGTCGATGAAGATCAAACCAAACCTCTCCCCCACAGGCGAGCCTTCGGACCTGCCAGCTAGATAGGAGCCTGCGCAGCGGGTCTACCTGGGGCCGAGCCGAGCTCGGGGTGTCGATGAAGATCAAACCAAACCTCTCCCCTACAGGAGAGCCTTCGGACCTGCCAGCTAGATGAGAGCCTGCGCAGCGGGTCTACCTGGGGCCGAGCCGAGCTCGGGGTGTTGATGAAGATCAAACCAAACCTCTCCCCCACAGGCGAGCCTTCAGACCTGCAAGCTAGATGAGAACCTGCGCAGTGGGTCAACCTGGGGCCGAGCCGAGCTCGGGGTGTTGATGAAGATCAAACCAAACCTCTCCCCCACAGGCAAGCCTTCGGACCTGCTAGCTAGATGAGAGCCTGCGCAGCGGGTCTACCTGGGGCTGAGCCGAGCTCGGGCTAAGATTAAACCAAACCTCTCCCCCATAGGAGAGCCTTCGGACCTGCTAGCTAGATGAGAGCCTGCACAGCGGGTCTACCTGGGGCCGAGCCGAGCTCGTGGTGTTGATGAAGATCAAACCAAACCTCTCCCCCACAGGCGAGCCTTCGGACCTGCCAGCTAGATGAGAGCCTGCGCAGCGGGTCTACCTGGGGCCGAGCCGAGCTCGGGGTGTTGATGAAGATCAAATCAAACCTCTCCCCCACAAGCGAGCCTTCAGACCTGCCAGCTAGATGAGAGCCTGCGTAGCGGGTCTAGCTGGGGCCGAGCCGAGCTCGGGGTGTTGATGAATATCAAACCAAACCTCTCCCCCACAGGCGAGCCTTCGGACCTGCCAGCTAGATGAGAGCCTACGCAGCGGGTCTACCTGGGGCCGAGCCGAGCTCGGGGTGTTGATGAAGATCAAACCAAACCTCTCCCCCATAGGCGAGCCTTCAGACCTACCAACTAGGTGAGAGCCTGCGCAGCGGGTCTTCCTGGGGCCGAGCCGAGCTCGGGGTGTTTATGAAGATCAAACCAAACCTCTCCCCCACAGGCGGGCCTTCGGACCCGCCAGCTAGATGAGAGCCTGCGCAGCGGGTCTACCTGGGGACGAGCCGAGCTCGGGGTGTTGATGAAGATCAAACCAAACCTATCCCCCACAGGCGAGCCTTCAGACCTGCCAGCTAGATGAGAGTCTGCGCAGTGGGTCTACCTGGGGCCGAGCCGAGCTCGGGGTGTTGATGAAGATAAAACCAAACCTCTCCCCCACAGGCGAGCCTTCGGACCTGCCAGCTAGATGAGAGCCTGCGCAGCGGGTCTACCTGGCACCAAGCCGAGCTCGGGGTGTTGATGAAGATCAAACCAAACCTCTCCCCCACAGGCGAGCCTTCAGACCTGCCAGCTAGATGATAGCCTGCGCAGCGGGTCTACCTGGGGCCGAGCCGAGCTCGGGGGTTGATGAAGATCAAACCAAACCTATTCCCCACAAACGATCCTTCGGACCTGCCAGCTAGATGAGAGCCTGCGCAGCGGGTCTACCTGGGGCCGAGCCGAGCTCGGGGTGTTGATGAAGATCAAACCAAACCTCTCCCCCACAGGCAAGCCTTCGGACCTGCCAGCTAGATGAGAGCCTGCACAGCGGGTCTACCTGGGGCCGAGCCGAGCTCGGGGTGTTGATGAAGATCAAACCAAACCTCTCCCCCATAGGCAAGCCTTCGGACCTGCCAGCTAGTTGAGAGCCTGCGCAGCGGGTCTACCTGGGGCCGAGCCGAGCTCGGGGTATTGATGAAGATCAAACCAAACCTCTCCCTCACAGGCGAGCCTTCAGACCTGCCAGCTAGATGAGAGCCTGCGCAGCGGGTCTACCTGGGGCCGAGCCGAGCTCGGGGTGTTGATGAAGATCAAACCAAACCTCTCCCCCACAGGCGAGCCTTCGGACCTGCCAGCTAGATGAGAGCCTGCGCAGCGGGTCTACTTGGGGCCGAGCCGAGCTCGGGGTGTTGATGAAGATTCCTTCAACCAGACCTATTCTACCATCAGGATGAGAAGACATAGTCCGTCAAAGCAAAAAAGCATTATGATAGCATTTTTGGAGACAGTCAATGTTTTGAAATGGTAACATTGAAAAGATAACATTTATTTACAACATTACAATCCTTCTCTCCCCTTACAGGTAGAAGAGTTTTAAGTCATCACCGCTCCAGGTGTGGCTCAAGGTCCTTCCCTCCACATCCTGGAGGTAGTAACCCCCATTAGCCAGAGTCTTCTCTACTATGTAAGGCCCTTCCCAGCTGGGGTTGAGCTCTCCAACCGGGGCCGACCTTCCTGCCACGTCGACCTTTTTCAGCACTAGGTCCAGCTCGGCGAATTGCTTGACTCTAATGTGCTTATCGAAGTACCTGGCCATTCGCCATTTGATCTCTTCTTGCCTGATGGCAGTAACATCCCGCAGCTCTTCCACCATATCCAACAAGAGGCGCAACTCTTCCTCGTTCCCCAACCTCCAAGCTTCGCTTCCTTCACCCGCGGCCGTGACCCGTAGAGACCGAACCTCGAACTCCACCGGGAGGACATCCTCACATCCATGAGAGAGCTTGAAGGGGGTCTCCCCTGTGGCCGTGTTCAAAGTTGTTCGCAAGGCCCATAGGACAGAAGGGAGTTGCTCCACCCAGTTATCCTTCAGGGTTTCCACCTTCTTCTTGAGCAAGTTCACAATGATCTTGTTCGCCGCTTCCACCTGGCCATTGCTCTGGGGGTGATGGACAAAGGCAAACCTGAGGTCTATCCCCAATTGAGTACAGAAGCTGATGAACTCTTTGGTGGCAAACTGGGGACCATTATCCGTCACTATCGCTTGGGGTAGCCCATGCCTGCATATGATTTCCCCCCCAAACAAAGTTCCTTATGACCTGGGAGGTTACCTTGGCTAGAGCTTTGATCTCCAGCCACTTTGAGAAGTAATCGATCATGACTAGGAGGAACCTCCTCTGACCGCTAGCTGGAGGAAAGGGTCCAACTAGATCCATGCCCCAAATGGCAAAGGGCCATGGTGTCGTGATGCTTCGAAGCCTTTGAGCGGGCAAGAGCTAGAGGGGAGCGTACACTTGACACTTTAGGCATCTCTTCGCAAACTCAACTGCATCCTTCCTCAAGGTCTGCCAGAAATACCCTTGCCTTATCACCCTTGCCTCCAACATCCTTCCTCCTGAGTGACAGCCGCACTCTCCCGAATGTACCTCTTCTAGGATCCTCGGGGCCTCCTCCTTGGTCACACATCTCGCAAGGAGCCCCGACAACATCTTCCGGTGCAAGCCCCCTTCCAGCATCAGGTAGTAGGCTGCCTTTCACCTGAAGCTCTTCGCATCCTTGACCTCCTCTGACAGCTTGCCTGTGGTAAGGAAGGTCACCAACGGGTCTACCCATGAGGATCGTCGACCTACCTCCATCAACTCCCCTTCTTCAATTGCCGGTCGGAATAGTTCAGTTAAGGTTCCTCCTCCCCGAGGCCCAAACTTTGCCAATCGATCAGCTGCTGTGCTTTCCTCCCTGGGAACATGTTGAATAGAGAAAGAACGGAAATCTTCGATGATTGCCCTTACCTTGGATAGATGCTTCACGAGGGTAGGCTCCCGAGCATCAAACTCCCCTCGGATCTGCGATGCTACCACCATCGAGTCGGTGAAGGTCTCCACATCCTGAATCTCCAACTCTTTTGCCAATCGAAGGCCGATTATCATAGCCTCATACTCCGCTTGATTATTGGTTACGGGGAAGTGGAAAGCCACCGCCTGTTCTATGGTAACCCCTTGAGGACTCACCAACACTACACCCCCTCCCAGGGAGTGCTTTCTCGAGGCCCCATCGACCATCATCCTCCACGCTTCCTGCGGCTTCGGCTCTTCTTTCTCAGCTTCAGTGACATAGTCTGCCAGAAAGTCCGCCACGGCCTGAGCTTTGATGGAGAGTCTCAGAACAAAAGAGATGTCGAACTCGCTGAGTTCGATGGACCACTTTGCCAGCCTTCCTGAGTGCTATACCCCCTCGAAGACCTTACGAAGGGGATGGTCGGTTACCACCCTGATCGAGTGCGCTTGAAAGTAAGGACGAAGCTTCCTAGCCGAGACGATCAAGGCATACGCCAGCTTCTCTAGGATGAGGTGTCAGAGCTCCGCCTTTCTCAAGATTCGGCTTACGTAGTAGACGGGTAGCTGTTTCTTCCCTTCTTCCCTAACCAAGACGGAGCTCACAGCCTCTGTCCCCACCCCGAGATACAAGGCTAGATCTTCCCCCTCCTTTGGGCTTTGAAGTAGCAGAGCTTGGGAGAGTTGTCTCTTCAGCCCTTGGAAGGCCTCTTCGCATTCGACCGTCCATTCGAACACCTGGTTACCACGAAGCACTTTAAAGAAAGAAGAGCACCTATCCCCGAACCGGGAGAGGAACCTGCTTAGCCCGGCCAACTTTCCGGTTAGACGCTGGACCTCTTTGGCACTGCGAGGTGATTCCAAATCTAAGATAGCCTTAACCTTGTCAGGGTTAGGTTCTACCCCTGCCGGAGTCAAGAGGTGTCCGAGGAACTTCCCGCGACTAGCCCCGAAGACACACTTCAAGGGGTTCAACCTCATCTTGAACCTCCGCAGGGTGGCGAATGTTTCTTCTAAGTCTCGCAGATGTGAATCCACGCACTTGCTTTTGACCATCAGGTCATCGACATAGACCTCTAGATTCTTTCCCCTTTGATCTTGATAGACCTGATCCATCATGCGTTGGTATGTTGCCCCTGCGTTTTTTAAACCAAAGGGCATCATTTTATAGCTGAAGCACCCTTCTCTCGTGATGAAGGAGACATCCTTGACATCGGGAGTGTGCATCCAGATCTGGTGGTAACCTGAAAAAGCATCCAAAAAACTCATAACAGAAAAACCGACGGCTGAATCAACTAGCGCATCGATTCGAGGCAGGGGGTAGCAATCTTTAGGACATGATTTATTCAACAAAGAGAAGTCGATACAAATACGCCATTTTCCTCCCCCTTTCTTTACCATTACCACATTGGAGATCCAGCCTGGATACTGGATCTCTGAGATGAAGCCTGCCTCTAGGAGCTTCTTGACCTCCTCTCGGTTGGGCTCCTCCATCTTGGTGGCGATGGCCCTCATCTTCTGGCATATGGGGCGAGTCCTGGAGTCCAGGTTCAGGCAATGACAAGCCACGCCCGCGTCGATGCCCGACATGTCTGCCGCGCTCCAAGCGAAGATGTCGATGTTGTTTTGGATGTAGGCTCGCATCCGCTCCTGATCCTCGAGGCTCAAGCCTCCGCTGACCCGCACCTTCTGTACCTGCCTAGCTCTGGTGAGCACCTCCATCTCTATCACTTCCTCAGCTGGCTCCAGCCTCGACCGCTCCCAACCTGCCCTTGCCTCCTCATGCTCAAGCTCTTCTCCTCCGGCCTCGTTAACCTTCATCGCTTCCACCAGGCCTTCTCCTTGCCTCTGCTCTTCTTCCCCTGCCTCTCTCAGGCTTATCTCCTCTACTTCCACTACCTCCTCCATCACTAATTCCTCCGCCTCCTGCGGGCTTGCCTCCTCCACTTCTACCACTTGCTCCCCTGCTACCTCCAACGCCTCCTCTAGGCGCGTCTCCCCCTCCTCGACACTTCCTTCTTGTCCAGCCATCTCCTTTTCTAGTTCATCCGCCTCAGCCATCCACGATACAGTGTTGACTGCCGTCACATAACACTGCCTCGCCACCTTCGGATCCCCCCTGATCCTAACCTGCACCCCTCCGTTGTTGAATTTGAGGCATTGGTGAAACGAGGAGGGGACGCAGCGAAAGGTGCTGATGAGGGGACGACCAAAGATGGCGTTGTAACTGCTTGGGGCGTCTACGATCACGAACCTACAGTTTCGTGAGACACCCCCCAGCCTCACATGCAGGCCCACTCCTCCTTCTACTTCCTTCCTCTCTCCAGAAAAACCAAAAAGCGGTCCATCAGAAACCAGGACCCTTTTCCCTTCCACCCTCATCTCGTCGAAGGCCTTCTTGAAGATCACGTTCACCGAGCTCCCGTTATCCACCAGTATCCGGGAGACTGTGAAGTTCTCCATCGCCGTTTGGATCACTAGCGCGTCGCAGAATGGGTCTTCGTAGTCTGGCATATCCGTGGATGAGAAGGTGATCTTTTCTTCTGGGGGGGAGCTAGGGAGGTCGAGGCGACCCATCTGCGGAATATGGTTTGAAGGCTCCCCTTGCGGGTTGCCTCGATCCCTGCTCCCCCATGGATCACTCTGATCCCCCCGGGTCCCCACATCAACCCTGTCTTCACATCTATCCTCAGCCTCTCTGTGCTGCACCTCAACGATCCTTGCAGGCGGATCTTGCCTCCTAGCTCCTCTGGCCTCCCTCATCTCCAAAAACTCTGGGCAGGTGGCCGTTGCGTGACCTTTATCCTGATGGAAGTCACAATAGGGCAACGCCACCCTGCCCCCTCTTCCTTCTCCTCCTCCCCTTCTCCCGGCTCCTCGAACTCTTCTTCCTCTTCCTCTTCCCACCTCCATGGCCTCCTGCGGTGGTGGGAAGTGACCCCTCGTTCCCTGCCTCCATCCTCCCTGCTCAAGCCTTCTCTTCTCCCGGTAATTGTCTCTTCCCTGAAGACCCCCTTGGCCCTGGGGACGACCTTCCTGAGGCCTCCAACCCAATCGGTTGTTCAGCTCATTGGCCCCCCCATGCTGCTGCCCCTGCCTTCGGGGTTCTTCTCTCCTCCTATCCTCTCTTGGCTCCCTCTGCTCCCTCTGCTCCCTCACTTCTCTCTGTCTTCCCGCTGCCGTCTCCTTCACATCGTCCTCTACCAACCTGGCCAACTTCCTCGCAAACGCAGGGTTTGCCCTCTCGAAGTCTATCTCCTTTGCCGCCCTCTCCATGATCTCCTCAAAAGAGAGAGGGGGCACTCTCTTAAACTCTATGCTAAAAAATCCCGGCCTCAGCCCTAGGGTGAAGGCAAGCATCAGTGCGTAACCCGGGACCTCCTGGGCCAGGAGAATCTCCTCTTGGAATCGGTCGACGTAATGACCCAACGTCTCCTCCGGCCTCTGCCTTACTGCAAACAGGCACTCAGCCTCCTTCTTCCGCTTCTTCGAAGTCGAGAACCTCAACAAAAAAACCCCTGCGCAGATCTTCAAAGCTGTAGATTGAGCTCGCCGGCAACTGGTGGAACCAATCCCTGGTCTTCTCTTTCAGAGTGATGGCAAAAAGCCTACACTTGAAGGCATCCGACATTTGCCTGATCGACACCACATCTTCGAACCACTACACGTGCTGAACCGGGTCATCCTTCCCGGTGTAGTAGGTCATATCCGGCTCCCAGAATCGCTCCGGCACTGGAGCCGAGATAATGAGCTCACTAAAAGGTGTCTCGCCCCCTTCCTGGCGAGAGGGAACGTCCCACGACCTCGGCTGGCTGGACCGATCCGCGAGACTGTGCCCAGGGAAAAGCTCTCGCACTGTCGCCTCCCTCTCGCCCAGATCCACCGGAACTTCCTTTCCGGGACGCTGGCCTGGGATGAGCTCTCGCGCTGCCACATCCCTCTCGCCTGCCTCCACCGGGACTTCCTTCCCAGGGCGCTGCCCTGGGTCATTCTCTCCTATCAGCAGGACCACCTCCACTGGAACCTGCGACATCTCCCACTCATTCCTTGCCGAGAAGGCCAAGTTGATCGTCTGCAGGAACTCTCGCCTGAAGTCCTCTAACATCTTTCTTGTTGCTTCCTCTCCCCGGGTGGGGGATCCTCCTGCGCCAGATCCTTCACCTTCACCTCCTGCCATGGGACTTGACTCAAGATTTTCATGCACCGACTGCTTCCACGCTCACCGCACCAGAACTGTTGAAGCCAAAAATGACCTCAACGAGTGTTCACAAACCAGGGTGCAGCCGACGCCTACTTCTCTCAAACCTAGGCCCTTGACTGGCTGCTAAGGTCCTAAGACTGACCCAAAGCCTCAGCAAGGAGGTCCCACCTCACACCCGGAAGATCTCTGAGAGCTTCCCCTCCAAAGACAAATGCTGGGCTGGGAGCTCTTCAGAAAGCACTAGAGCTGGAGAATAATGAAAGCCTGCTTTCCAAAGAGCCCTTATGGGTCTATTTATAGCCTTCCCTTGACCTGAAAATACTGAAATACCCCTGACGGGTCTGCCAATAGCCGAATTCCACTGTTATCCCAGGGGCATATAGGTAATCTTTCCCTGAGGATAATGAAATAATAAAATAATCTTTTCCTGGGCGCCAGACCCTACCACATGGACCCACCTGGCGAGAACTCTGGCCGAGAAGGCTCTCGTCGGGTCCCAATTGAGCTTACCTTGGTGAGAGCTTCGGCCAGGAAGGTTCTTGACCTTGGTGGTCTTAATGCCATTGTCGTTGAAGGCTCACCCAATGCCCTCTCGCCTACCTCTGGGCGGGAGATCCCTCAAGGCAGAAGCTCATTTAGCCTGAAGCCCGAAGCCTAGCGCGAAGGGTCTCGCCTACAGTTAGGAGGGAGCCCCTTAAGAAGCGGGAACTCTATTGATTTGCCCTTGGGATAGCCTGAGGCTAGCCCAACTAAGACCACTGAAGCTTCTGGGTTCTACCCAGCGAATATGGGGTTGTACAGTGATGGTCCTCATCTTTTGGCGAATGGGGCACGTCCCAGGGTCAAGGTTCAGGTGATGGCAGGCCACATCCACATCGATGCTCGACATATCCGCCGCGCTCCAAGAAAAGATGTCGACGTTGCTCTGGATGCAGGCCTGCACTCGCTCCCGGTCCTCGGGACTTAAGCCCCTGCTGACCCGCACCCTCTGCACATGTCCTGTGCTGGTGAAGACCTCCATCTCCACCACTTCACCAGCCGGATATAGCCGCGACTGCTCCCAGCCAACCCTCGTCTCTTCCTCCAGCCCAAACTCTTCCTCCCCTCCTGCTTCTTCAACCTCCATCGCCTCCTCCAGACTCTCCTGCTGCTGCTACTCGACCTCCATGCCCCTCTGGGCCTCCCTCTCAATTCCTTCCGCTCCTTGCTCATCCTCTACCTCCAACGCCTCCTCCAGGCTCTCCTGCTGCTACTGTTTGACCTCCACGCCCCTCCGGGCCTTATGCACTCCTTCTCCCCTTTTTTCCTCCAAGCTCACCTCCTCCTATCCGACAACCTCCTCCTGCTCTTCCATCTCCCTATCCAGCTCGTCCTCCTCTATCATCCAAGACTTGATGTTGATTGTTGTCACGTAACACTGCCTTGCCACCTTCAAGTCCCCCCTGATCCTAACCTGAACCCCTCCGTTATTGAACTTGAGGAACTGATGGAACGAGGAGGGGACGCAGCAAAAGGCACTGATGAGAGGGCGCCCAATGATGGCATTGTAACTGCTTGGGGCATCCACTATCACGAACCTACAGTTCCGTGACATGCCCCCAACTTCACATGCAAGCCTACCCCTCCTTCTACCTCATTCCTCTCTCCAGAAAACCCAAAAAGCAGTCCATCTGAAGCCAAGACCCTCTTACCCTCGACCTTCATCTCATCGACAGCCTTCTTGAAGATAACATTCACAGAGCTCTCGTTGTCCACAAGTATCCTGGAGACCGTGAAGTTCTCCACTGCTGTTTGGATCACTAGGGCATCACAGAACAGATCCTCGTAGTCCGGCATGTCTGCTGATGAAAAGGTGATTTTTTTCTTCCGGAGAGGGAGCCAAGGAGGTCGAGGCGACTCCCCTTTGGAACATGGTTTGAAGGCTCCCCTTCCGAGTTGCCTCAATCCCAAATCCTCCGTGGATCACTCAGATCCCTCCTCGGGTCTCCACGTCTTCCCGTTCCTCGCACCTGTTTTCCCCCCTCTCCCTGTTGCACCTCCACGATCCTTATCGGCGGATCCTGCCTCCCCAGCCCCTAGCTTCTCTCATCTCCAAGAACTCTGGACAGGTGTCCGTTGCGTGACCTTCCTCTGGTGAAAGTCACAGAAAAGCAATGCTGCCCTGCCCCTCTTCCTTCTCCTCCTCCTTGACACTGGGGGCGACCCTCCTGGGGACTCCAACCCAACCGGTTGTTCAGCTCTCGGGCCCCCCATCCATGATGCCGCCCCTGCCCTCGGGGTTCTTCCCTCCTTCTCTCTTCTCTCTACTCCCTCTGCTCCCTCTGCCTTCCTGTTGTTGGTTCCTTCACGTCGTCCTCTGCCAACCGGGCCAGCTTCCTGGAAAAAGCCGGATTGGCCCATTCGAAGTCTATCTCCTTTGCCTCCCTCTCCATGAGCTCCTCAAAGGAGATGGGACACTCTTTTCAACTCCATGCTAAAGAATCCTTGTCTCAGCCCCAGGGTGAAGGCGAGCATCAGCGCATACTCTAGGACCTCCTGGACCAAGACGATCTCTTCCTGAAACCGGTCAACATAATGACCCAGCATATCATCCTGCTTTTGCCTCACCGCAAACAGGCATTCTGCCTCCTTCTTCCGCTTCTTCGATGTTGAGAACCTCAACAGGAACCCTCGGTGCAGATCCTCAAAGCTGTAGATCGAACTTACCGGCAACTTGTGGAACCAGTCCCGGGCCTTCTCCTTTAACGTGATGGAAAATAGCCGGCACTTGAAGGCATCCGTCATCTGCCTTATCGAGACCACGTCTTCGAACCACTGCACATGTTGTATAGGGTAATCTTTCCCCGAGTAGTAGGACATGTCTGGCTCCCGGAACCCCTCCGGCACCGGAGCTGAAATGATGAGCTCACTAAAGGGCCTCTCGCAACCTGGCGGCCGAGAGGGCAAGTCTTACAACCTCGGCTGGATGGCCCGTTCTGCGATACCGTGCCAAGGTAAGAGCTCTCTGTTGGAACACCCTATTACTAATTTGGGCAAGGATCACTATGTTTTTAGGAAATCAGTTTGACCTAGATGTATAGTTGAAAAGTTTAAGTTAGAATGAGTCTAGGGCTTAGAACTTAGGTTTGAAGCTGCCCCCAGGACCATTCATTGTTCAAGACTTAGAGTTGAGGCAAAGACAGTTTTCGTCGAGCTCAGGTCGACGAAACGTCAAACTCCGTTCGACGCTCTCTGAGCTCAACTCTGCTAAGTCGTCGAACTCCTGTCGATGATCTTCGAGCTCAGATTGACGATCTGCCTTCAGCTTGTTTCCAATTCGCTGAGCTCAGTTCGACGATCGTAGAGCTCAGGTCGACATTTTCTGTCTAATGTTCAATCCAATCTCTGAGCTCAGGTCGACGATCGTAGAGCTCAGATCGACGTTTTTCTTAGAGATCGACGACTTTGAGGATTCAAATTCAGTCAGCTTTTGGAATGTTTTTCAAATTCTCTCAGCATTTATTTTAAGAGATTTGCTAGCCGTTTTCATTTATTCTGGAGCAAGTTTCAAGGGATTTCTCAGAGAATGTCTATTGGACTTTCCTCCTGAAGACAAAACATTTATGGAAGACATTTATTGAATGCTAACGGCTATCTTGGACAAAAGATCATCAGAGAATAAAACATCCTATAGCAGATCAAGAGAAAGACAATCTATCTATCACTCAATACAGACATACACAGATAGTCAGAAAAACTCAGAGGAAAAGCAAGTGATCAATCCTGAAGAGTTTTATTGAAAATTAGCATACTGTAAAGTGTTCATAGCTTCAACATCAAAGACTCCAGACAACTCATATTTCAGTCTCTGCTGAAATCATCTTCTGCTGGAGATCTGAAGCTTCTGAAGGCCTATCACCCTAGCAAAGCTCTCATCTCTGAACCATCTTACATCTCAGGGGGAGCTTTGACAACACAATCAATCCACTAAGTCTTCTCTCAGTGATTGAGACAGAGAAGACAACTTTGTCTCTTCCTTTTTCTTTTCCTGCTGTAAAAGGGTTATCAAAACTCCCTTCAAAAGTTTTGATTCTGGTTCTGAGAGCCTTGTCAAAACTCAGTGGTGGCAAGACACCTGATCAAAAAATCCAGTTTGGTTTTTGAGCACCTTATCAAAAGCTCATTGGTGCCCAGGACACCTGATCAACTCATCCTGCAGTGGATTCCTACCAAGGGTGGTAGAAGAGTAAATGTACCCAGGTTTTTGGGGAACCACTATAGCTCCTTGTGTCTTCTGGTTTCTTGTGCATATTCTTTGCTGTGTGCTGTGGTTTTTATTTTACTTCTTTAGTTTTATTTCTACATCAAAGCACCTTACACCTATACATAAATTAAGCCTTTACTGCTGTGCAATTTTAAATTGTAAAGTTACATTAAAATACTCTATTCACCCCCCTTCTAGAGTTAAGATAGATCTTACCCTCACTTTCACTCTCACACAGCCGCCTCCCTCTCGCCAATCTCTGTCAGAACCTCTTTCTCGGGACGCTGTCCTGGGAAGAGCTCCCGCGTGGCAACGTACCTCTCGCCGACCTCCGCCGGGACCTCCTTCCCGGGGTACTGCCTAGGGGAGTTCTCGCCCAAGAGCGGGACTGCCTCTACTATAACTTGAGGAGTTGCCCACTCGCTCCTTGCCGAGAATGCCAGGCTAATGGTCTGCAGGACCTCGCGCTTGAAGTCTTCCAGCATCTTCCTTGTCGCCTCTTCTTCCGGGGGGACCTCCTGAGCAAGATCCTTCATCCTCACCTCCTGTCATGGGGCTAAACTCAAGATTTTTTTGTACTGGCTACCTTCCACGCTCACCGCACCAGAACTGTTGAAGCCAGAATCTTACCTAAACGAGAGTTCGAAAATAGGGGCGTAGCCAACACCTACTTCTCCCAAGCTCCGACACCTGACTGGCTGAAAAAGACCTAGAATTGACCTGAAGCCTCAGCAGGGAGGTCCCACCTCTAACCCGGAAGATCTCTGAGAGCTTCCCCTCCAAAGCCAAAAGCTGAGTTTGGAGCTCCTCAGAAAGCACTAGAAGATCTTAGTGAAATATGTAAGCTTGCTTTCTGAAGGGCCACTGTGGGTCTATTTATAGTCTTTTGTTGTCCTGAAATTACAAAATTACCCCTGGCTAGTCTGCCATTAGGAAAATCCCGCTATCATGAAATACTGAATGCAGACCCTGAGGGCATATTGGTAATTTACCCGAGGGCAACTAGGTAATTTCTCCCTGGGCCGCACCCGGCGAGAACCCCTATTCCGAGAACTGTTGATTGCCGAGAACTCTCCCGCCCATACTCGGCGGGAGCTAAAAAAAGATGCTAAAGAACGTCTCGGGCCGAGGCAATTCACGCCTTCCACGGGGCGCGAGCCTTCTGGCCCGTCTCTGGGAAGAAGCAGGTCTCGACTGATGCTTGAGCGCGAGCGTTCCCACCCACTCCTAGGCGGGAGCTCTTCTATTTTGAGGCCAAAAGTGAGCCAGAAGCTAGTCCATACCCGACCCTCAGTGCCTCTGGGTCCCTCTAAGTGAATATAGGGTTGTACACGCCATTCAATATCGATGTGTCGCACTCATTTGTGTCGGCAGACTTTGTTAAAGATCTAGAAGGAGTGCAATACTTCACTGGTATTGCTCGGAGAGTACGCCTCCCAGATGGCTCAGAGATGACCTCAACCGCCAAGTGCGACTTCAAGATACTCCTTGGAGGAAAGACCTTTGATACCCCTGCCATAATTTTGAGGATGTCGGAATTCGACCTCATTCTGGGGATGGCAAGGTTGAATTGGCATTACGCAAGAATTGACTGCGCGGAGAAACGGATTTACTTGAGACATGGAGACACAAAAGTCATTTTCCAAGGTATAAGATTCGCACCACGCTTGTTATTATCTTCAACTCAGTCCTTGAAAGCCCACATGAGATGGGATGAAGTTTACATGATATGTTTCGAATTGAAAGAGAGGACAATAGATATGAAGGATGTGCGAGTGGTGCAGGATTTTCTCGAGGTATTTCCTAAGAAATTGTTAGGACTACCTCCACATAGAGAGGTGGATTTTCAAATTAAGCTAGTACTACGTGCCAAGCCCGTCTCCAGGACCCCTTATCGAATGGCCTCGAAGGAACTCGCAGAGTTTAGAGTTCAGTTGCAAGAACTGGTGGAATCAGAATTTGTTCGCCCCAGCTCATCACCTAGGGGAGCCCCTGTTCTATTCGTTAAGAAGAAGGATGAGACTTTATGATTGTGTATAGACTATCGGGAGCTCAACCGACTAACGGCACGGAACACCTATCCGCTACCCCGGATCGATGAGCTGTTCGATCAATTGGTAGGAGCGCATTAGTTCTCCAACAAGTTGGATTTGCACTCGGGGTATTACCAATTGAGGATACAAGAGGAGGACATTCAAAAAATGACTTTTAGCTCAAGGTACGGCTTGTACGAGTTCATCGTGATGTCGTTTGGGCTCACAAATGCCCCTTCAGCTTTCATGAGTCTTATGAACAAGGTGTTTGAGCCTTATCTAGACATCTTCATCATCGGTCTACTCAAAGACAGAGGAAGAGCATGTCGAACATCTGACCTTGGTGCTGAAGAATCTAAAGGAGCATGCCTTGTTTGCCAAGTTCAGCAAGTGCGAATTCTGGCTCCAAGAAGTTGCCTTCTTGGGCCATGTAATCAGTGGGGCTGGACTAGCCGTGGATCGGGCCAAGGTGCGTGTCGTGAAGGAATGGTAGCCCTTAAAGTCAGCGGCTGATGTACAGAGTTTCCTTGGGCTTGCTGGGTATTATTGCAAGTTTGTGAAAAGATTCTCAAAAATTGCCCTTCCTCTTATTACGATGACAAAGAAAGGTGTGCAATACGAGTGGACTACCCAGTGTGAAGCTGTGTTCCAAGAACTGAAGGATAGACTTACTACTGCACCCATCCTAGCCCTTCCATTTGGGAAGGAAGGATTTCAAGTCTACACTGATGCATCGTATCAAGGGATGGGTGCAGTATTGATGCAGCGTGGGCATGTGATTGCATATGCTTCAAGACAGCTAAAGAAGCATGAAGTCAACTATCCAGTACATGATCTAGAATTGGGAGCAGTGGTGTTCGCCTTAAAGGTTTGGAGACACTATCTATATGGCGTACACTGTGAAATCTTTTCGGACCACAAAAATTTAAAGTACGTTCTTACTCAGAAGGAACTGAACCTGAGACAGCGGCGGTGGCTAGAATTTTTATGTGATTATGAGTTTACCTTGAACTACCACACAAGAAAAGCAAATTTCGTAGTTGATACTTTGAGCAGGATGTTACCGGAATCGAGACCTGAGTCCCGATTGATGAGTATGGAATTAGCTCGGATGCTCGAAGAGATGTAGATTACCCTGGTATATAAAGACCATTCGGAAGGGTATATGGAGTACTTAACCGCGATGAGCATAGTCTGTGATATTCGGGACCGTATTCGGGCAAAGAAAGGAAAGGATGCTGCTATGGCCCCGGTGTTCAAGTCAATTGAAGATGGGACTACTGATGAGTATTCCCTAAAAGACGGCCTCGTTCATCTTCGTGGTCATCTTTACATCCCCAAAGGCGGTAAAATTCGGGAAGATATCTTGAGAGAGGCAGATTGCTCTCAGTATTCAGTGCATCCTGGGATTGCTATTTACGCCGACCTGCGGAAGACCATGTGTTGGCCGGGAATGAAGAGAGACGTCAGATATTTTGTTACGTACTGCGAGGCCTGTCAAAGGGTGAAGGCAGAATGCAAGAGCCCCGGTGCATTATTACAGTCGTTGCCCATCCCAGAGTGGAAGTTCGAGGATATCTCTATGGACTTCGTCCACAGGTTGCCTCGCTCGCGCTCAGGGAATGATTCGGTTTGGGTAATCGTTGACTGCCTAACAAAGGTAGCCAGGTTTATTCCTATGAAGAAAGAGGCTCATGTGGATGTCTTGGTACGCCTCTTTGTGGAGCAGTTTGTACGGTACCATGGTGTGCCAAAGACAATCGTTTCTGACCGGGATGGTCGTTTCACCTCTAGAGAATGGAAGGCGGTACAGGCGTATTTGGGCTCGCGCCTTACATTTAGCACAACGTTTCATCCTCAGACGGACGGGCAGTCTGACAGGACCATCAGAACTTTGGAAGATCTATTGAGGTTGTGTGTGATGGATAGAGGAGAGCCTTGGGAAAGGCTCTTACCCCTTGTAAAATTCTCATACAACAACAGTCACCAGGCAAGTATCGGGATGACCCCCCATGAAGCCCTTTACAGAAGAAGGTGTGAAACCCCCTTGTCTTGGGTGCAGGATGAAGACCCGAAGATATTAGGAATTGAGTACGTCGATAATACTGATGTAGTTGTTAGATTAATATGGGATTGCATGCTTGAGGCTCAAAGTCGGCAGGCTAAATATTATAATGCAAAACACCAGATGGTGGACTTTCAAGTGGGTGACAAAGTGTTCCTAAAGATCAGGCTGATGCATTGAGTGTCACGGGTACGTGGAGTGAAGAAGCTTAGCCCAAGGTACGTTGGGCCTTACACTATATTGGAAAGGATTGGCCTTTTGGCCTATCGGTTGGAGTTATCGCCAGAGCTGGAGAGTCTCCATGACGTATTCCATGTGTCGTCACTTCGGAAGGCGCTATTGCGGCCTGATTATCCCCACCATTGATGGAGCAGTAGCGACCGATAGATCTGTGTGACTAGAGACGGTGCGGATAGTGGACACCGAGACAAGGAGTTTGCATCGCAAGAGTGTTCCTTGGGTAAAGGTTTTGTGGTCTAAACATGGGAAAGAAGAATTTACTTGGGAGCCGGTGGACTTGATGCAGAAGCACTACCCGGAGTTGTTTCCTAAAGGTAAAATTTTAAAAGCATATTTTACTTCACTTTATGTTTTTCTCTCCCCACAACCTTAGCCTGATTTCGGGGATGAAATATTTTATTTTGTTTATAGGATTTGTAACGTCCCATTTCATGCCAGACCCCTTGCACGTGTTTTGAGTCAAGAAAATTGACTCAGGTTCGGAGAGCGTCGAGTGAGTTGACCAGACTCAACGACTAGATCGGAAATTTACTAAGAAAGCGTTCTAAATGTTAGGCGTTGAGTGGACTCGACACCACTCAATGCCATTTAACTTAGAAAAATTCTGGCAGGTTAGGCATTGAGTGCGTTGAGTGGACTCACACACTCAATGCCATTTAACTTAGAGAAATTTAGGCGGGACATGCGTCGAGAGCGTTGAGTGGACTCAATGCACTCGATGCCATTTGACTTTGAAATCCTGATGGGTTAGGCCTCGAGAGCGTTGAGTGGACTCAACGCACTTGATTCCATTTAACTTTGTTTATTTTCGCGGGTTAAGGCATTGAGAGCGTTGAGTGAACTCAACGCCATATAACTTGGCATGTTCTAGCGGTAAAGGCGTTGAGAGCGTTGAGTGGACTCAACTCTTTCGACGCCTTATAACATAGCTTTTAGTGGTTAAGGCGTTGAGAGCGTTGAGTCGACTCAACGCTCTCGATGCCATATAACTTAGTTCATTCTGGTCAGGTTGAGAGCGTTGAGTGGACTCAACGCTCTCGACGCCATTTAACTTAGAATATTTCCGGCCATGGCTGAGGTAATTTTGTCGAACGCCATAATTCTGCCTTGGCGAATTTTTGGCCCTATTTGCAGCTGAACCGAATTTTTCGGGAATTGCGCCAAACCGGCTTAAATGGGCCACGTCTTTTCGAAATGACTCATTTAATGCGATGATTAGGCGATCCAATGTCAGGTCGACATGTGGCGAGGCAGTTACCCTAATTTCTAACAATAAAAAGGGGAGAAAACCCTAGCCTTCTTTTCTTTTATCACCTTGATGGGTAGTGTCTCTGCCAAGCCGATGGAACAGTGAAGCCGCCAGATTCTTAAAGAAATCCTCTCTTCCTCTTCTTTCCCGTGAAGAACGAACACCAACCAAGGAGAGGAAGATCCCACCAAGAAGGCTGACAAGATCCATGGCTGAAAACGGTGGAAACACCGGGAATGAGGCGAGCTTCCTACCCTCTCCCTTGGCGTTGATCTCTAGTTATTCCTAGGAGAGATATAGACTCAAATGAGTCTTGATTTGTGAGAAGAAGTTTTCTAGGAAGAGTTCATGCTAGGACTTATGTTCTAGGAATTAGAGTCTTCAACCTTTCCTCACTTCAAATGAAGTCTGTGGACTGGTTTCGTGAAGAGAGTTGGACATATGAGGGTGAATAAGGGAGGATAAATTCTGGATGTTATTTGGAAGTTTGGTTGGAGGAAGAAGACGAACTGATGACGTTCGATCTGCTTTAATATGGGCGCAGAAATTTGTTTTATGCGCACAACAACATTCAAGGCCGTTTTCAGACATGATATGGCCAGATCTGGGATTTTGAGTAAACACAAAAGTCGTAGACCTTAGAAATACCTTTCGAACGAGGGGTCATATTCCTTCGCCGGATTTCTTTAGCCTCGGTAATCCCCGTTCAAAGTTTTTGTACAGTAATCATTCCTGCACATATAGTTCTCGTGTTTGTTTTGTATCGGCTTTGGGTTTGGTAGAGAGATTGTAGAACATTAGCGTTAATGTTTTGTTGAATTTAGTCTATAAGTAATTGTGATAAAATAAGTTAATGACATTTGTTGGATAGATCCCTAATGAACCCATAGTGTAGTAAAGTGTACTTGATCGAGGTGATTTGTTGGAGGTTAGTGAACGAATGGATTGACGAGTTGGGATGGTAGGAATGACTTAAATATGTGAATCGATAGATATGTACTTGATAATGGTAATACGTTGAATAATGATGAGATTGGTTTGAACTTGTGTACATGGTTGGTAGTGATTGCTATGAACAAATGGTTGTTGGTATTTAGTTGATTGATCCATGTGTGCACGGATGATTTAAACTTGGTAAAAGAATTGTAACCAGTAAGGCTAAAGTTATGTGACCAAAGTTTATATATGATCATGTTGGACAAACAGTTGATAAATATGTGATGTACCTTTATGTTGATGACGAACCCTTATGTGCTTGGATGCACGAAAATGCGGAAGAGGTTGATGCATGGTCATGAGGCTTGTCATATAGGGAAGTCTAAGGTGGTCCACTGCCGTGAGGTGTGTTTCCTTTGTGGATTGAATGTTGTATGAGGTGGTTTTCCACCTATGTTGATGATGAATCCTAAAGTGTTTTGGGCCACGAGATTGTGAAAGGGTGTAAGTGTGGGTGTTTGACCGTACTGGATTGGAAATGATGAAAAGAGACATAAGTGGACGGTTGGCCTTGGTACTCTGTTGGTTGGTTCACAGAGGCACCTTCCGTGCCACGATGGTATGAAATTTCATGCGGTGTGAGTCGACACATGGTGTCGTAATCCCGGGTTAAGGATAGTGTGGCAGGTCTACGGGCTCGCCAGTCGTCACATCGACGGGAGTTGATAGCTAGACTTGCACGGTTGGGCCTTGGTCCTCGATGCTCACTTCCCTAGGCACCCTCCGTGTTAGTGGACGATTGGCCTTGGTCCTTTGGTGATTTGTTCACAGAGGCACCTTCCGTTCCACGAATGTAGGCCAGTTGGGCGTGGCTCTTGGTGCACATCTACCTGAGACCCCTTCTGAGCCGTAGAATGTATGTGAGCTCCATTGTTGTGCTCTTAGCATTGAGGCATACGGAGGCCTAGGCTTAATTGGTAGTGTTGATGTCAGCCTAGTAGTGGAGATGCCCGCTCTACTGTCACTGTCTGGACACGACGGATGACGCTTGAGAGGTTAGCTACCTGCTCAAAAAGTGGGAACTACAAGTCTATGTCGACGTAGCAGTTGCATGTGCGTAATCATGGGTGAGTCATTGCATTGCATTAATGTCATTACATTATATTACATACACAAGATCCTCATCGTATACGTTTGTATGTGCACTCTTATACGATGAGTTACTTTATTGCTGAGCCAATCCTCAACTTATATGTATGTATAGGCATTCATATAAGTTGAGTTACTTTCTGTTGTAGCTTTACATTTTTCTTATATTGTTGTAGATGATCGAACTGTTAGAGTAGACTGTTTACTCATTCATTATGCTGCTGATATATTTGATATTTCTCACTCTTGTACCACGTGTTTGTACTACTGGTTATTTATATATATTGTACCCTTGTTCTTTTCTCCACCCGGTGCCAAGGAGTCACCGGGGGAGCGGATGTGAAGCCACTTAGTCTTTATGACTAACAGTTTCTACGTCTTCCTTTTTAGGAGGAAACCCCGCAGACAGAGCAACAACAGGTTATGCAGCAGGACAGCCAGGCCAGGACGATAGGGCCTGAAGGGATGGTATCGTCTCTACCGTCAGTGACTGATGTGAGTTTTGAGAGACTCATGATGTAGCCCTTTTGGGCAAGTTTTACTCATACTATGATATTATAGAATCTTGTTGTAGCTTCTTTTTCTTGATGTAATTTTTGGACTATTTTACTGATGTGTGGATTGACTTTTGTTTTATATTCTTGGTTGGGTTTACATTGGTTGATATTGGTTATAGCCGGCAGGATAGGCTTCTTGTGGTACAAGTTAGCCCGTGTGCTAACGCAATCGCAAGGCAGCTGTTCTGGGCATAAGACTCCCCTCATGCCATGTTTTGTGTTCCGGGATGGGATTCCTACATCGACAATCAAAGATCCATATCGACTACTAAGAGCCGACTGGTTGCTAGCAAATGAAGATCTCATGCACCAGCCGCGGATCGCTCAACGGATAATTCGTCAAGAGGGAGAAATTCAACCTTTAAATAATTTACATCTTTTATTCGTGTAATCATTTTTTTTCTAAATCTTGTGGTGAGGAAAATCGACCGGTAAGGGTCGTCAGAATCCGGGTAGGATTCCGCGGTAAATCATCCTGGGGATAGGGACGTCTAGATCGGAGGATCTAGCGGGGCTCTAAGACACGTCCTTGTGTGAGGGTGAAGAGCCGGCTCAAAGACTTTTCCTGGAGGGCAAAGGAGAGAGCCAACCAGTCCATGGAGCGGATCGGTATAGAAAACAAAAGAGTTTTCATTTTCACCGCTTTCGATCCCCGACGTCACGGGGATCACAATTTTGTAATTGTAAAACCATCTACTGTTAACTCTTTCAATGAAATTTATTTTCTGTATTATTGCTTCAATGATTCTGCTGTGAATGTCAATTTAATCTCTTGTGTGTGGTGTACAAGCAAATTCTCACAGGTAACGAGTTCATAGCTTACCGTCGCGCGTTAGCTTCCTAACGCCCCGTAGTAGCTTCCAAAACTTGATTTTCTTGGACAAAATATTTTTAAGTTTCAATTAACTCGTCAAACCTTATTCACCCCCCCCCCCTCTAAGATTGGCCACTAGATCCAACAAGTGGGATCAGAGGGCAGGTTACTTCTAAAGGCTTAAAATCCTTCAGTAAGATGGTCAACTCTGTTCACGCATTCAATGAGGGACAAGGTATGAGTAGACCTCCAATGTTTATGGGGAGTGACTATAGTCACTGGAGGACTCTGATGAAAATCTTTCTGATGACCCATAGCATGGGCGTATGGGCCATGATAAAGACAAAGTGCACTACACCCACTGTCATGGTTGGGGATACCATCGTAGAAAAACCACATGATAAGTGGGATGACACAGACAAGCTTAGATGTATGAATAATGCCAAGGCTATGAACTCATTATTTTGCGCCTTGGACAAAACTGAATTCAATAGAATATATAACTGCGAGACTGCTTATGATATATGGCGTTTCTTGAGCTCACTCACAAAGGTACCTCACAGGTGAAGGAGTCGAAGCTGTTCCGACTCAAATCTGAATATGAATAGTTCCAGATGGAGATCAATGAGGATGTGGACAGCATATACATGCGTTTTACTAAGATCGCCAATGCCTCAAGATCTCTCGGAAAGTGCTTTCCAAATGGTGACCTGGTGAGGAAGATCCTGCGATCTTTACCTCCTTGCTTCAACCCGAAGGTGACAGTTATTGTTGAATCTCATGAAATCAGCACCCTGGAGATAGAGAGCCTCATCGACAATCTGAAGACACATGAACTTGAATTAATGATTCAAGCATAGGAATATCCCAGGGAAGTAAAGAAGAAGGGACTTGAGCTGAAGGCCGCAAGGGAGAGAAGAGCTGCTGAAGATTCTAAGGAGGAGGAGGAGGAGAGCCTCTACGTTCGAGAGTTCAAAAAATTCATGAAGAATCCCAAGAAGCAGGGACAGTTCAAGAAATTCCTGAAGAGAGGAGCTGGATAAGGTAGAAGGTGGAACAAGCCAACAAATGAGATGGAAAGCGATGATGATAAGTCCCAGCCGGAGTGCTATCACTGCCACAAGCCTGGGAACCTCAAGAGAGAATGCCAAGACTCCAGAAGGAGGAGAAAGAAAAGCAAAGCCGACACAAAGGGAAGAAGAAGGTGTTGAAGGCGCTCACCTGGGATGAGGATGGATCTGATGAATCAACACCACAGACTCTGGCAGTGAAGACGAGGCAAATCTATGCCTTATGGGGATGAATCAAGAAGAATCTGACGATGAGTCCAGTGTTCCGAGCGACACTGAGGTAACCCCACCTACTTATACTGAACTTCTAGAAATTTATGAACACTTAGTTGACAAATTAAAAAGTGTTATTTCTGAGAAAAAGTCCTTGAGAGCCGAGAATAAGAAAATAAAAAAGGACTTAGACAGATTAAAAAGTGAAGTAATTAGAAGTGACAAAGAAAAGATCGAGTGTCTAGTGTGCTCTCACTTGATGACAACGATCGAAGAATAAAAGGCAAGTCTCTCCAAGTCATCGGTGAGAACGAATAGCCTCTTAAATGAAAATAATTTCTTGGAGAAGAGACTTCACTTGTCGCTTGCCAGGGTAGTGGAAGGAAAAAAAACTATTTATCAATCGGTGTATAATGCTTGTGACTGAAAACACCTCCCTAAAGGAGAGGATCCATGATCTTAACTGTGTCATCCAAAAGTTTGGAATAGGCCAAAAGTCTTAAAATATGCTGTTGGGGGCACAATGTCATTTATCTGGGAAGTTTGGGCTAGGATACGTGAGTCTAACATCACCACCGAGCGGGAAACACTGTTATTCTGAGCCTAAGTCCAACTATAATAAATTAAAACATAAGATTAAGAGTTCTGGAGGGCTATCCCCATCCTCAAGCAAGAGCTCGAGCAATTCGATAAAGGCAGCATCCACTGCTTACATTTTGTGTGCGAACTGTCATAAGTTTGGTCACACATCTGGCTCGTGTTTGAGGAAAGGTGCCAAGAAAAATTTGCAAGTCTGGCTACCAAATTCTTCTACCTATCGTATGGGTGGGACAACTTGGGGAACCATATCTTCACCCTCATCTACTTTTTAGGTCTGTTGGCAGGCTAAGGATGCGAAGAACGTGTGGTAATTGGACTTTGGTTGCTCCAAGCACATGACGGGAGATAAAGATAAGTTTCTTAGCCTAGAGAAGAAGAAGGGTGGCATGGTGACCTTTGGGGACAACAACAAAGGACAGATACTTGGAAGCGGCACTATAGGTAACAAGGCATTTTCTATTTCTAATGTTCTGTTTGTAGATGGACTTAAAGCGTAATCTTATTTCTATTAGCCAATTGTGTGATAAAGGCCTAAATATCATATTTGAGTCATCTACAAACACCTGCAAAATTATTGATGCTAAAACTTCTAGTGTATTACTTGTAGCTCACAGAAATAATAATGTGTACACTGTTAGTTTTGATGATATATCTGCATCTAATTTTAAATGCCTACTTACTAAGAATAAGGATTTAGAATTTTGGCATAAGAGACTAGGACATTCTGGAAGTAAGCATATTGTAAAACTATCAAAAAATAAACTTGTTCGGGGACTTCCCAACTTAAGCGGTAGTTTAAATGTCTTATGCGCTCCTTGTCAAAAAGGCAAATTTGTTAAAACCTCTTTCAAGAGCAAAACTGAAGTTTCCACGTCTAGACCACTCGAACTCATTCATATGGATTTGTTTGGACCTCTGAGTACGTATAGTCTAGGTGGAAAACGATACACCGTCATTATCATAGATGATTTTCCACGCTATTGATGGGCGATCTTTCTTGTGAATAAATCAGACACCTTTAGCGAATTCTCAAATCTTTGCACGCGACTTCAAACTGAGAAGGAGCTAAAAATAAAATGTATTAGATCAGATAGAGGGGGAGAATTTGAGAATGAGGTCTTCTCAAACCTATGTGACACCTTAGGAATTAAGCACAAATTCTCTGCCCCTCACACTTAACAACAGAACGGGGTTGTAGAAAGAAAGAACCGTACTCTTCAAGAAATATCCCGCACAATGCTCGTAGAGTTCGGCTTACCACGATCTTTCTGGGCTGAAGCGGTTAACACGATAAGCTATGTGATGAACCGAGTCATGCTTTGTCCACTTTTAAAGCGAACTCCATATGAGCTGTATTTCGAAAAGAAACCCTCTGTATCGTACTTTGGGTTCTTTTGTTGCCCATGCTACATTCTAAACACTAAGGATCATCTAGGAAAATTTGACAAAAAATCTGATCTAGGCACCTTCTTAGGATATTTGAGCATGAGTAGAGCCTAGAGGATCTACAATAAGAGGAACTTAGTGGTTGAAGAATCGGCTCATATGCATTTCGATGAAAATTCCCCAACTAACGAGCCCAAGCCAAATGAAGAGGAGGTTGATGAGAGTGTACCGATGGGAGATAAGGGTGAGGAGACAGTTGTGGCGAGTGAAACCCCAACTCTTGTATAAGGATATAGGACTCCTAGTAACTAAAATTTTTTGAAGCAACATCCACTGGAACTAGTCATAGGAGAGCCATATCATAGAGTTAGAACTCAATCTGCATTGCATGAATCACTTTAAAACTTGTGTTTCTTATCTGACATTGAACACAAGAACGTATCAAAAGCCTTAAAAGATGAATCATGGTTCTTGGCTATGAATGAGGAGCTAAGCCAATTCGAGCGAAGTAAGGTATGGTTTTTATTGAAGCTTCCAGATAACCATCCAGTCATAGGATCAAAATGGGTTTTCAAAAATAAACTTGATGGTGAGTCTATGATAACAATAAATAAAGCTAGTTTGGTGGCTCAAGGGTATTCTCAGATAGTAGGTGTGGATTTTGAGGAGTCATTTGCCCCGATTGCTCGTCTTGAGTCCATCCGTATGTTTTTGGCATTTGTAAGTTATAAGCAAATTAGATTATTCCAAATGGACATTAAGAGTGCTTTCTTAAACAGGTATATTAAGGAAGAGGTATATGTCGAGCAACCACCCGGTTTCATGAATGCCGCCTACCCAAACCACGTATACAAGTTGGTGAAGGCCTTGTACGGACTGAAGCAAGCACCTCGTGCTTGGTATGATAGACTCACCACCTTTCTCTTAGATCATGGATTTAGGATGGGTAGTGCAGACACCACTTTATTCGTAAAGAACGAGCACTTAGATCTAATTATACTACAAATCTATGTGGATGATATCATTTTTGGGGCCACGAATGAAAAGTTGTGTGAAAAAATTTCACCCTAATGAAATCTAAATTTGAAATGAGCCTAGTAGGAGAACTTACCTATTTCCTAGGATTTCAGATTTCTCAATGGAAAGACGGAATTTTCTAATTCAATCAAAATAAATCAAAGATATGCTTGTGCATTTTGGGTATGAGAATCTGAAATAAGTCAAAACTCCTATGAGTGCCTCACTTAAATTAGGAAAAGATAAAAGTGGCATTTCCGTCGATCAGACTGTGTTTAGAGGTATGATAGGGTCATTGTTATATTTGAGTGTCTCTAGGCCCGACATCACATTCACGGTGTGTCTTTGTGCTAGATATCAAGTCGACCCTAAGGAGTCACACTTGAAAGCTGTAAAGCACATTTTTAGGTATCTGATTGGCACGCAAAACCTTGGACTTTGGTACCCACACACCACTGATTTCACACTTCACGGGTATTCAGAATAAGACTATGTCAGATGTTCGCTTGATCGCAAGAGAACAAGTGGTACGCGTCACTTCCTAGGCCCTGCATTAGTTTCCTGGTCAAGTAGAAAACAGAACTCCATTGCACTTTCTACCGTGGAAGCCGAATATATTGCCTTAGGTAGTAGTTTCCTTTTGTCTTTGAAACGTGCGAGATGATCTCACCTGTAATCACATTTTGAAGGATATATTGTACATGTTTGCATATTGTGATTGATTTCTTACCTCTTTATAAGTTTGTAGTGTCGAATGCTTCTCAAGCTCGTTCTCATCGAGGCCCTCAGTCTCCCTAGGATAGTCGTCGCCCTTAGCGACTAATAGGTCGAGACCTGCCGAGAGCTCAAGGCCCAGCGTGCCATTTCGGAGTGCCTTCCACCGAGACTGTAGGTTCTTGAGGGGGGGCGCCGCCTCCTTCACCTCGCGTGAGTGAACAGAGTTTTTCGCCTAAGGCTCCTCGTCGAAAGCCTTCCCGCTGGGAACTCCCTCTGCCGAGATCCTCTTAGCCGAGACCTCTTAGCCGAGACTTCTCTCGCCTGAGGGGGTTTACAACCTTCTTATTATGCCTTCCAAGTGTGCCTCCTGTCCTGCCCAGAAGGCACGGTCAGTGAGTCCACCCGGGTCTGAGTCTCGCTTGGGGTAGTGCCAAAGTTGCCAAGTCGCGGTGCCCCGAAGAACATATCTGAGAACAAGCCCTTCCCCCTAGGTGTGCCGACAGCCCTGCCCAGCTGATGAGAGCCTGAGCACCGAGTCTAACCGGGGATGAGCAGCACTCGGGGTCCCTTACCCCCACAGGCGAGCCTTCAGACCTGCCAGCTAGATGAGATTCTGCGCAGCGGGTCTACCTGGGGCCGAGCCGAGCTCGGGGTAGTGCAAACATCCAAGCTGAAGTATCTCCAAGAACCAAACCTCTCCCCCACAGGCGAGCCTTTGGACCTGCCAGCTAGATGAGAGCCTGCACAGCGGGTCTACCTGGGGCTGAGCCGAGCTCGGGGTAGTGCAAACATCCAAGCTGAAGTATCTCCAAGAACCAAACCTCTCTCCCACAGGCAAGCCTTCGGACCTGCCAGCTAGATGAGAGCCTGTGCAGCGGGTCTACCTGGGGCCAAGCCGAGCTCGGGGTAGTGCAAACATCCAAGCTAAAGTATCTCCAAGAACCAAACCTCTCCCCCACAGGCGAGCCTTCGGACCTGCAAGCTAGATGAGAGCCTACGCAGCGGGTCCACCTGGGGCCGAGCCAAGCTCGGGGTAGTGCAAACATCCAAGCTGAAGTATCTCCAAGAACCAAACCTCTCCCCCACAGGCGAGCCTTCGGACCTGCCAGCTAGATGAGAGCCTGCGCAGTGGGTCTACCAAGGGCCGAGCCGAGCTCGGGGTAGTGCAAACATCCAAGTTGAAGTATCTCCAAGAAGCAAACCTCTCCCCAACAGGCGAGCCTTTGGACCTGCCATCTAGATGAGAGCCTGTGCAGTGGGTCTACCTGGGGCCGAGCAGAGCTCGAGGTAGTGCAAACATCCAAGATAAAGTATCTCCAAGAACCAAACCTCTCACTCACAGGCGAGCCTTCAGACTTGCCAGCTAGATGAGAGAATGTGCAGCGGGTCTACCTAGGGCCGAGCCGAGCTCGGGGTAGTACAAACATCCAAGCTGAAGTATCTCCAAGAACCAAATCTCTCCCCCAAAGGCGAGCCTTCGGACCTGCCAGCTAGATGAGAGCATGCGTAGCGGGTCTACCTGGGGCCAAGCCGAGCTCGGGGTAGTGCAAACATCCAAGCTGAAGTATCTCCAAGAACCAAACCTCTCCCCCACAGGCAAGCCTTCGGACCTGCCAGCTAGATGAGATCCTGCACAGCGGGTCTACCTAGGGACTAGCCGAGCTTGGGGTAGTGCAAACATCCAAGCTGAAGTATCTCCAAGAACCAAACCTCTCCCCCACAGGCGAGCCTTCGGACCTACCAGCTAGATGAGAGCCTGCGCAGCGGGTCTACCTGGGGCCGAGCCGAGCTCGGGGTAGTGCAAACATCCAAGCTGAAGTATCTCCAAGAACCAAACCTCTCCCCCACAGGCGAGCCTTCAGACTTTCTAGCTAGATGAGATCCTGCGTAGCGGGTCTACCTGGGGCTGAGCCAAGCTCGGGGTAGTGCAAACATCCAAGCTGAAGTATCTCCAATAACCAAACCTTTCCCCCACAACACCTTGAAGAATGAAGAGCACTTCTCCCCCGACCTGGAGAGGAATCTGCTTAGCCCGGCTAGCTTTCCTGTTAAGCGCTGGACCTCTTTGGCATTGCGCGGTGACTCCAGCTCCAAGATGGCCTTCACCTTATCAAGGTTGGGCTCTACCCCTGCCGGGGTCAGAAGATGCCCTAATAATTTCCCACGACTTACCCCGAAGACACACTTTGAGGGGTTCTGCCTCATCTTGAACCTCCGTAGGGTAGCGAACGTCTCCTCCAGGTCCCGTAGGTGTGAGTCCATACTCTTGCTCTTGACCATCAGGTCATCGACGTAGACCTCCGGGTTCCTCCCCCATTGACCCTGGAAGACCCGATCCATCATGCATTGGTACGTATCTCCTGCGTTCTTCAGCCAAAAGGGCATCATCTTATAGCTTAAACACCCATCCCTCGTGATGAAGGAGACATCCTTGACATCAGGAGGGTGCATCCGGATCTGGTGATAACCTGAAAAAGCATCTAAGAAACTCATAATAGAGAAACCAACGGCTGAATCAACCAGCGCGTCGATTCTAGGCAAGGGGTAGCAATTCTTGGGGCATGATTTATTCAATAAGGAAAATTCAATACACATTCACCACTTCACTCCCCCTTTTTTTAACATTACCACGTTAGAGATCCAGCTTGGATACTGGATCTCCGAGATGAAACCATCCTCCAAAAGCTTCTTAACCTCTTCGCGGATGGGCTCCTCCAGCTTGGTGGTGATGGTCCTCATCTTTTGGCGAATGGGGCGCGTCTCGGGGTCCAGGTTCAGGTGATGGCAGGCCACATCCACATCGATGCTCGACATATCCGCCGCGCTCCAAGCAAAGATGTCGACGTTGCTCTGGATGCAGGCCTGCACTTGCTCCCGGTCCTCGGGACTTAATCCCCCGCTGACCCGCACCCACTACACCTGTCCTGTGCTGGTGAAGACCTCCATCTCCACCACTTCCCCAGCCGGCTCCAGCCGCGACTGCTCCCAGCCAGCCCTCGTCTCTTCCTCCAGTCCAAACTCTTCCTTCCCTCCTGCTTCTTTAACCTCCATCGCCTCCTCAAGACTCTCATGTTGCTGCTGCTCGACCTCCACACCCCTCTGGGCCTCCCTCTCAACTCCTGCTCCTTGCTCATCCTCTACCTCCATCGCCTCCTCCAGGCTCTCCTGCTGCTGCTGTTTGACCCCCACGCCCCTCCGGGCCTTATGCACTCCTTCTCCCCTTTTTTTTCCTCCAGGCTCACCTCCTCCTCTCCGACAACCTCCTCCTGCTCTTCCATATCCCTCTCCAGCTCGTCCGCCTCTATCATCCAAAACATGGTGTTGACTGATGTCACGTAACACTACCTTGCAACCTTCAGGTCCCCCTTGATCCTAACCTGAACCCCTCCGTTGTTGAACTTGAGGCACTGATGGAATGAGGAGGGAACGCAGCGAAAGGCGCTGATGAGAGGGCGCCCAAAGATGGCATTGTAACTGCTTGGGGCATCCACTATCACGAACCTACAGTTCCGTGACACGCCCCCCAACTTCACATACAAGCCTACCCCTCCTTCGACCTTCTTTATCTCTCTAGAAAACCCTAACAATAGTCCATCCGAAGCCAAGACCCTCTTACCCTCAACCTTCATCTAATCGAAGGCCTTCTTCACATTCACAGAGCTCTCGTTGTCCACCAGTATCCTGGAGACCGTGAAGTTCTCCACTACTGTCTGGATCACTAGGGCATCACAGAACGGATCCTCGTAGTCCAGCATGTTTGCTGATGAAAAGGTGATTTTTTCTTTCGGAGGGGGAGCCAAGGAGGTCGAGGCGACTCCCCTTCGGAACATAGTTTGAAGGCTCCCCTTCCGAGTTGCCTCAATCCCAAATCCTCCATGGATCACTCAGATCCCTCCTCGAGTCCCCACGTCTTCCCGTTCCTCGCACCTGTTTTCCCCCCTCTCCCTGCTGCACCTCCACGATCCTTATTGACGAATCCTACCTCCCCAGCCCCCTAGCTTCTCTCTTCTCCAAGAACTCTAGACAGGTGTCCATTGCGTGACCTTCCTCTTTGTGAAAGTAACAGAAAAGCAATGCTGCCCTGCCCCTCTTCCTTCTCCTCCTCCTTGACCCTGGGGGAGACCCTCCTGGGGCCTCCAACCCAACCGGTTGTTCAGCTCTCGGGCCCCCCATCCATGATGCTGCCCATGCCCTCGTGGTTCTTCCCTCCTTCTCTCTTCTCTCTACTCCCTCTGATCCCTCTGCCTTCTTGTTGTTGGTTCCTTCACGTCGTCCTCCGCCAACCGGGCCAGCTTCCTGGAAAAAGCCGGATTGGCCCTTTCGAAGTCTATCTCCTTCGACGCCCTCTCCATGATCTCCTCAAAGGAGATGGGACACTCTTTTCAACTCCATGCTAAAGAATCCTGGTCTCAGCCCTAGGGTAAAGGCGAGCATCAGCGCGTACTCTAGGACCTCCTGGACCAAGAGGATCTCTTCCTGAAACCGGTCAACGTAATGATACAGCGTCTCATCCTGGTTCCGCCTCACCGCAAACAGGCATTCTGTCTCCTTCTTCCGCTTCTTCGATGTTGAGAACCTCAACAGGAACCCTCAGCGCAGATCCTTAAAGCTGTAGATCGAACTTGCCGGCAACTGGTGGAACCAGTCTTGGGCCTTCTCCTTCAACGTGATGGAAAACAGCCGGCCCTTGAAGGCATCCATCATCTGCCTTATCGAGACCACGTATTCGAACCACTGCACATGCTATATAGGGTCATCTTTCCCCGAGTAGTAGGACATGTCTGGCTCCCGGAACCCCTTCGACACCGGAGCTGAGATGATGAGCTCACTGAAGGGACTCTCGCCACCTGGCGGTCGAGAGGGAAAGTCTTGTAGCCTCGGCTAGCTGGCCCGATCTGCGATACCGTACCAAGGGAAGAGCTCTCGCACAGTCGCCTCCCTCTCGCCAATCTCTGTCGGAACCTCTTTCTCGGGAAGTTGGCCTTGGAAGAGCTCCCGCGTGTCAACGTCCCTCTCGCCGACCTCCGTCGGGACCTCCTTCCTGGGGCGCTGCCTAGGGGCATTCTCGCCCAAGAGTGGGACTGCCTCTACTATAACCTTAGGAGTTGCCCACTCACTCCTTGCCGAGAATGCCAGGCTAATGGTCTGCAGGACCTCGCGCTTGAAGTCTTCCAGCATCTTCCTTGTCGCCTCTTCTCCCCGGGGGGGACCTCCTGAGCAAGATCCTTCATCCTCACCTCATGTCATGGGGCTAAACTCAAGATTTTCTTGTACTGGCTAACTTCCACGCTCACCACACCAGAACTGTTGAAGCCAAAATCTGACCTCAACGAGAGTTCGAAAATAGGGGCGTAGCCAACACCTACTTCTCCCAAGCTCCGACCCCTGACTGGCTGAAAAGGACCTAGAACTGACCCGAAGCCTCAGCAGGGAGGTCCCACCTCTAACTCGAAAGATCTCTGAGAGCTTCCCCTCCAAATCCAAAAGCTGATCTTGGAGCTCCTCAGAAAGCACTAAAAGATCTTAGGTAAATATGTAAGCTTGCTTACTGAAGAGCCACCGTGGGTCTATTTATAGTCTTTTGTTGTCCTGAAATTACAAAATTACCTCTGGCTGGTCTGCCATTAGGCAAATCACGTTGTCATGAAATACTGAATGCAGACCCTGAGGGCGTATTTGTAATTTACCCGAGGGCAACTAGGCAATTTCTCCCTGGGCCCCACCCGGCGAGAACCCCTATGCCGAGAACTGTTGATTGCCGAGAACTCTCCCGCCCTTACTCGACGGGAGCTAAAAAAAGATGTTAAAGAATGTATCGGGCCGAGGCAATTCACGCCTTCCGCGGGGCGCGAGCCTTCTGGCCCTTCTCTGGGCAGAAGCAGGTCTCGACTGATGCTTGAGCGCGAGCGTTCCAACCCACTCCTAGGCGGGAGCTCTTCTATTTTGAGGCCCAAAGTGAGTCCGAAGCTAGTCCAGACCCAACCCTCGGTGCCTCTGGGTCCCTCTCAGCGAATATGGGGTTGTACACGCTATTCGATATCGATGTGTCGCACTCATTTATGTCGGCAGACTTTGTTAAAGACCTAGAAGGAGTGCAATACTTCACTGGTATTGCTCAGAGAGTACGCCTCCCAGATGGCTCAGAGATGACCTCAACTGCCAAGTGCGACTTCAAGATACTCCTTGGAGGAAAGACCTTTGATACCCCTGCCACAGTTTTGAGGATGTCGGAATTCAACCTCATTCTGGGGATGGCAAGGTTGAATTGGAATTACGCAAGAATTGACTGCGCGGAGAAGCAGATTTACTTGAGACATGGAGACACCAAAGTCATTTTCCAAGGTATAAGATTTGCACCACGCTTGTTATTATCTTCAACTCAGTCCTTGAAAGCCCACATGAGAGGGGATGAAGTTTACATGATATGTTTCGAATTGAAAGAGAGGACAATAGATATGAAGGATGTGCGAGTGGTGCAGGATTTTCTCAAGGTATTTCCTAAGAAATTGTCAGAACTACCCCCACATAGAGAGGTGGATTTTCAAATTAAGCTAGTACCACGTGCGAAGCCCGTCTCCAGGACCCCTTATCGAATGGCCTCGAAGGAACTCGCAGAGTTTAGAGTTCAGTTGCAAGAACTGGTGGAATCAGGATTTGTTCGCCCCAGCTCATCACCTTGGGGATCCCCTGTTCTGTTCGTTAAGAAGAAGGATGGGAACTTACGATTATGTATAGACTATCGGGAGCTTACCCGACTAATGGCACAGAACACCTATCCGCTACCCCGAATCGATGAGATGTTCGATCAATTGGTCGGAGCACATTAGTTCTCCAACAAGTTGGATTTGCACTCGGGGTATTACCAATTGAGGATACAAGAGGAGGACATTCAAAAAATGGCTTTTAGCTCAAGGTACGGCTTGTACGAGTTCACCGTGATGCCGTTTGGGCTCACAAATGCCCCTTCATCTTTCATGAGTCTGATGAACAAGGTGTTTGAGCCTTATCTAGACATCTTCATCATCGGTCTACTCAAATACAAAGGAAGAGCATGTCGAACATCTGACCTTGGTGCTGAAGAAGCTAAAGGAGCATGCCTTGTTTGCCAAGTTCAGCAAGTGCGAATTCTAGCTCCAATAAGTTGCCTTCTTGGGCCATGTAATCAGTGGTGCTGGACTAGTCGTGGATCCGGCCAAGGTGCGTGCCGTGAAGGAATGGTAGCCCTTAAAGTCAGCGGCCGATGTACGGAGTTTCCTTGGGCTTGCTGGGTATTATCGCAAGTTTGTGAAAAGATTCTCAAAAATTGCCCTTCCTCTTACTACTATGACAAAGAAAGGTGTGTCATACGAGTGGACTACCCAGTGTGAAGCTGCATTCCAAGAACTGAAGGATAGACTTACTACTGCACCCATCCTAGCCCTTCCATTTGGGAAGGAAGGATTTCAAGTCTACACTGACGCGTCGTATCAAGGGATGGGTGCAGTATTGATGCAGCGTGGGCATGTGACTGCATATACTTCAAGACAGCTAAAGAAGCATGAAGTCAACTATCCAGTACATGATCTAGAATTGAGAGCAGTGGTGTTCGCCTTAAAGGTTTGGAGGAACTATCTATATGGCATCCACTGTGAAATATTTTCGGACCACAAGAATTTAAAGTACGTTCTTACTCAGAAGGAACTGAACCTGAGACAGCGGCGGTGGCTAGAATTTTTATGTGATTATGAATTTACCTTGAACTACCACCCCAGAAAAGCAAATTTTGTAGTTGATACTTTGAGCAGGATGTTACCGGAATCGAGACCTGAGTCCCGATGGATGAGTATGGAATTAGCTCGATTGCTCGAAGAGATGTAGATTACCCTGGTATATAAAGACCATTCGGAAGGGTATATGGAGTACTTAACCGCGATGAGCATAGTCTGTGATATTCGGGACCGAATTCAGGCAGAGCAAGGAAAGGATGCTGCCCCCCCGGTGTTCAAGTCAATTGAAGATGGGACTACTGACGAGTATTCCCTAAAAGACGGCCTCGTTCATCTTCGTGGCCGACTTTACATCCCCAAAGGCGGTAAAATTAGGGAATATGTCTTGAGAGAGGCACATTACTCTCAGTATTCAGTGCATCCTGGGATTGCTAAGATGTACGCCGACCTGCGGAAGACCATGTGTTGGACGGGAATGAAGAGAGATGTCAGATATTTGGTTACGTACTGCGAGGCTTGTCAAAGGGTGAAGGCGGAATGCAAGAGCCCTGGTTGATTATTACAGTCGTTGCCCATCCCAGAGTGGAAGTTCGAGGATATCTTCATGGACTTCGTCCATGGGTTGCCTCGCTCGCACTCAGGGAATGATTCGGTTTGGGTAATCGTTGACCGCCTAACAAAGGTAGCCAGGTTTATTCCTATGAAGAAAGAGGCTCATGTGGATGTCTTGGTACGCCTCTTTGTGGAGCAGTTTGTACGGTACCATGGTGTGCCAAAGACAATCATTTCTGACCGGGATGGTCATTTCACCTCTAGAGAATGGAAGGTGGTACAGGCGTATTTGGGCTCGCGCCTTACATTTAGCACAACGTTTCATCCTCAGACGGACGGGCAGTCTGAGAGGACCATCAGAACTTTGGAAGATCCATTGAGGTTGTGTGTGATTGATAGAGGAGAGCCTTGGGAAAGGCTATTACTCCTTGTAGAATTCTCATACAACAACAGTCACCAGGACAGTATCGGGATGACACCCCATGAAGCCCTTTACGGAAGAAGGTATAGAACCCCCTTGTCTTGGGTGCAGGATGAAGAACCGAAGGTATTAGGAATTGAGTATGTCAATAATACTGATGCAGTTGTTAGATTAAAATGGGATTGCATGCTTGAGGCTCAAAGTCGGCAGGCTAAATATTATAATGAAAAACACCAGATGGTGGACTTTCAAGTGGGTGACAAAGTGTTCCTAAAGATCAGGCCGATGCATTGAGTGTCACGGGTACATGGAGTGAAGAAGCTCAGCCCAAGGTACGTTGGGCCTTACACTATATTGGAAAGGATTGGCCCTTTGGCCTATCGGTTGGAGTTACCTCCAGAGCTGGAGAGTCTTCATGATGTATTCCATGTGTCGTCACTTCGGAAGGTGCTATTGCGGCCTGATCAATATATCCCCACCATTGATGGAGCAGTAGCGACCGATAGATCTGTGTGACTAGAGACGGTGCGGATAGTGGACACCGAGACAAGGAGTTTGCGTCGCAAGAGTGTTCCTTTGGTAAAGGTGTTGTGTTCTAATCATGGGAAAGAAGAATTTACTTGGGAGCCGGTGGACATGATGCAGAAGCACTACCCGGAGTTGTTTCCTCAAGGTAAAATTTTAAAAGCATATTTTACTTCATTTTATTCTTTTCTCTCCCCACAACCTTAGCCTGATTTCGGGGATGAAATCTTTTATTTTGTTTATAAGATTTATAACGTCCCATTTCGTGTCAGACCCCTCGCACGCATTTTGAGTCAAGAAAATTGACTCAGGTTCGGGGAGCGTCGAGTGAGTCGACCAGACTCAACGACTAGATCGGGAATTTACTTAGAAAGCGTTCTAAATGTTAGGCGTTGAGTGGACTCGACACCACTCAACGCCATTTAACTTAGAAAAATTCTGGCAGGTTAGGCATTGAGTGCGTTGAGTGGACTCACACACTCAACGCCATTTAACTTAGAGAAATTTAGGCGGGACAGGCGTTTCAGAGCGTTGAGTGGACTCAATGCACTCGATGCCATTTGACTTTGAAATCTTGACGGGTTAGGCCTCGAGAGCGTTGAGTGGACTCAACACACTCGACACCATTTAACTTAGTTTATTTTCGCGGGTTAAGGCATTGAGAGCGTTGAGTGAACTCAACGCCATATAACTTGGCATGTTCTGGCGGTAAAGGCGTTGAGAGCATTGAGTGGACTCAACTCTCTCGACGCCTTATAACTTAGCTTCTGGTTGTTAAGTCGTTGAGAGCATTGAGTTGACTCAATGCTCTCGATGTTGAGTTGACTCAACGCTCTCGACGCCATATAACTTAGTTCATTCTGGTTGGGTTGAGGCATTGAGAGAGTTGAGTGGACTCAACGCTCTCGACGCCATTTAACTTTGAATATTTTCGGCCATAGCTGAGGTAATTTTGTCGAACGCCATAATTCTGCCTTGGCGGATTTTCGGCCCTATTTGCTGCTGAACCGTATTTTTCGGGAATTGCGCCAAACCGGCTTAAATGGGCCACGTCTTTTCGAAATGACTCATTTAATGCGATGATTAGGCGGTCCAATGTCAGATCGACACGTGGCGAGGCAGTTACCCTAATTTCTCACAATAAAAAGGGGAGAAAACCCTAGCCTTCTTTTCTTTTATCACCTTGATGGGTAGTGTCTCTGCCAAGCCGACAGAATAGTGAAGCCGCCAGATTCTGGAAGAAATCCTCTCTTTTTCTTCTTTCCCGTTAAGAATGAACACCAACCAAGGAGAGGAAGATGCCACCAAGAAGGGTGACAAGATCCATGGCTGAAAACGGTGGAAACACCGGAAATGAGGCGAGCTTCCTACCCTCTCCCTTGGCGCTAGATCTCTAATTATTCCAAGGAGAGATATCGACTCAAATGAGTCTTGATTTGTGATAAGAAGGTTTCTAGGAAGAGGTCATGCTAGGACTTATGTTCTAGGAATTAGAGTCTTCAACCTTTCCTCACTTCAAATGAAGTCTGTGGACTGGTTTCGTGAAGAGAGTTGGCCATATGAGGGTGAATAAGGGAGGAGAAATTCTGGATGTTATTTGGAAGTTTGGCTGGAGTAAGAAGACGAATCGATGACGTTCGATCTGCTTTAAGATGCGCGCAGAAATCTGTTTTATGCGCACAACAACATTCAAGGCCGTTTTCAAACATGATATGGCCATATTTGGGATTTTGAGTAAACACAAAAGTCGTAGCCCTTGGAAATACCTTTCCAACGAGGGGTTATACGCCTTCACCGGATTTCTGTAGCCTTGGTAATCCCCGTTCAAAGGGTATGTACAGTAATCATTCCTGCACATATAGTTCTCGTGTTTGTTTTGTATCGGCTTTGGGTTTGGTAGAGAGATTGTAGAACATTAGCGTTAATGTTTTGTTGAATTTAGTCTATAAGTAATTGTGATAAAATAAGTTAACGACATTTGTTGGATAAATCCCTAATGAACCCATGGTGTAGTAAAGTGTACTTGATCGAGGTGATTTGGTGGAGGTTAGTGAACGAATGGATTGACGAGTTGGGATGGTAGGAATGACTTAAATATGTGAATCGATAGATATGTACTTGATAATGGTAATACATTGAATAATGATGAGATTGGTTTGAACTTGTGTACATGGTCGGTAGTGATTGCTATGAACAAATGGTTGTTGGTATTTAGTTGATTGATCCATGTGTGCACGAATGATTTAAACTTGGTAAAAGAATTGTAACCAGTAAGGCTAAAGTTATGTAACCAAAGTTTATATGTGATCATGTTGGACAAACTGTTGATGAATATGTAATGTACCTTTATGTTGATGACGAACCCTTATGTGCTTGGATGCACGAAAATGCGGAAGAGGTTGATGCATGGTCTTGAGGCTTGTCATATAGGGAAGTCTAAGGTGGTCCATTGTCGTGAGGTGTGTTTCCTTACGGGTAGCAGTGTGGATTGAATGTTGTATGCGGTGGTTTGCCACCTATATTGATGATGAACCCTAAAGTGATTTGGGGCATGAGATTGTGAAAGGGTGTACGTGCGGGTGTTTGACCGTACTCGATTGGAAATGATGAAAAGAGACATAAGTGGACGGTTGGCCTTGGTACTCTGTTGGTTGGTTCACAGAGGCACCTTCCGTGCCATGATGGTATGAAATTGCATGCGGTGTGAGTCGACACACGGTGTCGTAAACCCGGGTTAAGGATAGTGTGGCAGGTCTACGGGCTCTCCAGTCGTCACACCGACGGGAGTTGACAACTAGACTTGCACGGTTGGGCCTTGGTCCTCGATGCTCACTTCCCCTGGCACCCTCCGTGTTAGTGGACGATTGGCCTTGGTCCTTTGGTGATTTGTTCACAGAGGCACCTTCCATTCCACGAATGTAGGCCAGTTGGGCTGGGCTCTTGGTGCACATCTACCCGAGACCCCTTCTGAGCCGTAGTATGCATGTGAGCTCCATTGTTATGTTCTTGGCATTGAGGCATACGGAGGCCTAGGCTTATTTGGTAGTGTGGATGTCAGCCTAGTAGTGGAAATGCCCGCTCTACTTTCACTATCTGTCCACGATAGATGATGCTTGAGAGGTTAGCTACCTGCTCAAAAAGTGGGAATTACAAGTCTATGTCGACGTAGCAATTGCATGTGCGTAATCATGGGTGAGTCATTGCATTGCATTAATATCATTACATTATATTACATACACAAGATCCTCATCGTATAAGTTTGTATGTGCACTCTTATACGATGAGTTACTTTATTGCTGAGCAAATCCTCAACTTATATGTATGTATAGGCATTCATATAAGTTGAGTTACTTTCTGTTGTAGCTTTACATTTTTCTTATATTGCTATAGATGATAGAACTGTTAGAGTAGACTGTTTACTCATTCATTATGATGCTGATATATTTGATATTGCTCACTCTTGTACCACGTGTTTGTACTACTGGTTATTTATATATATTGTACCCTTGTTCCTTTCTCCACTCGGTGCCAAGGAGTCACCGGGGGAGCGGATGTGAAGTCACTTAGTCTTTATGACTAACGGTTTCTACGTCTTCCTTTTTAGGAGGAAACCCCGCAGACAGAGCAGCAACAGGTTCTACAGCAGGACAGCCAGGCCAGGACAATAGGGCCTGAAGGGACGGTGTTGTCTCTACCGTCAGTGACTGATGTTAGTTTTGAGAGACTCATGATGTAGCCCTTTAGGGGCAAGTTTTACTCATACGATGATATTATAGAATCTTATTGTAGCTTCTTTTTCTTGATGTACTTTTTGGACTATTTTACTTATGTGTGGATTGACTTCTGTTTTATATTCTTGGTTGGGTTGACATTGGTTGATATTGGTTATAGCCGGCAGGATAGGCGTCTTGTGGTATAGGTTAGCCCGTGTGCTAACGCAATCGCAAGGCAGCTGTTCTAGGCATAAGAATCCTCTCATGCCATGTTTTGTGTTCTGGGAGGGGGGTCCTACATCGACAATCAAAGATCCATATCGACTACTAAGAGCCGACCGGTTGCTAGCAAATGAAGATCTCATGCACCGGCCGCAGATCGCTCAACGGAGAAGTCGTCAAGAGGGAGAAATTCAACCTTTAAATCATTTACATCTTTTATTCGTGTAATCCTTTTTTTCTAAATCTTGTGGTGATGAAAATCGACCGGTAAGGGTCGTCAGAATTCGGGTAGGATTCCGCGGTAAATCGTCCTGGGGATAGGGACGTCTAGATCGGAGGATCTAGCAGGGCTCTAAGACACGTCCTTGTGTGAGGGTGAAGATCCGGCTCGAAGAATTTTCCTGGAGGGCAAAGGAGAGAGCGAACCAGTCCATGGAGCGGGTCGGTATAGAAAATAAAAGAGTTTTCATTTTCATCACTTTGGAACCCCGGCGTCATGGGGATCACAATTTTGTAATTGTAAAACCATCTATTGTTAACTCTTTCAATGAAATTTATTTTCTGTATTATTGCTTCTATGATTTTGCTGTGAATGTCAATTTAATCTCTTGTGTGGTGTATAAGCAAATTTGCACAGGAAATGAGTTTATAGACTTACCGCCGCGCATTAGCTTCCTAACGCCCCGCGGTAGCTTCCAAAACTTGATTTTCTGGGACAAAATATTTTTAAGTTTCAATTAACTCGTCAAACCTTATTCACCCCCCTCCCCCCCCCCCCCTCTCTAAGATTGGACAATAGATCCAACAAGTGGTATCAGAGGGTAGGTTACTTCTAAAGGCTTAAAATCCTTAAGTAAGATGGTCAACTCTATTCACGACTTCAATCAGGGACAAGGTATGAGTAGACCTCCAATGTTTATGGGGAGTGACTATAGTCACTGGAGGACTCTGATGAAAATCTTTCTGATGACTCATAGCATGGGCGTATGGGCCATGATAAAGACAAAGTACACTACACCCACTGTCACGGTTGGGGATACCATCGTAGAAAAACCACATGATAAGTGGGATGACGCAGACAAGCTTAGATGTATGAATAATGCCAAGGCTATGAACTCATTATTTTGCGCCTTGGACAAAACTGAATTCAATAGAATATGTAACTGCGAGACTGCTTATGATATATGGCGTCTTCTTGAGCTCACTCACGAAGGTACCTCACAGGTGAAGGAGTCGAAGCTGTTCCGACTCGAATCTGAATATGAATAGTTACAGATGGAGATCGATGAGGATGTGGACAGCATATACACGCGTTTTACTAAGATCGTCAATGCCTCAAGATCTCTCAGAAAGAGCTTTCCAAATGGTGACCTAGTGAGGAAGATCATGCGATCTTTACCTCCTCGCTTCAACCCGAAGGTGACAGCTATTGCTGAATCTCATGAAATCAGCACCCTAGAGATAGAGAGACCCATCGACAATCTGAAGACACATGAACTTGAATTAATGATTCAAGCATAGGAATATCCCAGTGAAGTAAAGAAGAAGGGACTGGAGCTTAAGGCCGCAAGGGAGAGAAGAGCTACTGAAGATTCTAAGGAGGATGAGGAGGAAAGCCTTTACGTTCGGGAGTTCAAAAAATTCATGAAGAATCCCAAGAAGCAGGGACAGTTCAAGAAATTCCTGAAGAGAGGAGCTGGATAAGGCAGAAGGTGGAACAAGCCATCAAATGAGATGGAAAGCGATGATGAGAAGTCCCAGCCGGAGTGCTATCACTGCCACAAGCCTGGGCACCTCAAGAGAGAATGCCCAAGACTCCAGAAGGAGGAGAAAGAAAAGCAAAGCCGACACAAAGGGAAGAAGAAGGTGTTGAAGGCGCTCACCTGGGATGAGGATGGATCTGATGAATCAACACCACAGACTCTGGCAGTGAAGACGAGGCAAATCTATGCCTTATGGGGATGAATCAAGAAGAATCTGACGATGAGTCCAGTGTTCCGAGCGACACTGAGGTAACCCCACCTACTTATACTGAACTTCTAGAAATTTATGAACACTTAGTTGACAAATTAAAAAGTGTTATTTCTGAGAAAAAGTCCTTGAGAGCCGAGAATAAGAAAATAAAAAAGGACTTAGACAGATTAAAAAGTGAAGTAATTAGAAGTGACAAAGAAAAGATCGACTGTCTAGAGTGCTCTCACTTGATGAAAACGATCGAAGAATAAAAGGCAAGTCTCTCCAAGTCATCGGTGAGAACGAATAGCCTCTTAAATGAAAATAATTTCTTGGAGAAGAGACTTCACTTGTCGCTTGCCAAGGTAGAGGAAGGAAATAAACAATTTATCAATCGGTGTATAATGCTTGTGACTGAAAACACCTCCCTAAAGGAGAGGATCCATGATCTTAACGGTGTCATCCAAAAGTTTGGAATATGCCAAAAGTCTTTAAATATGTTGTTGGGTGCACAATGTCATGGATCTGGGAAGTTTGGACTAGGATACATGAGTCTAACATCACCACCGAGCGGGAAACACTATTATTCTGAGCCTAAGTCCAACTATAATAAATTAAAACATAAGATTAAGAGTTCTGGAGGGCTATCCCCATCCTCAAGCAAGAGCTCGAGCAATTCGATAAAGTCAACATCCACTGCTTACATTTTGTGTGCGAACTGTCATAAGTTTGGTCACACATCTGGCTCGTGTCTGAGGAAAGGTGCCAAGAAAAATTTGCAAGTCTGGCTACCAAAGTCTTTTACCTATCGTATGGGTGGGACAACTTGGGGAACCATATCTTCACCCTCATCTACTTTTTAGGTCTGTTGGCAGGCTAAGGACACGAAGAACGTGTGGTACTTGGATTTTGGTTGCTCCAAGCACATGACAGGAGATAAAGATAAGTTTCTTAGCCTAGAGAAGAAGAAGGGTGGCATGGTGACCTTTGGGGACAACAATAAAGGACAGATACTTGGAAGCGGCACTATAGGTAACAAGGCATTTTATATTTCTAATGCTCTGTTTGTAGATGGACTTAAGCATAATCTTATTTCTATTAGCCAATTGTGTGATAAAGGCCTAAATATCATATTTGAGTCATCTACAAACACCTGCAAAATTATTGATGCCAAAACTTCTAGTGTATTACTTGTAGCTCATAGAAATAATAATGTGTACACTATTAGTTTTGATGATATATCTGCATCTAATTTGAAATACCTACTTACTAAGAATAAGGATTTAGAATTTTGGCATAGGAGACTAGGACATTCTGGAAGTAAGCATATTGTAAAACTATCAAAAAATAAACTTGTACGGGGGCTTCCCAACTTAAGCAGTAGTTTAAATGTCTTATGCGCTCCTTGTCAAAAAGGCAAATTTGTTAAAACCTCTTTCAAGAGCAAAACGAAAGTTTCCACGTCTAGACCACTCGAACTCATTCATATGGATTTGTTTGGACCTCTGAGTACGTGTAGCTAGTCTAGGTGGAAAACGATACACCTTCATTATCATAGATGATTTTCCACACTATTGATGGGCGATCTTTCTTGCGAATAAATCAGACACCTTTAGCGAATTCTCAAATCTTTGCATGCGATTTCAAACTGAGAAGGAGATAAAAATAAAATGTATTAGATCAGATCAAGGGGGAGAGTTTGAGAATGAGGTCTTCTCAAACCTGTATGACACCTTAGGAATTAAGCACGAATTTTCTGCCCCTCACACTCAACAATAGAATGGGGTTGTAGAAAGAAAGAACCGTACTCTTCAAGAAATAGCCCGCACAATGCTCGTAGAGTTCGGCTTACCACAATCTTTCTGGGCTGAAGCGGTTAACACGACAAGCTATGTGATGAACCGAGTCATGCTTCGTCCACTTTTAAAGCGAACTCCATACGAGCTGTATTTCGAAAAGAAACCCTCTGTATCGTACTTTGGGTTCTTTGGTTGCCCATGCTACATTCTAAACACTAAGGATCATCTAGGAAAATTTGACAAAAAATCTGATCTAGGCACCTTCTTAGGATATTTAAGCAAGAGTTGAGCCTATAGGATCTACAATAAGAGGACCTTAGTGGTTGAAGAATCGGCTCATATGCATTTCGATGAAAATTCCCCAACTAACGAGCCCAAGCCAAATGAAGAGGAGGTTGATGAGAGTGTACCGATGGGGGATAATGGTGAGGAGAGAGTTGTGGCGAGTGAAACTCCAACTCTTGTATAAGGATATAGGACTCCTAGTAACTTAAATTTTTTGAAGCAACATCCACGGGAACTAGTCATTGGAGAGCCATATCATGGAGTTAGAACTCGATCTGCATTGCATGAATCACTTTCAAACTTGTGTTTCTTATCTGACATTGAACACAAGAACGTCTCAAAAGCCTTAAAAGATGAATCATGGTTCTTGGCTATGAATGAAGAGCTAAGCCAATTCGAGCGAAGTAAGGTATGGTTTTTAGTGAAGCGTCCAGATAACCATCCAGTCATAGGATCAAAATGGGTTTTCAAAAATAAACTTGATGGTGAGTCTATGATAACAATAAATAAAGCTAGTTTGGTGGCTCAAGGGTATTCTCAGATAGTGGGTGTTGATTTTGAGGAGTCATTTGCCCCGATTGCTCGTCTTGAGTCCATCCGTATGTTTTTGGCATTTGTAAGTTATAAGCAAATTAGATTATTCCAAATAGACGTTAAGAGTGCTTTCTTAAACGGGTATATTAAGGAAGAGGTATATGTCGAGCAACCACCCGGTTTCATGAATGCCGCCTACCCAAACCACATATACAAGTTGGTGAAGGCCTTGTACGGACTTAAGCAAGCACCTCGTGCTTGGTATGATAGACTCACCACCTTTCTCTTAGATCATGGATTTAGGATGGGTAGTGCAGACACCACTTTATTCGTAAAGAACGAGCACTTAGATCTAATTATACTACAAATCTATGTGGATGATATCATTTTTGGGGCCACGAATGAAAAGTTGTGTGAAAAAATTGTCACCCTAATGAAATCTGAATTTGAAATGAGCCTAGTAGGAGAACTTACCTATTTCCTAGGATTTCAGATTTCTCAACGGAAAGACGGAATTTTTATAATTCAATCAAAATAAATCAAAGATATGCTTGTGCATTTTGGGTATGAGAATCTGAAACAAGTCAAAACTCCTATGAGTGCCTCACTTAAATTAGGAAAAGATGAAAGTGGCATTTCCGTCGATCAGACTGTGTTTAGAGGTATGATAGGGTCATTGTTATATTTGAGTGTCTCTAGGCCCGACATCACATTCACGGTGTGTCTTTGTGCTAGATATCAAGTCGATCCTAAGGAGTCATACTTGAAAGCTGTAAAGCACATTTTTCGGTATATGATTGGCACGCAAAACCTTGGACTTTTGTACCCACACACCACTGATTTCACACTTCACGGGTACTCAGAATCAGACTATGTCGGATATTCGCTTGATCGCAAGAGCACAAGTGGTACGTGTCACTTCCTAGGCCCTGCATTAGTTTCCTGGTCAAGTAGAAAACAGAACTCCGTTGCACTTTCTACCGCTGAAGCCGAATATATTGCCTTAGGTAGTTGTTGCGCGCAAGAACTGTGGATGTCTCAAACGTTAGAAGACTTTGGCCTAACTTGTATGAATGTTACACTTAGGTGCGGCAACAAGATTGTCATAGACTTGACATATAATCCAGTGCATCATTCAAGATAAAAACATATTGACGTGCATCACCATTTCATTCGAGATCATATCAAAAAGGAAAACGTGAGTGTAATATTCATTAGCACCGATGACCAACTAGCGAACATATTCACTAAACCATTCCCAGATGCACGTTTCTCACTACTTCGACTCGAGCTTGGTGTTCTGGACCTCTCATCTTAGTCATCGATGTTTGTGTCTGACTTTTTTTGTTTTTAGCTCTTTTCTTTGTCTATGTTTCATTTTCTTCATGTATTTGCTTATGAGTTGTTCGCTTGAGTTTCCTTGATACTTTCTTTTTTTAAAAAAACACAAAAAAATAAATATATATAAAAAAACAACAAAAACTGTGAAGTGATCATATCATATTGACTCACATGACTGTGACTTAGACCATAATGCATACGTATAATGTTTGAATTCAGAATTTTAATCTATGTAGACATAGTCCTCCGGTCATAGTGGGCTGAATCTATAGGTGCTTAGCTATTGAGCGCGACATGACGGGGTTGTGTTTGTTGTCTACGCATCTAGGTATGTGTGAGGACTTAGATAGGGGAATGACTTCACATGATACACACATCCCTAGCCGGTGCACTCAAGAAAAGAAAAGAATGCTAAGCGTACATGTTATAACACGCTAGAAATACGTTGAATAATCAATGTCACTGTTGAAACCGAAGACTCGGTCTCTTGTGGAGTTCACCCTTGGGGAAGGGGTGATCGCATACCTACTTCACTCCTGCAAGCAAAATGACAAAGGAAAAAGAACAGGGAACTGACCGAAGGGCTCGGCGCGGAGGTCCCACCACACACCCGGAAGATCTTAGAGCACTTCCCCTCCTTAGCCAAAGGCCGAGCTAAGGCTACCTCAGAAAGCGCAAGAAGATTTAAACACCAATAAGCATGCCTTCTGAGGTTCCCCTCGGGTCTTATTTATTGATTCTTGAAGACGTCCTGCAAATAGCCAACCTCCGCTATTTTATTAAGCTATTCACACTCCTGACAAGGGCACTAAGGTAATTTTGCCTCTGGGCCCCAGTGGGCAGTTTCCAAGGATCTGGAGGTTGGCTTGCCTCAACACTCCACCTCGCTGGGGTGGACGTGACCTAGCTCCCGCAGCTCACCTTCTCTCCTTGGGCGAGCGCGAGCCAGGCCGCCGCAACCCGCCGACCCTCGCTCTAAGGCATACTGGAGTCCAGGTCGCCTATGGGAGAGCGGGCTCGCCTATGGGAGAGCGGGCTGTCCAGACTGATATTATCTCTACTGAAGCTCTAAAGGAGCTCGTCGATCTGGGTTTAATGAATTCAGAGTCTCTATTCTTGAGGTTAGCTCGAAGCACGCCAAGCTTCGTTCAACGATCGTCGAGCTCTGTTCGACGAACGCAAGCTCTGTGCTCCGTTCGACGAATGGTGAGCTCCATTCGACGAACACCGAGCTCAACCCTCTGCTCGACGAACACCGAGCTCAACCCAAGATCAGTTTGATGAAAGCTAGGCCTAGTTCGACGAACTCCAAGCGGGTGCGGGATGGGTGGGCCAGCTTGCGTAGCTTGCCCGCCTAGCTTAGGCGAGAGCGAGCTGGTCGTTCTGAGTTCTACCACATGCTGCTTTGGAGCGGTCAGGTTGCCTTGGCCCACTCGGCAAACACGGGGTTATACACAATTCCCGCTCTTTTTGAGCTTGACCAAGCTCGGAAAGAATCATCCAACCCATGTGTTCGGTAAGTGCTTTACTGAGCTAGAGGGAATCTTTTGGTGGGTCCCACCTTCATACTATAAATATGTCATTTGACCCTCTAGAAAAATCCCGCCTTCTTTTAGCCTTCTCAGTGAGCTGCAGCTGCACGATGTCTGCGACCGAGGAGATGCGAGCTCGGCTGGCGGCCGCAAGGGAATAGACTAGGGAGGAGGCTCTCGAGGCCGCCCCGTGGTTGGCGCGCGGATCATCCGGCCCCCTCTTTAGGCTAGTAAAAGGGAAGATCGTCAGGCGATCTCTGGCAAATGACCTCCCGGGATCCAGCTCGGCGGCCGGTGTCGAGGTTGCCCATGAGGTATGCGCACCTCCCGCCTGATTCGTCGCTTAGCTTCTGACTTCTCCTTCCACAGGTGCCGCCTCGCGAGGGTGGAGGCGAAGGAGGGGAACGGGGCCATTCCCTCCCGCTGTCAACTGAGTGGGTTGTTAGCCCCTCGGGCCTGGGGCACCCTCCTCCGGAGACTTCCTGGTTGCCAATTTCCCCTGGGTTGGGAAAATCCTTCATGGTCCTCGAGGAAGAACACTTCCAGGGATGGTCGGGCTCTTCTCGGCCATCAACTAGTGCGGGCGACGTGCCGGCACCTGGTGAGTTCGTACTCGTGCCTGTTTGTTACCGCCCGCTCTTTCTGACCTACCCCTTCGCAGGTTACAACATGATTTCCTCCTCTGATGTTGAGATGAGCGAGGGATATTCGCCTCCCCCTGATACAGATCACATTTCCGAGTATCTGGGCGACCCGATGGATGCGAAGGGGATGAAGAGGCAGGTGTCGCGGTTGTTCCAGAAGCACACGCTACTGCTACAGGAGGTCTTCAACAGAGTTAACAAGGACAAGGCCGAAGTGGAGGAGCGGCTGGTAGTTCTAGAGGGATCGATGCGCCCAGCCGACGGAGACGGGGTTACTTCTCCCGGGGTGCACATAATGCGGGCCGAGGAGCGGCTCAGGCACGCCACAGAGCAAGTCGACCTGGCCCAGCAAGAGATGGTGGCAGGTTCGCGAGTACCATTATCCTCACGTGCCACCCTGATCTAGGACGCGGAGGTGGGGCAGGTGGAAGTGGATCCAGTACTGAGCCGTCTTCCCCCTCCTCGCTATTGGCTGTTGGGCTAGGACCGCATCCTCACTCTAAACCAATTCGCTTAGGAGGGTTATCCATCTTGAAACATTTTCAATGTTTGTAATAATCTGAGACTTCTCTCGCCCTCCAATGGGCTTAATGCTTGTCGCATGTTACTTTTATTGTGTTGCTACTTTGTTTTCTTCGGGTGAACGCGGATGAAGCCCTCTTGCTCTCCCACCACTTCTTTAATAAGCCGCGAGATCGTCGAATCGGCTCGCCCAACCTGCCTATTTAATCTCGGCGGGAGCGGGCCGGGAGCTCGTTGACTGCGGGTCTACTCGCCTCGCCTACTGTTTCAGGAGAGTGTGAGCTGCATCTCGCCCGCCTCTCATGCGGGCGCAGGTGGGAGCAATTTGCTCTCGGACGATCCTTATGGCATGGATGTGAGCTGGGAAGTTGAAACATCGGGGTGCGTTTTGCTATTCACACTTTTCCTGCTGGCGGAAGATTTTCCCGCCCTTTTTCTTTCTATAAATAGGCCTTGCCGACCCTTTATCACCCACCGCATTTAATATTTTCCCTTCTCCTTGCTTCCTGCAAGAACTTCTTCATCCCACTTACCAAGATTTCTGTAAGATGGGCGGTGGCAGCAGCGATGCGGATGGGCGGGGCAAGTGCGCCAGGAACTTTTCTGAGCACGACTTCCCCCTCGCCGTCCTTTCTGAACGCGAGCTTGTCGACGCCATAGGCAGCTTCGTACCGCCAGGTTTTGTGGCGAGGCGACCTGTGGAGGGGTAGAAGATCAACGATCTCTCGGGGGAGGATCTCGACATCCCCACAACGCATTTTGAGGCGGGTCTCCGGCTTCCCCTTTGGCCGGAGGTCCGCCAAGTCTTGAAGTACTATGGGGTCGTCCCTACGCAGATGACCCCCAACTCCGTCGCAGTGGTGATTGGGTTCATGTGCTTCCTGCAGGAAGTGTGGATTGAGTTCAGCCTCGTGGTCTTCCGCAAGTTGTTCTCCTTCCGGGCGAACAAGGACGGGACCGCCCACTTCTCCAGCGGCCATGTCAAGGTGCGGGTGACCGTCAATAAGTTCCGCAATTGGCTAAAGAAATTTGTGTTCGTCAAGGAGGACTTTGGCAACGTCCCCTTATCGTCGGTACAGCTCAGCGAGGCGAGCTACTGCCCCTAGCCTGGGGGGCCATCAAGCGGAGCTGTATGGGTTCTTCGACGGGAAGAACTTTGAAGTTGCCTTCCTGCGCCGGAATATGTACACCTCGCCCCCATCCTGCTTGGGGAAGGTAAGCTACTCGTGCTTCTCCCTTCTACTTCATTGTTTTCCCTGCTCACTTCTGTTTCTTGTAAGCGAGCGCGACATCCCCCTGTACCCTCCTTACAAGAGTGTGTGGCTTGCTTCCAGCGAGCTTGCCCGCACCGAGGCCGCAGTCGCCGCTCACTGCGAAACCCCAACATCTGCCCCCTGAAGTAGCCTTGCTGCGAACAACCTCCACCACCTCCGCCCAAGAAGGTGAAGGCCATAGGCAATGCGCTTACCGCGGTCCAAAGTAAAGGCAAGGCCTTGGCGTCCCAGTCGACTGAGGATCATGCCCATGCGACCGCTTCGATCAGCGGCTCCCCTGGCAAGGCGGCGGGCACCTCCAGACTGTAAGAAGAGACGTGACCCGCTGTGTCAAGTGCCGAAAGGGCACCGCAACTTTGGCTATGGAGAGAAGTGCCTAGATGAGCTCGGCGTTCCCCTCCTCCTGTGGGACAAGGAGTCGAACCGGGCCACCATCTCCACCCTGCTGTCGAGCTAGCTGGAGCAGGAAACTATCAGCGGGGAGGCCTGCAGCTTCTTGTTCGGCCTCTACTCGCGGGATGATGTCACCATCTATGGCGAGGAGGCGGGTGCTGATCCACGAGAGTGCGCGGGCCAAGCTCCGCAGCCTGGAGCTGGCCCACATGGTCGGCCGTCGTTGTACCCAGATGGAGAAGAACGCCCCCTCCCTCAGGAGGCTGGTGGACGAGAAGGAGGAGGCCCGTCGTCTCGCCCAGGAGGAGGCAAAGCGACAGAGAGAGAGGGAGGACACAACAGATGCCATCGTCGCCGCCTTAGAGAAGGAAAAGGAGGGGCTACAAATGCAGGTGTGCGAGCTGGAGGCCGCAGCGACTGCCCCGCCGTCCTCCAGCAGCGGCTGCCAGCTCGCGCACTATACCGTGTACGAGCTAGAGGAAATGATGCAGAAGAACGGCACCAGTGCGGCGAAGTATACCCTCCAGACGCTACGGCGGGCGTACCTTATCAAAAGTGCGGGCGCGGGCCTTTCTGCGAGCGATGTGGTCCCGATACTATTCCTTCCTATGCCGAAGCTGGGAGACAAGTCCTACCAACCTCTTTAGGACTTCTCGCCTGAGAACTCGCCTCGCTGAATCCCCGCACCTCGCCTCTTATATATATACTTGTTTCTTTCATTGTAATGTAAACGCAGGTTGAGTCCCGAACTTGTAGCTTTGCCAATCAACGAACTTTTTTGTGCTCGCTTCCCACGTGTATGTATATTACTGTGGCTTGTAATGTTGCTTGTGCAATGTGGATTCTCTTTTCTCTTTTGTACTCGCGGCTTGTTTTGTTCCTCCCGCTCGCAGTCCCTTATCCCGCGTCCTGTCAGTGAGATCATGCATCCCCTAAGGACTTAGCTTAGGAAGCGTAGGGGGCTTAGTTAGCCGACTCGTGAGTGGCGACCCGCCTTCTTAGGCCAGATCCTCCATGATGCTTACTTGCTAGAGGAGGCGTGCTGACTCAGCCGGCACCCAATCCTCCGGGTTCCATGCCAGCTGACCCTCACGTGCCACAGGCCTGGGTTCTCGCTGCCTTGGCCGTTTCTTGGGTGCTGTGCGATTATGTTGGGTCTCGAGAGCTCGTCGCGCCGATCCACAGTTTCGGCTCGGCACTTCCGGCTTGTCGTCATGCCAAACCCATTTTGTTAACTTTGTGATTTCTTCCTCGGTCATTCAGATGCCTGGGCTCCCGACTTCTTACATCGTTTTGTTTATCGAGACCTGTCTTGCCAGCCAATTGGGAGTCGAAGTAGATCCTCATGACTGACATCCAGCCCTGCCAACTGAGTGAGAGCGTGGCATCGGGATCTGATCGGGATCTGAGTAGACGCACATGAGTGACATCCGACCCTGCCAGCTAGGTGAGAGCCTGACAACGGGATTTGCTCGGGGTCTGGGTAGACGCCATCGAGTGACATCCAGCCATGCCAGCTAAGTGAGAGCCTGGCAGCGGGATCTACTCAGGGTCTTAGTTGACACACACGAGTGACATCCAACCCTGCCAGCTAGGTGAGAGCCTGACAGCGGGATCTGCTCGGGCTCTGGGCTGACACACACGAGTGATATCTAGCCCTGCCAGCTAGGTGAGAGCCTGACAGTAGGATCTGCTCGGGGTCTGGGTTGACACACACGAGTGACATCAGCCCTGCCAGCTAGAGCTTGGAAGCGGGATCTGCTTAGGGCCTGGGTTGACACACATGAGTTACATCCAGCCCTGCCAGCTAGGTGAGAGCATGGAAGCGGGATCTACTCGGGGTTTGGGTTGACACACATGAGTGATATCCAGCCCTGGAAGCTAGGTGAGAGCATGGCAGTGGGATCTGCTCGGGGTCTGGGTAGATGCCATCAAGTGACATCCAGCCCTGCCAGCTAGGTGAGAGCCTGGTAGCGGGATGTGCTCGGGGTCTGGGTAGACACCGTCGAGTGACAACCATTCCAACCAGCTAGATGAGAGCCTAGCAGCTGGATCTGCTCGGGGTATGGGTTGACACACACGAGTGGCATCCAGCTCTGCCAGCTAGGTGAGAGCCTAGCATCGGGATCTGCTCGGGGTCTGGGTAGATGCCATCGAGTGGCATCTAGCCCCGCCAGCTAGGTGAGAGCCTGACAACTGGATCTACTTGGGGTCTGGGTAGACGCCATCGAGTGACATCCAGCCCTGCCAGCTAGATAAGAGCCTGGCAGCAAGATCTGCTCAGGGTCTGGGTAGACACCGTCGAGTGACATCCAACCCTGCCAGATATGTGAGAGCCTTGCAGTGGGATCTGCTAGGGGTCTGGGTAGACACTATCGAGTTACATCCAGCCCTATCAGCTAAGTTAGAGCCTAGCAGCGGGATCTGCTTGGGGTCTAGGTAGACGTCATCGAGTGATATCCAACCCTGCCAGCTAGGTGAGAGCCTGGCAGCGCATCTGCTCGGTGTCTGGGTAGACGTCATCGAGTGATATCCAGCCCTGCCAGCTAGGTGAGAGTCTGGTAGCGGGATCTGCTCGGGGTCTGGGTAAACATCGTCGAGTGATATCCAGCCTTGCCAGCTGGGTGAGAGCCTTGCAGCGGGATCTGCTCGAGGTTTAGGTAGACACCGTCAAGTGATATCCAGCCCTGCCAGCTAGGTGAGAGCCTGGCAGCCGGATTTGCTCCGGGTCTGGGTAGATACCGTCGGGTGACATCCAGCCCTACCAGCTAGATGAGAGCCTCGCAGCGGGATCTGCTCGGGGTCTGGGTAGATACTGTCGGGTGACATCCATCCCTGTCAGCTAGATTTGAGCCTCACAGCGGGATCTGCTCGGGGTCTAGGTAGACACCGTCGAGTGACATCCAGCCCTGCTAGCTAGATGAGAGCCTGTCATCGAGATCTGCTTGGGTTCTGGGTAGACACCGTCGAGTGACATCCAGTCCGGCCAGCTAGGTGAGAGCCTGGCAACAGGATCTTCTAAGGGTCCGGGTAGACATCATCGAGTGATATCCAACCTTGCCAGCTAGGTGAGAGCCTGACAGCTTGATCTGCTCGGGGTCTGGGTAGACGTCATCATGTGATATCCAGCCCTGCCAGCTAGGTGAGAGCCTGACAGTAGGATCTGCTCGGGGTCTAGGTAGACACCGTTGAGTGACATCCATCCCTACAAGCTAGGTGAGAGCCTGGCAGCGTGATCTGCTCGGGGTCTGGGTAGACACCGTCGAGTGATATCCAACCCTGCCAGCTAGGTGAGAGCCTGGCAGCGGGATCTGCTCAGGGTTTGGGTAGACATCGTCGAGTGATATCTAGCCCTGCTAGCTAGATGAGAGCCTGGCAGCGGGATCTGCTCGGGGTTTGGGTAGACACTGTCGAGTGATATCCAGACCTGCTAGCTAGATCAGAGCCTGACAGCGAGATCTGCTCGGGGTCTTGGTAGACACCGTCGAGTGACATCCGGCCCTGCCAGCTAGATAAGAGCCTGGTAGCGGGATCTGCTCGGGGTCCGTCAAATGAACACTTCACCTATTCTTATGAATCACAACGGGAGCATCGGCTCATCAAGAAGTTTTATTAGGAAAAGAACGTTACTTACATGGCTCAAGGGTAAAAACGTTTCAAGTCATCACCGCTCTAGGGGAGACTTAGGGTCTCTCCCTCCACATTCCAGAGGCGATACCCTCCGAACTTTAATGTTTCTTTTACAATGTAAGGACCCTCCCAATTGGGTTTGAGCTTTCCCACTGCTGTTGATCTTCCCACTGCGTCTACCTTCTTCAAGACCAAGTCCCCTTCTGTAAATTATTTGACTCTGACGTGTTTGTCAAAGTACTTAGCCATTCTCCTCTTCACCTCCTCCTATCGGATGACAGAGAGGTCACGCAACTCCTCAACCATATCAAGGGAGAGTCGCAACTCCTCCTCGTTTTTAGCCGGTCATTCCTCTCTGCCTTCCTGCGCCGTGACCACCCAAGGCATCTGACTTCGAACTCTACTGGGTGTACTGCCTCGCATCCATGGGAGAGCTTGAAGGGGGTCTCCCCCGTGGTGGTGTTGGGGGTTGTTCTAAGGGCCCAAAGAGCCAAGGGAAGCTGCTACACCCAGCTACCCTTTAAGTTTTCAACTTTTTTCTTCAGGAGGTTCACTATAATCTTGTTTTCCGCCTCCACCTGCCCGTTGCTCCTGGGGTGGTGGACCGAGGCAAATTTGAGGTCAATTTCGATCTGCTCGCAGAACATAATGAACTCGGCACTGGCGAATTGAGGCTCATTGTCTGTGACGATAGACTATGGCAACCAGTGCCGGCAGATGATCTCCGCCCAAACAAAGTTCCTGATAACCTGGGAGGTCACCTTAGCCAGCGCCTTCACCTCCAACCACTTAGATAAATAATCTATCATTACCAATAAAAACCTCCTCTGCCCACTGGCCTGGGGGAATGGTCCAACCAATTCCATCCCTCAATTCACGAAGGGTCAGGGGGCTGTGATGCTCTTGAGGTGCTGGGCCGATTGTAGTTGGAGGGGGCAAACACTGGCATTTTTGGCACCTCTTTGTGAATTCTGCAGCGTCGCAACCCAAGGTTGGCCAGAAGTACCCCTGTCTGACAATCCTCCCTTCCAGGGTCCGGCTCCCGGAATGGCTCCCACAATCATCGAAGTGGACTTCTTCCAAGATCCCATGCACTTCCCTCTCAGCCACGCAGCGGTCCAACATCCCCGAGAGAGTCTTCTGGTACAATTGCCCATCACGAATGAGATAGTACGCCGACTTGTACTTAGATTTCTTTTTATCCATCCCCTCCAGATATTCTCATGTAGAAAGGAAGGTCGTGAATGGGTCTATCCATGAGGGGTGTTGATCCACCTCCATCAGCTCTCTTTCTTCAATGGAAGGGCGAAATAGGTCAGAAATGGTACCCCCCCCACCCGGAGAACATGCTTTGCCAGTTGATCCGCCTGCTCGCTCTCTTCCCTGGGCACGTGCCAGATGGAAAAGTTTTGAAACATGTTGATGACCCCTTTAACTTTTGCTAAGTACAACTAGAGGGTAGGCACCCTTGCCTCAAACTCCTTGTTGATCTAGTATGCCACCACCATAGAGACAGTGAGGACCTCCACGTCAAGTACTCCCAACTCCCTAGCTAGGTGCAGCCCTGCGATCACTGCCTCGTACTCGACCTGATTATTGGTGATGGGAAAGTACACTACCACCGTTTGTTCGATTCTCGTCCCTTGAGGGCTTACTAGGATCACCCCTACTCCCAAGGAGTGCCTTCCTAAAGCGTCATCTACCATCACCCTCTAGGGAACTGGGTGAGTGAGCTCTGCCTCCGCCACCTTGATCACATAGTTAGCCAGGAAGTCGGCCATTACTTGGGCCTTGATCGAGAGACAGGGAACAAAGGAGATACCGAACTCGCTAAACTACACCGACCACTTAGCCAACCTGTACGAATGCTCCACCCCCTCGAAGATGTTGCGGAGAGGGTGGTCAGTCACCAGTCGGATTGAGTGTGCCTGGAAGTAGGTCTGGAGTCGCCAAGCCGAGATGACCAGAGCGAAGGCCAGCTTCTCTAGGATGGGATACCGAAGCTCTGCCTTCCTTAGGACACGACTCACATAGTATATGGGGAGTTGCTTCTTCCTCTCCTCCCAAACCAAGATGGAGCTAAAAGCCTCTGCTCCGACCCCAAGATACAAAGACAGGTCCTCCCCTTCCTTCGGCCTTTGGAGCAGGGGGGGCTTGAGTCAACTTCCTCTTCAAGGCTTGAAATGCCTCCTCGCACTCCTTGGTCCATTCGAACTTCTGCCCCCCCCCCCCTCAATGTTTTGAAGAAGGGGGAGCACTTCTCTCTGGCCCGAGAGAGAAACCTGCTCAAACCTGCCATCTTACTTGTCAACTGTTACACCTTCTTGCCATTCCGAGGCGATGTCAACTCCTTGATCGCCTTTACTTTATCAGGGTTGGGCTCTACACCTGCAGGGGTAAGAAGATGTCCTAGGAGCTTACCCCTACTTACGCAGGGTGGTGAAAGTCTCCTCCAAGTCCCGGAGGTGGGAGTCCACGTCCCGACTCTTGACCATAAGGTAATCCACATACACCTCCAGGTTTCTCCCCTTCTGCTATCATAAGAGACCTTGTCCATCATTTTTTGGTATGTCGCCCTTGCATTCTTTAGCCCAATGGGCATCATATTATAGCAGTAGTACCCGTCTCCTGTGATGAAGGAGACATCCTTGATGTCTGGGGGGTGCATCCTGATCTGGTGGCAACCTGAAAATGCATCTAGAAAACTCATTATAGGAAAACAAACGACTGAGTCAACCAGCGCGTCGATTTGAGGCAAAGGATAACAGTCCTTAGGACACGATTTATTAAGTAAAGAAAAATCAACACACATTCTCCATCGGCCGTCTCCCTTTTTTACCATTACTACATTGGAGACCCAGCCGGGGTATTGTATCTCGGATACAAAGCCAGCCTTGAGGAGCTTGTCCACTTCCTCCCTGATTGGCTCGGCTAGCTTGTCCGCGATGGACCACTTCTTTTGCTGGATGGGGAGAGCCTCTGGGTCCAAGTTGAGGCGATGGCAGGCGACGTCTGCATCGATCCCTGACACCTCTGTGGCACTCCAGGCAAAGATGTACACGTTCTTTTGGATGTACTCAAGCATCCTCGCCTTATCTGTCGGGGTCAGCACCCCGCTTATGCGGACCTTCTCCAATCTACCACCGAGGGTGAGAACCTCCATCTCCACAACCTCTTCCGTAGCCTCCAGATGAGATTGCTCCCCCAATCTCCAACATCCTCCCCTCCTTGGGAAAGAACTTCTTCCTCAGCCTCCTCCATGGCCATTGCCTCAGCCGGCTCCTGGACTTCCTCCGCCACCTCCACCCGGGTGCGGTCTTCCTCCACCTCCATCTCCACTCCCTCCTCCTGCTCCGCCTCCTCCATCCTTCACTCCATCTCCTCGGCCCCCTACTGCCATGAGATGGAGTTCACTGCCATGACAGTGTTGGTACCCTAGTTATGATTTGAGTTCAGTCTTCTCTTTCTGTCTCTTGACCCAAGATTTATCTATGGTCAAAGGTTAGTTGTTTAGTTTGTTGCTCTAGTTTTAGAGGCGTCACTTTTACAGATGAATATTTGGTTAAGTTGTTTTTCGTTCGACTATGGTCGAACGCCGCTCGACTATCATCTATCGACTGTTCGACGATCGTCTATCAGTTGGTCGACGTTCTGTCTGCGTTGATAGTTCGACTATCTGTTTGATAGGTCGACTATCTGTTTGATAGGTCGACTATCTGTTGTGTTTGATAGTTCGACTATCTGCTTGGATAAGTTCAACTATCTGATAGTTCGACTATCTGTTTGATAGGTCGACTATCTGTCCGCTTTGATAGTTTGACTATCTGTTTGATAGGTCGACTACCTGCTTTCTTTGATAGTTCGACTATCTGTTTGATAGGTCGACTATCTGTTCTCTTTGATAGTTCGACTATCTGCTTGGATAGTTCAACTATCTGATAGTTCGACTATCTGTTTGATAGGTCGACTATCTGTTTTCTTTGATAGTTCGACTATCTGTTTGATAGGTCGACTAACTGTTTTCTTTGATAGTTCGACTATCTGTTTGATAGGTCGACTATCTGTTCTCTTTGATAGTTCGACTATCTGCTTGGATAGTTCAACTATCTGATAGTTCGACTATCTGTTTGATAGGTCGACTATCTGTTTTCTTTGATAGTTCGACTATCTGTTGATAGGTCGACTATCTGTTTTCTTTGATAGTTTGACTATCTGCTTGATAGGTCGACTATCTGTTTTGTTTGATAGTTCGACTATCTGTCCTGATAGATCGACTATCTGATAGCTCGACTATCTGTCCTGATAGTTCGACTATCTGCTGTGGTAGTTCGACTATCTTCTTTGATAGTTCGACTATCTGTATCGTTCGACTATCTGTCTGATAGGTCGACGATCTCTGTGCTTCGGTCGACGATCTCCGAGGGTCGTTCGACGTTTTGTTGTATGTCTTGAGTAATTTTGTCATCTTCTATGATGTGATTTATTTCATATTTATTTTGGCATATTTTATAAAAGATTGTTTGAATAAATTTATGATATTATTTCCATGCAATATCTGCTCCATCCCTTATGCATGAGCCAATCTTTTTTTCTGACAAAGTTGTTTGTCTTATTAGCTGAGATATGATTTCTGCTTTATCTGCCAGGCTGTCCTTTATAGCCGTTAGACTCAGAAAGTCTTCCTTGGCTGTAAAGTGTCTCTTCTGATGTGACTTTCTCTAGTATTATTTTATCAGAGTTATTTGCAGCTTCTTAGAAAGCTTTATCCTCTTATAGGATATCTGTCTGCAGTATTTGTTTTGCTTTATGCTATTTGCAGCCCAGCTTGCAGATTTCAGTAGAAGACAAGATTCAAAATCAAATTAAAGTCGTTGCAAAGGCTCATATAAAAAGGAGTTTCTTTTGAAAGAAGAATATATATAAAACACACAACTGAGAACACAGAACCCAGATCATATACTCTCAGCAGCATTCAAGCTACAGTTTACAACTGCTCTCAGCTCGTTCACATCCAACTGAGAAGAAGTTTTAGCTCTTCACTCTTCTTCAACCTGAGTTCATCCTGCTTACAGGAAGATTTTCACTCAGAGCTTTTTGAAGAAGAAGAAGATAGCTGTCTGAAGAAGAATTTTCATTTCATATTCTTTATCTTCTTGTAGCTTTTTTCCTTCAGATTTTCTGAAGTGTTTTCTGCACTGAAGCAAGACTTCACCTGGACATTCTTTTAGCCAGGGGGAGACTTGACTCTTTAGAGCTTTCTAGCTCAGTGCAAGTTCTTGAGCTTCTCTAATTCTATTTAAAATAAAGAAGACACTTTAACCTCCTTTCCCCCTCCTGTAAAGGGTTATTACTCCCTTCAAAAGTATACCTTGGTGGCAGGGCACCTGATCAAAAACCTGTGTTGGTTTTTAGACACCTGATCAAAATTCTAAAGGGTTTCTAGATCTACCTGAAGCAGATCTTGTTGGTGGCAGGGCACCTGATCAAAAACCTGAGTGGATTCCTACCTTGTTGGTAGAAGAGTGGACATACCCAAGTTGTTTGGGGAACCACTATAAATTCCCTTGTGTCATCTGGTTGTTTGATTTATTACTTGTGTTGTTGGCTGTGATTAGTTTTAACTAGGTTTGCTAGTTGCTGTTTAGGATTCCAAGCCTTAACTGTAATTACAGTTGGCTGCCTTTTGTGCACAACACTTGTGTTAGGCTTTAGGGTTACTTCTCAAATATCTATAACCTTAATTCCGCAATTAACTCCAAGGGAGTTGAGTAGACAGTCAACTTTGCTAGTGCAATTTTTGATTACTCTATTCACCCCCCCCCCACCTCTAGAGTAGTATCTATCCCTTTTCTTTCAATTGGTATCAGAGGGAGGTTGTCTGACTGTATAGGCTGACACCTAAGTCACAAGATCCTAATAGATACCAAGGTTTATAGATATTCACTTTCACTATCATGGCCCAGTCCAAGGATTACTCTAGCACCAGACCTCCAGCATGCAACTTAGCTAAGTTTAGCATCTGGAAGGCAATGATTAAGTTATATATGAACTCTATTGATGAGAGTATTTTTGCTTCTATTTTGACAGGACCACCAAGAGCACCTGCTGCAGCTACTGCTTCATCATCAACTGATATGAGTGCAGTGCCTCCTCCAGATTACAATGATGAATACAAAAAGGCAAAGATAGCAGATGCTAAGGCAATGAATATTCTGGCTCAGACGATGTCTGATGAAGTATTCCAGAAGGTTGCTGACTGCTCCTCAGCAAAAGCAATGTGGGATACACTGAACCAGATTGTAGCTGGTTCAGCTGATGAAAGGAAGGATAGAAGGTCCAACCTTATCTCCCAGTATGAAAATTTCAAGAAAACTGATGCTGAATCAGTTGAAGCAATGTACACAAGGCTCAGCTTAATCATCAATGAGCTGAGGACTCTTGATAAGGATATTTCATTGACAGAGGTCAATGATAAGATTCTTATGTGCTTCCATAACACATGGGATCTGAGGATCTGGCCTATCAAGGAGGCTAGAAGCACAACAGAAATCTCAACAGAAGCCCTCCTTGGCAAGCTCAAGTCCTTTGAGCAAGTGTTGAAGTCCAAGGAAGCTGAGGCTGAAGCAAAGACTCCAACTCTCACAAGAAAAGAGCAAACCCTTGCTCTCAAAGCTGCTGATGTTTCTGAAGGAAGCCAGTCCAATGAGGAACTGATGGCATTATTTGCCAAAAGATTTCTCAAGATGGGAAGGAAAGAATTCAGAAAGAAATCTTCAAAATATGAAGAAAAACCAAGGTATGATCGTACTCCTACTAAAGAAATAATTTGCTATGGTTGTAGGAAGCCTGGACATATTCTTCCAGACTGTCCAGAGGAAAAGAATAAAGAGAAAAGGAAAGACAAGGATCAGCACAGGAAGCATTCCAAGCCATCCTCCTACAAGAACAAAAAGAAGGAGAGAGGTTTTGTTGCTGAAACCTGGTGCGATTTTGATGAGGAATCTTCCTCATCAAGCTCCAGTGAGGATGAGGAAGAAAAGAAGGCAAAGGAAGTTTGCCTGATGGCAATTGATGCCTGCAGCAATCACTCAGCTGCAGAGAGTTCAGATTCTGATGAAGAAATGCCAACAGAAGATGAGGTATTGTCTTCTTACGATTTTACATCTGATGAATTTAAATCAGATTTTAAATCTTTATGTTTAGATTTAATTAGTTCTGAAAAGAAAATAAAAGAGCTTAGAAATAAACTAGCTGAATCTGAATTAATTTCTATTGAAAACATTAGGTTAACAACAGAACTCACTAATTCTAGTGAAGAAATAAAATTCCTTAAGAATGAATTAGCTAAGTCCAAAAGGTTAGAAGAATCTCTGAATGGTAGAAGCCTTAAGTTGCTTGAAATAACCAGCATGTCTAACACTAGGTCAGGCAATAATAAATTAGGCTTAGGAGCATCTTCTGTGAACCCCCAATCATTCTTAAAAACCATCTTTCAACTCTAGTGAACTTTATCTCAGCTGATGGGATAAAGAACACTGAGCAAGTTAATCGGGTTAATAAAGCTTTAAATAAAGCTAAGAGAGAGAAAAGAAAGCAAAAATTTAAGGAAATACAAAGAGCGTCGAACGCTACTCGACGATCGCAGGCCCAGTGGTCGAACGGAGATCGACGATCTGGGCACCCATCGTCGAACGCTGATCGACGTTTTCAATATGAATTTCAAAACTTCAACCAGAACTTTAGAAACCCGAATGTAAATAGAAACCCTAGGTTCATTGACCCATCATCTGCATGGAGAATCCCACCTAAGAGATCTTACCCGTTAGGTTATCACCCTCAACCTGCTTATTCATTTATTTCCAGTTTTTCTTATGTGAAAAACAAGGGACCCAAGGTTACCTGGGTCCACAATGTTTAACTTATTTTTCTACAAGTAAAGACCTATCATATCACTCAGAATAAGTGGTATTTGGATAGTGGTTTCTCCAAGCATATGATAGGAAATAAAGAACATCTGTCAAGGTTCAAGGCCAAGCTTGGCCCAAAGGTGATCTTTGGAGATTCAAGTTGTGGTCAAACTGAAGGCTATGGCAGGATGACAATTGGAGCTGTAACATTCAAGAGAGTTGTTTATGTAACTGGACTGAAGCATAATCTCATTTCAGTAAGTCAGTTATGTGATGTTGGATACCAGGTATCATTTTCTAACTCTCTTTGTAATATTACTTTAAATAATAATGTTGTGTTAGTAGGTATTAGACAAGGTAATATTTACTTAGTAGATTTTAACTCAACTCACTCTGAAATCTGCTTATTTAATGAAGTAACAAATAACAATACTTTATGGCATAAAAGGCTTAGCCATGTTAACATCAAGAACATATCTAGATTATCTAAACACAACCTTATTAGAGGTTTACCTTCTTGCCCCTACAAGAAGGAGAGCATATGCAAGGCTTGTCAATTAGGCAAGCAAACCAAGAATTCATTTAAATCAGTAAATAAAAGTGATTCTCCTAGAATCCTGTATTTATTACATTTGGACCTATTTGGCCCAATAAATGTACAGAGTTTAGGAGGGAAGTATTACACCCTAGTCATTGTAGATGACTTCTCTAGGTTCACTTGGGTGTTCTTTCTGAGAACTAAGGCTGATAACTTCAAAGCCCTTACAGATTTTCTATTATGTGTGCAGACTGAGTACTCTACTCAAGTGGCCTTGATCAGAAGTGATCATGGTACTGAGTTTGACTCTCTTCTCATGTAAGAATTCTGTGAGAGAGAAGGTATCAAACATAGCTTCTCAGCTCCTAGAACTCCCCAACAAAATGGGGTAGTTGAAAGGAAGAACAGAACCCTGATTGAAGCTGCAGGCACATTGTTGGCAGATGCTAATATGCCTCTTTCCTATTGGGCAGAAGCTGTTAGTACAGCCAACTATGTCTTGAACAGAAGTCTGATACACAAGCTTAAGTGTAAAACTCCTTATGAGTTGCTTAAAGGAAAGAAACCTAAAATAAATTATTTTAGAGTATTTGGTTGTGTAGTTTATATTCATAATAATAATAAAGAATACCTTAGAAAATTTAAAGCAAAAGCTTCAATAGGAATTTTTCTTGGATATTCCCAGGTAAGCAAAGCTTATAGGATTTTTAATAAATCTTCTTCTAAAATTGAAGAGTCTGTTCATGTGTCCTTTGATGAATCTCAAATGTTTTACAAGGAGAAGTAATCTTCCCCTTCCTCAAGTTCATTACAGGTACCAGAATCTAGCAAAGATGTCACTCAAGAGATTCTCCATCTATCAACTCTTCATATCACTGAATCAGACAGTGATGAAGACCTTGTAGAAGTTGTTGATGTACCACCAATAGTAGATCAAATTCCTCCTGAGGAATTAATCCCAACTATTGCTGAAGATCACATCCCACCTGCTGATGTTGTCACACTTAGAGATCATCCTACATCTCAAGTGATAGGAGACATATCAGCTGGTGTTCAAACAAGACATCAGTTAAGACAGGATGTGATGCATGCTTGTTTCCTTTCACAGATTGAGCCCCTCACCATTAAAGATGTTGAGCTAGATCCCCACTGGATCATTGCTATGCAAGAGGAACTTAATCAGTTTGAAAGATGTAAAGTATGGACTTTGGTTCCAAGACCTAAAGGCCAACTGATCATAGGCACCAAGTGGGTGTATAGAAACAAGTTGGATGTAAATGGAATCATTGTAAGGAACAAAGCTAGGCTTGTAGCTCAGGGCTACAGACAGGAGGAAGGTATAGATTTTGACCAAACCTTTGCTCCTGTTGCAAGGCTAGAGGCAATAAGGATCTTTCTAGCCTATGCAGCCTATATGAAGTTTAAAGTTTTTCAGATGGATGTCAAAAGTGCCTTTATAAATGGTGAGCTAAAGGAAGAGATATTTGTTGAACAACCACCTGGGTTTGTTTCTTCAACTCAGCCCTCACATGTTTTCAAGTTGCAAAAAGCTCTTTATGGACTCAAACAAGCACCCAGAGCCTGGTATGAGACTCTAGCTAGTTTCCTATTAGAGCACAACTTTGTTAGGGGAGTAGTTGATAGAACCCTTTTCGTCAAGCACCACAAGGACACAATCCTGTTAGTTCAAGTGTATGTGGATGACATTATTTTTGGTTCCACTGATCCCAAACTGTGTAAAACGTTCTCTGACTTGATGCATTCCAAGTTTGAGATGAGTAGTATGGGTGAGCTGTCTTACTTTCTTGGTCTCCAAGTAAAGCAAGATGCTGATGGCATCTTCATCTCCCAATCCAAATATGCCAAGGAATTGGTAAAGAATAAGGCTGTGCATAAATACCCGAAAACCGAAGAACCGATCCGAACCGAACCGAACCGGTGCCATTTGGGTCGGTTCTATCGGTTATCGGTTCGGTTCCGGTTCTTAAATTTCCAAGAACCGGAGTTACAAGTCGGTTCTCGGTTCTTATGTCGGTTCTACCCGGTTCTACCCAGAACCGACCCGAACAAGAGTTACAAGTCGGTTCTACCCGGTTCTACCCGGTTCTCGGTATTATTAGTTCATATTTTTATTTAATTATTTTATGTTATGCATATTTAGGGTTTAATTATTTTTTAAAATTGCAACAGTTATTTGTGCCGAACAAGAGTTTTTAGACAATGATGGTTAAAGTTTCTCAGGTTCTAATTTTCATCTAATATTGGATTTACGTCTAAGGTTAAACACTTAAACTTATAATCATTTTTAAACAAAACAAAAGGTAAAAAATGATATTTAGGAACCGAAACTAGAACCGGAACCGAACCGGAACCGAGAATACGATTCTGGTTCTTGGTGAGAAATACTCGGTTCGGTTCTGGTTCCAAATATTTAGAACCGAACCTATATGATTCGGTTCTCGGTTCTGGGCAGAACCGAACCGAACCGACCCATGCACAGCCCTAGTAAAGAAGTTTGGGATGGCTGATGCTTCAGCAATGCATACACCTATGGCTACTAATGTAGTTATAGATTCTGATGATCAGGGAAATCCTGTTGATCAAAAGAATTATAGGGCCATTGTTGGTTCTCTATTGTATTTAACTGCAAGTAGGCCAGATATAATGTTTGCTACATGCCTTTGTGCTAGATTCCAAGTCAACCCCAAGGAATCTCATCTGATTCTTCTCAAGAGAATCTTGAGATACCTGAAGGGATGTCCAAATCTAGGACTTTGGTACCCAGCTGAATCAGAGTTTGAGTTAATTGGATACTCTGATTCTGATTATACTGGTTGTCGAGTTGACAGGAAAAGTACCTCAGGAACTTGTCAGTTCCTGGGAGAGAGATTGGTCTCTTGGTTCTGTAAGAAGCAGGCTTCTGTCTCAACTTCAACTGCAGAAGCTGAATATATAGCAGTTGCTAGTTGTTGTTCACAGATCCTGTGGATACAAAACCAGCTTTTGGATTATGGGTACTCACACAAGAACACAAAAATCATGTGTGATAGTACCAGTGCTATCTCTATTGCACAAAATCCTGTGCACCACTCTAGAACGAAATACATTGAGATCCGGCACCATTTCCTGAGAAATTATGTGGAAAAGAACAAGATCAGCCTTGAGTTCATATCCACAGACCTTCAGAGAGGTGATATATTCACCAAGCCCTTAGATGAACAGAAGCATCTGTTTTTTTGGTTCAACTAGGCATGATTAATGGAAGAGACTAAGTGTGATGTCTGCCTTGTTGAAACTTGTTTGAAGATCGTCGAACGACGTTCGAAGATAGTCGATCAGATCAAGCCTATCGTCGACCTATGGTTGATATTGGCTTATCTGCTTGAAGATCGTCGACCGGCGTTCGAAGATCGTCGAACAGGTCGAGCCTATCGTCGATCTATGGTTGACGACAACTTGTTGTTTGTGAAGACAGAAATAGTCGAACGATGGATCGACTACTCTGCTTCAGGAACGATCGTCGAACGACCGTTCGACCATCGTCTCCAGCATCTTTTAAATAGATCGACGATCGTTGTTTTAATATAAAGCCGATGGTCGACCTAGGTTAAGAGATCTTTCTTTTTATCGTCGACGGAGAGCGTCTTCTCGCATTCCGTCTTCCTGCTTGCTCTTTGTCTCGCGATTTCCGTCATTTCGTCTTCGCCGTCTCCCTCGTCTTCTCCAGCCCCTTCAAGGGCGATAGCTCTAACTCTCCTGACAGTGGTGAAGTTCGATGCAGGCTTCAGTGTGGATTTCGATTCCTTCAGTTGCTGCGAATCTGGAATAGTGGAAATTCTCAATCTATGCAAAGATCAAGGTTTGAAAGCTCATGTCCTCCAGGATAAAGATAAACATTCAAGAGATCAAAGAATGGGCATTTACTTCGTCTTCAAATGACGAATCAATGACCGGAACAATTGGCGGAGAAGAGGTAATGTTGACTCCCGTCATTTTAACTGAAATTTTTGGATTGGTAAATGGGGAAGAAGATTACGAGCAAGATACCCCAGAGTTTGGGAGAATGCTGACAGAGTTGGGGCATGCCGAAGACATTCCCTCTAAGCTGCTTAAGGTGAATTTTCCATTTAGGATTAAGTTCCTTGCTGAACTCGTCGGAAAAGTGCTACTGGGAAAGCACTCTGCCCATGACAACATTACAAGGCAACAGTTTGCCCTAATGTGTGCAATTGTGAACAAAAAGAAGATTAACTGGGCAGGAGTATTGTTTGATTTAATAAGGAAAAAAAACAGCAAGAAAGAAGTCACCCTGGGTAGGGTGGTTGGGATTTTTCTGAAGGAAAAATATCCCCATTTGTTAGTTTCAGCTGCTACCTCCATCAATGCCAGCAAGAAGATGGATCCAACCTTGTTCGCCAAGTGGAAAAGGACTTTTCTGAAGCCCGCTCCAGCAGGGGTTGCTCCAGCTGCATCTGAGAGCACCAGGACTGCCTCAGTCACTCCTCTCCTGCAAGAAGCTGGCTCAGCAAATCTCTCCCTTCCATCTTCTTCATCTGCATTACCGTCTACTTCAGTTGAAGTTCCATCAACTTCAATTGAAGTACGACCTTCTGCTTCTCATCTTCCTGATTCATCTATAATTCTCCATGCATCACCTCCTGCATCTCCTCTCCCTTCTCATCTTGCTGGGATCTCACATCCCAGTTTTGATTTGTTGGTTTCTGAGATATCCACTCCTCCTCAGTCTCCAATTCCTTCTTCAGATCACATTGATCATCTTGCATCCACCCATCATTCTCCAGCTCACTCTCATTCTCCAGTTCATTCTCCAGTTCATCAAGAATACACCATTCCTGCTGATCATCCATCCACTGAGATTCCCCCATCATCATTTGAAATCACTCCAGCATTCATTTCTAGCATTTTGGAGTTAATTACTCCTTCAATCAAAATTATGATTGAAGAGGCAATTGCTCCCCTTGCATCCTCCATCTCTTCTTTGACTGCTGCCATCCAAGCACTCTCAAAATCTGCTGAGCCCTCTTCATCTAGGGGCCTGGTTTCAGTATCTACTGAAATCAGGCAGGGGGAGATGCTTAATGAAGATGCCTCTGAGCTGCCCTTGGCCTCCCCTCCAGCAGATCCTCCTGCAGTTGCAGAGAAAGAGATAGAAGAATCAGCTCCTCCTCCTTTGTCTGAAAAAGAAATTTTTGATGCCTTAATGAAGTCTGAATTCATTGTCAAAGTTTGCCTAGAAGAATGTTCTACTCCCCTGGTCGCCCTATACCTAGAAGGAGTTATCACTTCCTTTCTAGATGAATTATGGGAGTTAGGACACTCAAAGGACAATTCTGAAGGTATCCCTTTTACTCACTTTTTAGACTTGATAACTGATATGATAGTTTGGGAATACCTAGAAGGAATGATTCGATGTCATTTAGCAAAATTTTATTCATAATACTACAGATAAAATGGAAGAAGTATTAGATGTTCAAGAGCTTGATCACCAACCAGCTACAGAAGTTCAAACTGAACCAAAACCAGTTGCTCAAGTTTCTGAGGCTGCTCAGCCAGCTCAGCTAGCAGTGCAAGTAGAACTAGTCACCATGACAGTTTCTGATCAACAAGAAAAGGCTTCAGATGTTCAAATTGAAAAGTCTACCGTCTGGGATGATTCCCCTGGGTTGGATTTAGATGCTCTCCTGGCACAGGATGCCATGGAAGAAGAATTAGAAAAAGCTGCCTTAAAAGAAAAGGAAAGAGCTGTGCAAGAGGCAATTGATCCATATGATCTTCCCATTTCTTCAAATTCTGAGGATGAGATTGATTCTGATGAAGCTGATGAGTCTAAAAGAAAAAGATCTGCTAAAAAGAAAAGGAAAGTGGTGGCTCCTCCTGCTCCAAATCCTGATAATGATACTCCCTATTATATCCTGAAAGGCATTGATCCTAAATCAAAAGATTTCCAGCACTAGATGGCATTTTCTAAAAATCAGCAGAAGCAAAGGAAGAAGTCAAAGAGGTATGACAGTCCTGTCCCAAGATGGACTCCTAGAGGTCCTCCTCCTCCACCTCCCAGTGCAGGAGCCTCTGGAAACCTATCTGCAAATCCTGCTGCTCAGTCTGACAGGTTCAACCCATCTCAGTCATCACAAAGGAGAAGTTCTCAAGGATATCAAGGTAAAACTCAATCTGGCTATCAAAGACTTGATGCTGATGTTAAGGAACAAGTAAAGGAGGTAGTTTATCAAAGACCAACTTTTTCTCCTCCTCCTTCCAAAGAACTCAAGAGCTCAACCTCTCCAAAGCCAGATCATGCTGTGAAGGCTGTTTCAAAAGGTAAGCGAATTATTTTCTCTAAAAAATCTAGCAAGATATTTGCTGAGTCTGCTCCTCCTTCTTATCTAGTTATTCAGGATAAAGAGCCAGCTGAAAGTCTGCTAGACATGTCTATTAAGTTTAAAGCTGTGAAACCTGTTGATATATCTTCTGAAAATGTGTATGAAAGCCCAGAGCTTGATCCTAATTTCAGGATGGCTCGTTTTCTTGAACTTGTTGGTTCAGCCCAAATTAAGAAAGCTAAAGCTGAAGGAAAAGACACTGCAGGATTAACCACTATGTCCAAATTCAGAATGAAGGAGCTCGATAAATTCCAGGTTAGACCTGAGGTATTTGATCCTTCAAAATACATGGAAAAGCATCCTGAGGCAGTTGTCCCAAGAGCGTCAGAATCGAAAATCATTGGAGAACAAGACCTGAAGTTGTCAAGGAAAGAAGCTCTAGATCCTTCTAGAAAAATTACTTTCATTCCTAGTTCTTCTGAACCTAAACCTAATTCTGAAGCATCTTAAAATTTCATTAATTAACAGTTATTTGCTTATCTGATTGATTGATGTTATCTGCTTAGTTATTTCTCTTCATGCATTTTATTTATTTTCAGTATTTAGTTTTGTATTTAATTATTGAGAGACTTAACTCAAATAGGGGGAGATTGTTGGTACCCTAGTTTTGATTTGAGTTCAGTCTTCTCTTTCTGTCTCTTGACCCAAGATTTATCTATGATCAAAGGTTAGTTGTTTAGTTTGTTGCTCTAGTTTTAGAGGCGTCACTTTTCCAGATGAATATTTGGTTAAGTTGTTTTTCGTTCGACTATGGTCGAACGCCGCTCGACTATCGTCTATCGACTGTTCGACGATCGTCTATCAGTTGGTCGACGTTCTGTCTGTGTTGATAGTTCGACAATCTGTTTGATAGGTCGACTATCTGTTGTGTTTGATAGTTTGACTATCTGCTTGGATAAGTTCAACTATCTGATAGTTCGACTATCTGTTTGATAGGTCGACTATCTGTCCGCTTTGATAGTTCGACTATCTGTTTGATAGGTCGACTACCTGCTTTCTTTGATAGTTCGACTATCTGTTTGATAGGTCGACTATCTATTCTCTTTGATAGTTCGACTATCTGCTTGGATAGTTCAACTATCTGATAGTTCGACTATCTGTTTGATAGGTCGACTATCTGTTTTTTTTGATAGTTCGACTATCTGTTTGATAGGTCGACTATCTGGTTTCTTTGATAGTTCGACTATCTGTTTGATAGGTCGACTATCTGTTCTCTTTGATAGTTCGACTATCTGCTTGGATAGTTCAACTATCTGATAGTTCGACTATCTGTTTGATAGGTCGACTATCTGTTTTCTTTGATAGTTCGACTATCTGTTGATAGGTCGACTATCTGTTTTCTTTGATAGTTCGACTATCTGCTTGATAGGTCGACTATCTGTTTTGTTTGATAGTTCGACTATCTGTCCTGATAGATCGACTATCTGATAGCTCGACTATCTGTCCTGATAGTTCGACTATCTGCTTTGGTAGTTCGACTATCTTCTTTGATAGTTCGACTATCTGTATCGTTCGACTATCTGTAAGATAGGTCGACGATCTCTGTGCTTCGGTTGACGATCTCCGAGGGTCGTTCGATGTTTTGCTGTATGTCTTGAGTAATTTTGTCATCTTCTATGATGTGATTTATTTCATATTTATTTTGGCATATTTTATAAAAGATTGTTTGAATAAATTTATGATATTATTTCCATGCAATATCTGTTCCATCCCTTATGCATGAGCCAATCTTTTTTTCTGACAAAGTTGTTTGTCTTATTAGCTGAGATATGATTTCTGCTTTATCTGCCAGGCTGTCCTTTATAGCCGTTAGACTCAAAAAGTCTTCCTTGGCCGTAAAGAGTCTCTTCTGATGTGACTTTCTCTAGTATTATTTTATCAGAGTTATTTGCAGCTTCTTAGAAAGCTTTATCCTCTTATAGGATATCTGTCTGCAGTATTTGTTTTGCTTTATGCTATTTGCAGCCCAGCTTACAGATTTCAGTAGAAGACAAGATTCAAACTCAAATTAAAGCCGTTGCAAAGGCTCATATAAAAAGGAGTTTCTTTTGAAAGAAGAATATATATAAAACACACAACTAAGAACACAGAACCCAGATCATATACTCTCAGTAGCATTCAAGCTACAGTTTACAACTGCTCTCAGCTCGTTCACATCCAACTGAGAAGAAGTTTTAGCTCTTCACTCTTCTTCAACCTGAGTTCATCCTGCTTACAGGAAGATTTTTACTCAGAGCTTTTTGAAGAAGAAGAAGAAGAAGATAGCTGCCTGAAGAAGAATTTTCATTTCATATTCTTTATCTTCTTGTAGCTTTTTCCTTCAGATTTTCTGAAGTGTTTTCTGCACTGAAGCAAGACTTCACCTTGACATTCTTTTAGTCAGGGGGAGCCTTGACTCTTTAGAGCTTTCTAGCTCAGTGCAAGTTCTTGAGCTTCTCTAATTCTATTTAAAATAGAGAAGACACTTTAACCTCCTTTCCCCCTCCTGTAAAGGGTTATTACTCCCTTCAAAAGTATACCTTGGTGGCAGGGCACCTGATCAAAAACCTGTGTTGATTTTTAGACACCTGATCAAAAGTCTAAAGGGTTTCTAGATCTACCTGAAGCAGATCTTATTGGTGGCAGGGCACCTGATCAAAAACCTGAGTGGATTCCTACCTTGTTGGTAGAAGAGTGGACGTACCCAAGTTGTTTGGGGAACCACTATAAATTCCCTTGTGTCGTCTGGTTGTTTGATTTATTACTTGTGTTGTTGGCTGTGATTAGTTTTAACTAGGTTTGCTAGTTGCTGTTTAGGATTCCAAGCCTTAACTGTAATTACAGTTGGCTGCCTTTTGTGCACAACACTTGTGTTAGGCTTTAGGGTTACTTCTCAAATATTTATAACCTTCATTCCGCAATTAACTCCAAGGGAGTTGAGTAGACAGTCAACTTTGCTAGTGCAATTTTTGATTACTCTATTCACCCCTCCTCTAGAGTAGTATCTATCCCTTTTTCTTTCACATAGCACTCCCTTTCCACCTTGGGGTCACCCCGAACCCGAACCTGGATCCCCTCAGTATTGAACTTTAGGCATTGGTGGAAGGATGACGGGATACAGCAGAAGGCACTGATGAGGGGTCGCCCAAAGATGGCATTGTAGCTGCTGGGGGCGTCCATAATGACGAACCTGTAGGTGCGGGACTTCCCCCCCCCCCCCCAGAGTGACATGGAGGCACACTCCTCCTTCAACCTCCTTCCTCTCACCCGAGAACCCAAACAAGGGTCCATCTGAGGCCAGCACCCTTTTGGCCTCCACCTTCATCACGTCAAACGTCTTCTTGAAGATGACATTGACCGAGCTCCCATTATCAATGAGGATCCGGGAGACAGTGAAGTTCTTGAGCACCGTCTAGATGACATGCGCATCACAGAAGGGATCCTCATGGTCTTGCATGTCCTTCCTTGAGAAGGTGATCTTCTCCTCCAGGGGTGGGGTCTGGGATATGGAGCCAACGCTCCTGTGGTACATGGTGTGGAGACTTGCCTTGCGGGAATCCTCGACCCCCACCCCCATGGATCACTCTGATCCATCCCCAGGCTCCGACATCGGCCTAGTCCTTACACCTATCCTCCTCCGCCCAAGGCAGGACTTCTTCGATCTGCACTCCTTGGAGGTCTTGCTGCTGCTACTGCTCCCTGTTTCCTCTCATCTCTAGGAACTCCGGGCACGTGGCCGTGGTGTGCCCCTCCTCTTGGTGGCACTCTTTTCAGCTCCATTCTGAAGAAACCCTGTTGTAGCCCTAGGGTGAAGGCCATCATCAGGCTATGGCCTGACATCTCCTGGACTTTGGTGACCTCCTCCTGAAACCGGTCAACGTAACTCCCCAGTGTCTCGTTCACTCCCTGCTTGATATGGAACAGGGACTCCGACTCCTTCTTCCTCTTCTTGGAGGTGGTGAACCTCAACATGAACCCCTGACGTAGGTCCTCGAAGCAGTAAATGGAGCTGGCCGGCAGTTGATGGAACCACTCTCTCTCCTTATCTTTAAGGGTGATGGCAAAGAGTCGACACTTGAAGCCATCCTACATCTGCCGGATCGAGACCATGTCCTCAAACTACTGGACGTGCTGGACCGGGTCTCCTTTCCCGGTGTAGTAAGACATTTCGGGCTCCCTGAACCCCTCTGGAACTGGAGCCGAGTATACCAGCTCGCTGAAGGAGGATCCTCCCCCTGCTAGGCGAACTAGAGGATCTCACACCCCCATCTCGCCGAACCGGCCCCCGCTTGCCGAGCCCGGGAAGAGCACTCGCCCGGGGAGCTCACAGCCTCTCCCTTCTTCGGTGACCTCCTTCCCAGCTCGCCGAGCCGGGGCATCCTCTCCTAGAGTCGGGGCGGCGGCGATTGGAACAACTGGATTCGAGCACTCGGCCCGCGCTCCGAGTGCAAACTTGACGAGGTTGATCACCTCTTATCTGAAATCTTCGAACATCCCCACCATGGCCATAGGTGGTGGGGGTGGCAAGTAGGACCTATCCGAGCCCTGTCCTTCTCCTCTCTTCATCTAGCTTGTTGAAGGTTTTCTGTGCTGACCACTTTCCACGCTCACTGCACCAAAATGTTGAAACCAAAGACTCGGTCTCTTGTGGAGTTCACCCTTGGTGAAGGGGTGATCGCGCACCTACTTCGCTCCTGCATGCAAAATGACAAAGGAAAAAGAACATGGAACTGACTCAAGGGCTCGGTGCGGAGGTACCACCACACACACGGAAGATCTTAGAGCGCTTCCCCTCCTTAGACAAAGGCCGAGCTAAGGCTACCTCAGAAAGCGCAAGAAGATCTAACACCAGTAAGCATCCCTACTGAGGTGCCCCTTGGGTCTTATTTATAGATTCCTGAAGACAGCCTACAAATATGATGTAGGCCTATGCGTTGACACCGGAAGACATACAGATTAATCATGATTGCATTTCTACGATTCTAATTCGACACTCGCATAAATCTCACGCAGCGCACACTCCAAGCAATTATATAACGATTATGCTAACGCACGGGTAACCAAACTGTTTGGGATAGAATAGAGGCTATAGGCCAATATTCTTTCCGGCTAAAAGGACCCACCTGGTCCGATCGAGCGAAGGTTGTACCAAAAGAGATCTACCAAAAATTACGATCCGAAAAATGATAGATCTCTCCCAACAAAAAGTTACGAGGTTCGTCAAACCTTTTTCGAACAATAAATCAATCAAGATAAACACAAATCAAATTGGATGAAAACCACAATTATTCAACGATTCAAATTCAACGCTAAAATTTTTCTGCCATAAGAATATCTAAGAAAGAAGAACACGTGAGTTGATATTTTCGTTACCCAAATCGGAATGGATGATTCTGATTATCTAACTTAGATCGCCCCTCGACGGCTCCGCTGGAGTTTGCCGGATGGAGAGAAAGTTTGCCCGCCTTTATCGCTTCACGCCTTGGTCAGAAAATCCGGGCAATGATGGAGAGGGTGGTCGGGTATGGGTTTGAAGAAGGTGGTCGGGTAGGAGTTTGTTGGGGGTCAGCTTTGTGGGGGAGGCGGCTAGGATGATGGGGGAGGCTTAGGGTGGCGGTTTTGGGTTGGTGTGGAGTTGTTGGCCGTGAGAGGGTTAAGGGGGGGGGGAGGTGGTAGGAGGCGGCTTGGAGAGGAAGGAGAGGTTTGGCCGAGAGAGAGGGTTGAGAGGGGAGGTGTTGTTGGCCGCTAGAAGGAGGAGGGCAAGGCTAGGGCTTGGCCGAATTTTAGAAAGGAGGTGGGAGAGAATTCTTAGAGGGAAAATTAGGTTTTTCAATTTTTCATTCAATTTCCTTCATAATGAATACATCCATGCCTATATATAGGCTTACACATCATGCTTTGGCTACATGCAGCCCAACATCAAAATAATTCTAATGTTTTTTCAAACCAAACATGAAATAAAGAAAAGCACCAAACAAATAACATCATAAATTCAAATAACATTAAAAGTAATCAACTAAATAATATTAAGTGTTCTTGCGCCGCGGGCGAAGGTTGTAGCGACGCTCAACATGATCACCATGACGACGCAAGTCTTTTGGTTGAGACGAAGGAGGATCTTCCGTGAGCGTGTCGTCATCTTCTTGAACAAGTTGGGGGGTCATCGTCTCCATCAAAATAGCAAACCTCCGCTGTTTTATTAAGCTATTTGCACTCCTGGCAAGGGCACCCAGGTAATTTTGCCTCTAGGCCCCAGTGGGCAGTTTCCAAGAATCTGGAGCTCGGCTCGCCTCAACACTCCACCTCGTCGGGGCGAACGCGACCTGGCTTCCGCAGCTCGCCTTCTCTCCTTGGGCGAGCGCGAGTCAAGCCGCCGCAGCCCGCCGACCCTCGCTCTGAGGCGGGCTGGCGGCCAGGTCGCCTATGGGAGAGCGGCCTGGCCAGACTGATATTATGTCTACTGAAGCTACAGAGGAGCTCGCCGATCTGGGTTCAATGAATTCAGATTCTCTGCTCTTGAGGTTAGCTCGAAGCAGCCGAGCATCGTTCGACGATCGCCGAGCTCCGTTCGACGAACGCCAAGCTCCGTTCTCCATTCGACGAACGCCGAGCTCCGTTCGACGAACGCCGAGCTCCGTTCGACGAACACCAAGCTCAACCCTCTGCTCAACGAACGCCGAGCTCAACCCAAGCTCAGTTTGATGAAAGCTAGGCCTAGTTTGACGAACTCTAGGAGGGTGCGGGATGGGTGGGCCAGCTCGCGCAACTCGCGTGCCTAGCATATGAGAGAGAGAGAGCTGGCCGCTTTGAGTTCACCCACATGCTGCTCTAGCACTGTCAGGTCTCCTTAGCCCACTCGGCTGGCCCGAAGGGCCCACTCGGCAAACACTGGGTGGTACAGCCACGATACACTTGTGCTTATACTAGGTGTGAAACGTTGGGTCAAATCTCTAGTACAAAAGTCATATGTATACAAGTTAAAGTGTATCTATCTAGGTGGATAGATTTCGATTGACTCTGGGCTCCATGAAGTTTCAAAAAAAGGATCAAAGTGATAGATCTATGCTACCAAAATAAAACTATGCAAGCTATCACATCTCTTGGCACGGTTCCCCCCAAGCACTACTCACTCCTCCTGATAAGTCTTTATGAGCATTGTGAGGATGAGCACCTTGGTTCAAAGAGTCACTTCGATCTTGTGCATCGACTCTATCTTTAGCTTAGTGCCCCTAGTTTTTGCCTATGTATGACATTGATTGACATGTGAGGTGATTATTCACCCTATTTCTCTTGTGTTAGGTTCTTATACAATCGAGATAACCATGTACAATATGCTACCTTTGCCTTGCTGTTATCTCGCTTTCGATGCTACACGATCACATATCATTGCCTTGTCTAAAACTTCCGCCCCATTGATTGGAGGACTGAAGAGCGACGGGAGTTCTTGAATTCTAGGGTTCGATCGCCTTCTTGCGCTCCGTTCCAAAAGTCTCTGTCGAAGAAGAAGAAAGTCATCTCCCTCCCGTTTGTGATCGAAAGACTCCGATGATCCAAGATCCACATCGACTACTAAGAGCCGATTGGTTGCTAGCAAACGAAGATCTCAAGCACCGACCGCGGATCGCTCAACGGAAAAGTCGTCAAGCGGGAGAACTTCAACCTTTAAATCATTTACATCTTTTATTCGTGTAGTCTTTTTTTTCTAAATCTTGTGGTGAGGAAAATCGACTGGTAAGGGACGTTGGAATCCGGGTAGGATTCTGCGGTAAATCATCTTGGGGATAGGGACGTCTAGATCGGAGGATCTAGCGGGGCTCTAAGACACCTCTTTGTGTGAGGGTGAAAAGCATTGAGAAACGCCCCAAAAAGCTCCGTTTGGAGCAGCCACCTCCCCCCTCTGGTTCGAACACTCCGTTTCCACCCACCGGATCGACCCGCCACCGCCGAACCAAATGGAGCCTTATATTCAATGGTGAAGTTATTCTCGAGTAATTTTGTTAGACATCGTTGTTGTTCGATCAAGGTCAGAACTTGAGTAGTGATATAATGTAAAGTTTGGTGATCGGTATGAATTATAAATGGGGTACCTAACAAATAATGTCGTCATTTTGACACTGCCGCGGTGACCTCTAACAGTTCTTGTGAATAAGGCTTCATTTGGTAGAGCAGTTGCGGTTGTAAAAGGAGCTGTTGTAAAGGGAGATTTGTAAAGAGAGTTGGTTGAAACTGGATGCTGGAAATGGAGATCTGTTTGGATAGTCTGTGTTTGCAGAGCTGTTCCAAACAGAGAATCATTTGGCAAAACTGCGGTGGCGTTTTGGATATTTTTTTTAAAAAAAATTATATAAATTTTTAAAAAATATGTTTGTAATATACGTATATATATTTAGAAATGATTAGAAATTGAGAATCTAGCAGTACATAATTTTTTTTATAATTAACTTTTGTAGGTGACCGTGAGGCCTAGTTGAAACATATAAAGGTTCTCCAAATATTCCAAAATACTGCTAAACATTAAAATATCGAAAAATCGAAATACAACAGCTTTCTATGCAGATACTACAAACACGTTCAAGCTCTGAGCAGTTGATCGGCAATGGAGTCACGCAATGCCACCATCTCAAGTGTGAAGAATCTACTTACTTTCAAACGTTCTTTCCACCAGTCTTCCGAAGCAGCAATAGTTTTGCGGATTGGATCCCAGCCAAGACCCGTCTCACACCCCTTTAGCTCTCTCTATAATTTCCAATCTTTCTTTAGCTGATCCCACTTATTCTTCATTTGATTTCGATCATATGACTTTCCCGTGCGTGCCAAAAAACTTGTTGTTAGATTTGTCCACCCATCCCTGCTAGAATGCGTGGTTGGGCGATTACCCAACTCAATCTCTTTGAGACACAGGTCACAAAAAATCATAATATCATTGGCCTACCAATTTGCACTAACACCACCTCATTTATGTTTACCCATAAGATGAACTGGATGAAAGAAAAATAAAACTAAACATAAATAATCACAAACACACACAGGTGCACACACAAAAATAAGATCAAAAAAAGACACACACACACAAATGCACACAGATAAATAAGCACACACACACATAAAGAGACACACACACACAAGTGCACACACATAAATAAGCACACACACACACATAAAGAGACACACACACAAGTGCACACACATAAATAAGCACACACACACATAAAGAGAGACACACACACAAGTGCACATTACCACACATAAAGAGACACACACACACACAAGTGCACATACACACATAAATAATCACAAACACACACAAGTGCACACACATAAATAAGCACATACACACACACTCAACACATACACACACATTAATATGTTCACGCACTCAAGAGAACACAAACAGATAAATTCGCACACACACACTCACATATTAACACATACACAACACACACATTACATAACACACAAACACACATTACACAGGACATACTCCACACATTCACATACACAATACAGTCAACACATTCTCACATTACACTCACACATTACACACAACACAATACACTCAACAAACAACACTCACACATACCTACACATCCCACCACTCACAATCCTGTTAAACACACTCCCACAAACACACTCACGCACACGACAAATACATTGCACATAAACACAACAATTCATTAAAAATTTCAGCAACAAAAAATGGAGGGGAGGGGAAGGTATACCGGATGGTGTTGGAGTGATGCAGAAGAGAGGCACAACCAATACCAGATCTGTACAAAGGAGGAGTTCTGTACGAAGGAGAAGGCGATTACTCCACAGGAAACTTGAGGAATAGTGGCGTTCTGCACAAAATCGGGAGGGGGGATGAGGAGAAGAGGGAAGAGGTGAGATACACTAGGCAACTTATAGAAATTGCAAGAAGGAGAAGAATGACGCTAGAAAAGCTCACCTGAGGCCGAAAGAAGCCACCAGTGCTGGAGAAGACCACTGTGTCGGAGAAGACAACTGTCGGAGAAGCGATCGATTGTCGGAGGCCAAGCCCTGGCATATGCGCAGGTGTGCCGGAGAAAGCCAAGCCCTGGCCGTCGGAGAAGAAGGCGAAATCGATGGTGTCGGAGAATGCGAAAGCGTCGTCGGCCGTGGATCGCGTGATCGACTGGGGGAGAAAACCTAAAAATGTGATAAAAAGGAAGCAGACGGAAGGGTTTCGGCACGCGATATTTTGACGCCCGACATTTGAACGTGCGGATGGAAAAGAAGGCGCAAAAACAAATGGGGACCTGTAGCGCGTTTCGTTTTGGGCAAACGGAATGGAGCCAAAAAGCTTAAACAAATGAGGCCTAAGTCGATTTTTCTAGTTCTCAAGTAGTTAATTTGCGACAAAAAAAAAAGAAATAGGGTGATTGGCTTGACTGAGTACCGCCCCTATAACACACCCTGACGCATCAGTTTCAATTACAAATATCTTAGAAAAATTAAAAGGGCTAGCACAGATGCAGTTGTAAGAAGCTTTTTAAGTAAATCAAAAGCAATAGTTGCCTGATCAGTTCAATTAAATTTTTCATTAGTTAGCAAATCTGTAATTGGAGCCACGATTCTGGCATAACCTTGTATAAAATGCAAATAATAACCCACAATATTCAAAAAAGAGTGCAATTGCCTAATAATTGTCGGAATAGGCCATTGTAAAATGTCTGCTATTTTAGTTGGGTGAGGGGATACTCCTTCACCTGAGATAATATGACCTAGAACATCTATGGATGTAGTGGTGAATGTGCACTTGCTTCGTTCAGCAAAAAGTGAAAGAGAGCGTAGCAAGGAAAATATTAACTGAAGATGATTAATGTGCGAGTTAAAATCGGAACTATAGACTAATATATCATCAAAGAAGATGACAACAAATTTACGAAGATATGGTTGAAATATTAAATTCATAAGAGATTGAAAGGTAGCGGGTGCATTGGCCACTGCGAAGGGCATGATCATGAATTCATATAATCTGCGGTGAGTACGAAACCCAGTTTTATGGATGTCCAGTGGGTCGGATTGAAGGTCTAGTTCCGAATAAATCCTATACCCATATAGTTTCGTCTAGTAACTCATCCACTTTAGGCATTGGACCGTCTTTTTTTAATCTGCAGGTGTGTCGCGTTAAATGCTCTATAATCTGCGCAAAAATGCCAAGAACCCTCTTTTTTTAAAAAATCAATATTACCGGTGAACTGAACGCCGAAGTACTTGGACAGATTAACCCCTTTTCTATCATATCGCACACTAGAATTTCAATTTCATTTTTTGTGTGTGTGGATAGCGATAGAGCTTAATTTTTGTGATTATATACGGTCGTTTAAGGGGAATTTTGTGGTCCAACTCTCTAGATGGAGGAAGGACTGAAGGTGTTTTAAGAATATCTTTGAACTTGAGCAAAAGTGAATTAATCGGAGAATTGAAAGCTTGATCTGATGGACTTTCGGCCTGGGTTGACACTATTGCATGGACGAAACAAAACATAACAAGCTTTAGGCAATTCCCTCCCTGCCCAAAATTTTTATAAAGGAACTAGGTGATACATGTTCTGTGTCAAAGTTGGTTATTCCTTGTAGGATCACGGTTTTATTAGTTAAAATAAAGGTCATTTTCTTTCATGCGTAATCTGTAGTTTCCGGGCCTAACGATTCCAACCAAATCATTCCAAGAACTACATCGGATCCTTGGTGGTCGATTGAGAATGCATTGATTTGAAATGGAATAGATTGAATGGTAATACGAATATTAAGACAAATTCCATTACATTGGAGAGTGGCCCCATGACCGATAAACACATTAAATTGTGGAACGACCGTAATCGGTAATTTTAGAAACATAGCGTGCCGTTTTGAAATAAAGTTTGTGGTATTGCCACAATCGACCAATAAGTGTATCGGATTGTTTAATATATAGCCCTGCAATCAAACAGATTTGCTAGTAAAATGCCCAGCGAGTGCATTGAAGCTAATTTGTGTATCCGCCATGCTTGTGGAAGGCGTTGGCGTGAAATCTCGCACGGTATTTTCGGAGGGATCAACACGTAGATCTGGCTCTTCGTCCGAACATGCCATCTCATCATCAAAGAACTAAAGGGTTGTATTACTTTTACATTTATGGCCAGATAAATACTTTTCATTACAAGCATAACATAGACCGTGTTCTTGTTTAAATTGAAGTTCCTCCCTTGACAATGTTTTATATTGTGGTTTATTGTGTGGATTTGATTTTTGTGTTTGTGAAAACTGTTGGCCAAAATGTTTTGGCTGATTGAATGTCTCAATAGAAAATGGTCGGGAGACCAGAAATTTAAGAAGCAATATTTTCAAATTCATCTTTACAAGCATGGACGGTTGTAAGTTGAATTAATTTTGTAAGTTTACACATGGGTCATCGAAATACGACGGTCCAAAACGTTGAATTATAACCAACTTAAAATCAGCCCACGTAGTGCAAAAACCGTCGTTTTTCATGGAGTGATACCAACGATATGCGGGACGATCAAGATATATTGTGGGAATGAAAGCAAAGTCAGTTGGATTAATATTATGAAAACAAAAATAATCTTCTGGTCTGGTACATGCGGTCGCAACCGCTTGACCGGTAAAAATAAGTCTCCCCAAACGGAGCCTAAGTCAATCCATTAGATCGCCATTTGCAAATCGTGGAAATTCAAATTTAATATGGCTTTGGTTTTGAAAAGCAGCAACAGAATACGTATTCTTGTGGCCATAACGAGTGGGAGAGGTACTTATTGTAGAGAAATCGGAGTGTCGAGAAGAGAAATTCGAATGAAAAAGAAGCAAACAAAACACAAACAACCACAACACCAAGATTTACAGAGGTTCACCCAAAACCGGGCTACGTCCTCTCTCCCCTTCTCCTTTTCCTTCTTGTATTCACCAAAGCAAAAAATACAGATTACAAAGTTACAAGGATCAAACCAATCCTACCTCGCACTTCTCTCTTTGGACAAGAAACGGGAAGAAGAACCATCGCCAGAAAAACACCTCCTTCTTCGGATCTCCAAAAGGTGCTTCAAGCAACTTCCTCAGCCAAAACCGCTCAGGAAAAAACCCAACCCTAAAATCGGGTTACACGCCTATAAATAGGCCACGGAACCGGAAACCGAATATCCGCACACCCGGATATCATATATCTGAAATTTGGTCCTGGGGGCTCGCCGCCCCCGGACCCCCGCGTTTACTGGTACTTCAATCATCGGAGAGGGTCACGCTCTGACGTCTCTAAACTCACGTGGGCTAACCCAGTGTGAGAAACAAGAGAGCCGGAAGTGTTCCCCAACTCCAACAATGGTACTTATCTGGTGGGCGAGACCTTGAGCAGGTAGAACTTGAGGAGTATTTGCCTCCAAGATGGAAGAGCTGACGCCTGATGATTGACCCTCGCAAAAGTTTGCCGCAAGCATTCTGCGTGGCGTATGTTGGTCGCTCGCATTCAGGGCTGAAGGTTGTGGACCCAAGATACCGAGCTGTTTGGGATCAAGAGCACAAGAAACCTTTGCCATTTCCTTGCCAATTGTATCTGTAACTGGAACAGGGGTTGGCCGATGCAGTAGAATGTTAGGAGAGAAGCCTGACACAGTTGAGAGAAAATAGACTTGCTGATTTTATTTCTCCTTTTGGCTTGTTTAACACTTAGCTTACAATGATATATATGACCAAAATTTCATGCATAGGAAGAAAAACAAAGTTGGCCACTCATAGTCCTTACTCATGAATCACAAAACTCAATTAAAAAATACAAACTTGAATCACACCAAACAATATTAATGTCAACATTCACCTTCTTAATCATGTTCTTTGATCTTTACGGCTTGGAGACCTATCTTAGTGCGCATCTCAAAAAACTTAAGTCGACCAAGTGACTTTGTCAGAATATCGGCAAGCTGGTCGTTAGTATGCACATACTCTACATCTATCTTCCCTTCTTCAACACATTCCTTAATGAAATGATAGCAAGTATCGATGTGTTTACTGCGGTCATGAAGGACAGGGTTTTTGCATAATAACATTGCTGATTTGTTGTCCACTTTGATTGTGACACAACCGGGCTCCTTCTTCATCAAATCACCGAGTAGGCGCCCGAGCCAAATACCTTGGCATGTTGTTGTGGTGGCAGCAATGTATTCCGCCTCGCAAGATGATAGTGCCACCACTTTTTGTTCCTGAGATTGCCAACTGATTAGGCTCGCGGCTTCCATAGGGACTTGGCATGGGTTGCAACCAACCATGTCACACTTCTTCAAGATCTTTAGTGCATGGGCCGAGTGACACAAAGTAATACCATCATCGGTCTGATGCACCTCTATATCCAAGTAGTAGCTCAACAAACTCAGGTCGCTCATGCTGAATAATTTTTTCATCTCCTCCTTGAACTTGACAATTTCTTATTAGTGTGATCCAGTGATAGTAAGATCATCGACATACACACCCACAAGTAAAGTTGATGTATTGATACCTCTTTTGTACACGACATGCTCCAATGAACTCCTCTCGAACCCAAGTGACAAGAGACTGCTTTCCAAATTTGAGTTCCATGCTCTAAGTGTTTGATGTAAGACATAAAGTGCTTTCTTGAGCTTTAATACCTTCTGCCCATTATTCTCGTCCATGAAACCAGATGGTTGGGCTACGTAGACCTCCTCCTTAAGATCGTCGTTGAGAAATGCTGACTTGACTTTCATGTAGTGCACCTCCCAACCTTCGTGTGACGTCATTGCTATGATCAGCCACACTGTCTTAGACAAGCGACCGGGGCAAATACTTTCTCAAAATCCACCCCTTGTCATTGCACATATCCCTCTGTGACAAACCATGCGTTATACACATCACTATGTGAGTCCTTCTTGACTTTGTACACCCATTTCAAACCTATGGGTCGGCACCCGTTCGGTAGATCAGTGAGGTGTCAAGTTTTATTATCTTTGATAAATTTCATCTCCTCTCGCATCGCCCTCCACCTACACTCATGTTTCTCGGCTTATGCAAAGCACACGTTCTTCGGCTATCAAGAAACACAGTCTTTCGTACTCATGTTCAAGCTCGGATGTGTTCTGGTAGATGTTTGTCAACGTGCGGTACCATGACACTACTCCATCAGAGGTGGGTGAAGCAATGTTTGGCAGGGTTGCAAATTCCACGGTGAATACCTCACTATATGTGGTTAGCTCCTCCTCACCTTCTAATGTACCCCACTCCCAGTTTGCCGCCTCGTCGAACATGACATCACAGATCATATGCATTTTTCTTCCTACTTGATCATACATTCGATAAGCCTTGGAACCAAGTTTGTAGCCGATGAAAACTATGAGAGTGCTTCTATCATCCAATTTATTTATGTTTGGCTTCATGACCTTTACGTGTCATAAACACCCAAATGTGCGGAAGTAGTGCACATTTGGACGTCTCCTGTGCCAGGCCTCATAAGGTGTCTTGCCTCTGACGCAGCTTGTTGGCACATGTTTAAGGATATAGACGGTTGTCGTGACAACCTCACCCCAAAATCTTCTTGACATCCCCTTAGACTTGAGCATACTCCTGGCCATTGCCATTATCGTCTGGTTTGCCGCTCGACGACGCCATTGTGTTATGGCGGGTATGGCGATGTAAGCACCACTTTACGCCATGATCCGCACAATGCTTCCCGAACTCTGCAGACATGAACACGCAACCTCGATCAGTGTGGAGGGCCTTCAGCTTGAGGCCCGCTTCTACCTCAACTCTTTCCTTGATATGTTTGATGGTCACCGCCGCTTTGTCTTTGGACTCCAAGAGTGTCAGCCATATATAGCGACTGAGATCATCTACCAAAAATAGAAAGTACATCTTGCCTCCTAGGATGGCTGGTGTGATAGGTCCGCATATGTCGTCGTGTACTAGATACAGTACATTTTGTGCACGGTAGTTCGTCTCCTTTGGGAACGAGGCTCACCGTTGCTTGCCTACGAGGCAACCTTCACAAATTTGATCCACCTGATCAATCTGTGGCAGCCTATGAACCATATTTTGTTGCACCAATTTGTGGAGTGCCTTGGAATTTAGGTGTCTATAGCGCGTGTACCACCGCCACGCATGTTCGCTGCACTTTGTCGCCAAACACACATGTTGTGTTATATCAAGGTTAAGCACGTATAAGAAGTTCTTGATTCTTTTTATCTTGGCAAGTAATTATTGATACAATCTCGGATCAACAATACTCCTTTCTCGATGAGTGTTTGGCAGTCGTGTTCATCGAGCTGCCCGAAGCTCACCATGTTGTTGCGGAGCTATGGGATGTTGTAGACATCCTTCAGCGTGCGATGCTCGTCATTGTGACAAATGAACAACACCCATCCGAGCCCACATATATCAACGACTGAGTCATCCCCGAACTTTACCGAACCCTTGATGTTGGTGCCTAGCTCAGTAAAATTTTCCTTGCACCCGGACATGTGATTGCTTGCCCCGGTGTCCAAGTACCAAACTTCATCTTGGTGCTCTTCCACTCAACCATGGTGCACTTGTGTGTGGACATCATTGAGCATGATACCACCAGTCGAGTATTTTGTGGCCTCCCTGAGTGTGCATACTTGTGCCATCAGTAGCGCAGACTCGTCGTCCTGGTCTAGTGTGAGATTCACTTGCTCTTTGCATTCTCACCGAGGCTTGCGACACTTACTTGAATAGTGCCCAAGTATGCCGCAGTTGAAGCATTATATCTTTGACTTGTCATGGCTGCTTCCCTCCAAAACGATCTCCCTGCAGTCACCGCCATCTTTGTCACGCCAATTAAGCTTGGCTTGACCACGATTTTGAGTTCAGCTAGTACCATTATCAGAAGTCTTGTTGTTGCCCGAGAAAACCTCTTATAGCTCCCACTTCTTTGTGTCGTGCTTGTAGGGGCATGGCGCTACCAACTCTCCCAAAAGCTCGGACTGTTTGAGGACGGCGTTACCACTCCTTTATGGAGCTGTCTACCCTAGGAAGGATCCACGGGGCAGCCAGTTAGGCCCAGGGGACATGCACTTCAGTTCAACTAGTGTGGGCCATAGCGCCTCGCGTCGTACCTCCCAACATCAGGGGCATTGCTGGACCCCAACAATCCCCCCCAGAAATGACCCCGGGGTTTCTAACCCGTGGCCTCCTCTGATACCACTTGTAGGGACATGGCGCTACCAACTCTCCCAAAAGTCCGGACTGTTTGAGGACGACGCTACCACTCCTTTATGGAGCTGGCTACCCTTGGTAGGATCTACGGGGTGGCCAGTTAGGCCCAGGGGACATGCCCTTCTGTTCAACTAGTGTGAGCCATAGCGCCTCGCGCCATACCTCCTAACACCGGGGACATTGCTGGACCCCAATTGTGCTAGCCACTCTTCTTCTGTGAGAAGCAAATGACAGTCATCATGAATATTGTTTCCAAATTCATAACGCTCCTCAACAGCCTTTAAACGACCGATGAGCTCTTTGATGGACATGGTCTTCATGTCGAGTAGTTGCTCAAATGAAATGGTGATTTAAATGTACCTGGGAGGAACAACACGAGGAAATTTTTTTGACGACCTTCTCATCTTCCATCGTGTCCCCAAGCGTGCGGATGTCATTGACGATGTTGTTGAGCCGCATGGCGAAGTCATCCACAGACTAACTTTCTTTCATGCGGATCACCTCAAACTCGTTGTGAAGTGTTAGTGCCTTCGCCTTCCAGACTCGCTCGACACCCATGCGCATCGTTCACACGGTATCCCATGCCTGCTTGACGGAGGCCTTCACCATCAACGTGGATAGCATCCCCGGTAGCTTGGAGGATTGCCGCAAATGCCATCCTATCAAGTCGGTACTCGGCATCAACCAGTTCAATCGCCTCCCAAACTCCTTGAGCCTGCAGATTTACTCTCATCAAGAGAGTCCAGTCCACATAGTTTGTACGCTTGAGCAACGGGTAACGCAGTATCACCGCCGCCTCCCTTGCTTGATGCACCACCAGCGGCCATCTGCCACTGTTAGGGGAGTCACCGACGTCACCGCTTAGCACCTTAGCGTAGGATCCACCACTATTAAGGGAGTCATCGACGTCACCGCTTAGCACCTTAGCGTAGGATTTTGATCCTAACATCTCTGTAGAATCAATGTACTCTGATACAAAATGTTAGGAGAGAAGCCCGACACAATTGAGAGAAAATAGACTTGCTGATTTTATTTCTCCTTTTGGTTTGTCGGACACTTAACTTACAATGATATATATAGCCAAAACTTCATGCATAGGAAGCAAAAACAAAGTTGACCACTCATACTCATCACACATAAATCACAAAACTCAATTAAAAAAAAAATACAAACGTGAATCACATCAAACAACATTAATGTCAACATAGAAGTCCGAAAGAGAGGGGAAGGGGAAGATGGAAGAAGCCCGAAGGAGAAGGGTAAGGTAGAAGAGACAAACATGGGAAGGAGAGGCAAGACAAAGGTGGAAGACGGAACCAGGGAAGGCAATTTCATTAATGAAGTTAATTATTACATGTTTAATACATCTATTTATACAAAGGTGGATCCAAGATGGCAGAAGAACTGAGTCACGGGGTTACACCAAGTCGTCGTCATGGACCTGAACACAGACCAACGGGCTAGGGCTTGGAGAGGCGGGCGGACATGCTAGAGAAATGGGTGGATCAAGGGCTAGAGCAATGAATTTATATCTTTTTATTATTATTTAAAATATGAGTACTTTTTATCCTTAAAAGTTTTTTTTACTAAGATTTCTCCGATTATAATATTTTTTTTTTTTGAATATTGCATCTTAAATATTTAATTGAAAATTTTACATCTTTGAAAGACTAATATTGATATTATCATAAATGTTCAATTAAGAGTGTGTAAAATATTAATATTAAATCTTTTGAGAGATGCAAAATGCCTAAATTTAATATTTAGAGGTGTTTTTTAAAAGGCCTTTAGCGCTAAAGATTTTAGAACATCTTTTCCCATACTCAATGAAATCCGTCTTTAACTGTATGTCCCACACAATGGATTGTATCCTTCTTAACAATAAGGATTACTCAATCTGCAGAAAAATATACTCATATTCAGAGTTTTGTAAGGTGTGTTATACATTTACAATTCCTTCTTTTTAATGCTCCTCTCTCACACACGCGCGCCCGCAGGCTTAACAAGCCCAGCTACCTGAGCTTCCTCAACGGCAGCGACCTGCCAAACACCTTCTCCAGCTCACTGGCTTCCATCTTCAGATCATTCAGAAGCTCCATCTCTTCTTGCCCCAACTCTTTTATGAAGTTGTCCTTCAATTCCCTGATACCTTCAACAAGCTTCTCAAAAAGAGACAGCTCGGCCTCCCCAGCCTTTACAACCTCTCCCTCGATTTCTTCGACTTCTCTGATAATGCTCTTCTCGCCTTCCTCCACCGTTTTCTCGAGCCTTTCCACCAAGGGAGGTTCGGGCCCGCAAGTATTGTCCGTAGTGATGAAATTGGAGAAATCTTTCCCGACACTTTTTGCCGCGTTTTCAAGTTCAGGCACAATGGTTTCCGGCAATGTTGCGGCCCTCGTATACACCAATGCTCCTCCGTAGCCGTCCCACGCATCATTTCTACCACGATAATAGACGAATATGTAATCATCAGGCTTATTCTCCACCTTAGATGACAAAATGTACCTGGAACAAACCAAAAAAAACTCAAATTTATATATAGGTGAACCTGAAAGTAAAGGGTTGGGAAACAGGCAAATCTCTAGTTTATTTAATTTTTGCAACGCACCTAGAAAACTAGAGAGATATCTGACAAATGTAAGTAACATGCACCAGTACAAAGTCTATCATATATCTTCTCAACCATTTAAAAGAAATCCTGTTTATGACAATTAGTTATATCAAACCCACAAAGTAAGGGTTCATATCCCTTGCAGCACAAACATTAACCTACATGTCTTAGAGGGTTTTGCCTCTTGGCATTGCCTAAAACAGCTTTAAAAACAACTTTTGAGTTAGAAGAGGAACTTTATTATGATGACAGCATGAAGATATATTACAGCATATATGAAAAATGGGATGGATGAGCAGGATGAAAGAAGAGGCAGACCAGTCATCTTGATAATGGAGGTAGTCATTATCATGATTGTAGAGGATCCCAGGCTGCGAAGGATCTTGAACAAATCTCTGCACAGCAGATCGGGTAAAGAAACCGCCGTCCGGAGTTCGTATCCTCCATGATATATTGCCAATGAGTTTCCCTGATTCGACGTGAAACTCATGCAACTGGCAATCAAATGCATCAAAAGTTGGATTAAGGCCCCGTGTAATGTACCATTTCCCACTGAAATCCGAAAGATTGAAGTTTTTCACATGAGCGGATGGGCTGGGTACAGGAAACTCTCCAACATCACCCTTCCTAGGAACACATTTCTTTCTCGATACCGCACAATCATTGAACTCATCCACAACATTGTTCTCGAACAAATTACCGCAGGCTATCTGTAAAGATTCAAAAATTAATAAAGAAACCAAATCAAAGACTTCACCAACATTCACATAGCAGAAAGCCCACATCTCTAAGAAATGAACCAAAATAGATAGGAAAATAAGAAAAGAAAGAACCTGACATTCAGTCTCATCAGGTCGATCATTGCATGTCTGCAGACAAGCAATATTTGCTGCACATGATGGGTTACTAATGCACCTGGCTAGTTCCACCCTAAGAGCGAGGAGAAAATGAAAATTTACATATTTGGAATTGTTGTTATGGCTGCATCAAACTATAATACTGCAAATGTAATCAAATCCAGGAGAAGAGTTGGTAAAGAAGAGGTGATCCTTAAGAAACTAATCCCTCAAATATAAAGTGATACCGTTCACAAATTTAAGGCAGAAAATAAAATGCTTCCATGAGGAAACAGGGCAAATAAAATACCTGCATTCTTTTAGTAAACAAGCGCATGTTTTTAGGCTGTCAACTGCATTGGCTGACTGAACAGCCCATATTGAAGATGTTAGCAATCCAACAATGACCAGAACCTGTACTCGCTCCAACCCATTTAATATGTTCTGCTGAACCGCTGCTGGACCGCTGCTGGAAGATATAATTCCCTATCATCCTAGAGACACGTCAGTAATAAAAAACAGCTTACCATATGCGCATATAGAGAAAGCCATAATCACACATTTACAAGTTCCAATTCAATAAATACCCAAGAGTCTTGTGGGGCAAACTTGGATTTCATGTATGGCGTATATGAATTCGTAATGGACAAGTTACATAGACTTCTGAAATCCAGACGATGAAATGAGATCCCAGAGCTTGTTCTTGAGCAGATGCTTGTGAGTCTTCTACTAGACCACTTGTTTATCCTGCTTACATATCCAATGCTTCCAGATGATGCTTCAGTACATGCAGTGGAGTGCCCCTTCCAGGGGAAACAGTTTGCATGTACGGCAGGCGCCATACTTCGGTAGCCAACAGAACCTAAGTGATGAGGAGGAAAAGCTTTCGAAGTTTTTCAAGAATTAAAAAAATAAATATTATTCAACCACTATGACTCTACACAAAAAATTTTAAGTGGTTACATATCTACAAAATTTTACTCAGCACACAAACTGTTGATCACACGAAGCACAATTAAGAAGCCAAAAAATGAGTTATAAAAGTATTGATTCTAACATGGTTTTCTACAAAGTTAAGGAGCTCTACATACAAATAAAAACCCAGCAAAAATGAGAAATTGTGATTCATTTCTTGAGTAAACTTTGTGGCAAAGTGAGACTTATTGGAGTACGTACATCAAGATGGTTTGAACATGCATTGTAGAAAACGATCCTGGAATCTAAATAAATAACAAAGGAAAATCTTAATGATGAACTGGTTGGTCAATAATTATGCACGTGAGTAGTCGTGGGAAAAAGGCCCGGGCCCGAAAAGCCCGCCCGGGCACGGCCCGGCAAAAGCACGGCTAGGCCCGGCCCGGTAAAAGCCCGGCTAGGCCCGGCCCGGTAAAATCCCGGGCCAGGGCCTTTACCGGGCCCCATTTTGGCCGGTTGCCCGGCCCGGGCCGGGCCGGGCAAAGCCTGGGTGCCAGGCTAGCCTGAGCCTGGCCCCGGGCTAAGGAAAGCCCGGCGGGATTTTAATCCCGCCAGGCGTTAATCCCGCCTGATCAGACGCCAGGCGGGATTAATCCCGCCTATGATTAGGTGGGCGCCTAATTAGGCGGGATTTTATCCCGCCTTTTTTAATTCAGGCCGGCCTGAAGGGCCTAATCAGGCTCCCTCTTTTGGAGGGAGCCTGAGCCCGGCCCGGCCTGACTCAAATTGAGCCCGGGCCGAGCCCGGTTTGAGAAAAGTCCGAGCCCGATCGGGCCCGGCCCGGCCCGATCGGGCTTTTTGAACGCGACTACATGTGAGTATGATTTATTAGACACTGGTTCACATAGGAACTAATGGTTTACTAAGGGTGTGAGAACTACTATCATAGAGGTACAATACCACATCACAAATTACTTTGGCACCTGTTTCATTGGGTGTCTTACATAATTTTCAAATGGTATGCTGTCACTACAAATAAATGGGAATGAGATTTCAGACATAGTCAATTGGTCAAGCTAGATAGCTAGCATGTATAAAAAATTCATGTTGGTTTAGTCCCACATTAGAAAACTCACATTTCCTTGAGCTTATTTTCGAATATGATATTACAATAGGCTTCACCCATGTTGGAGTATTAGCTTTATATTAATAATTATTCCATGTAATAATCTTTGAGATTTAGTCTCACACCTTAGTTTTGAGTTAGTGTGTCCACTTAAGTCCTACATAATGCCCTCTTGAAGAGTGAATAAATTGAACTTTCTATTTTTTTTTTCTATTATTCAACATGGTATCAGAGTCAGGTTTATCACCACACTGAATTTTCCGTCGCCCTAATCTGTTGGCGACCTGGAGTTCTTGACATTTTTCTCTCTCAGATTTCCACCTCTTCTCGCTTTTTAGTCGACTAGTCCAATCCCGCTCTCGTCATGCTGTCTAATTTCCGCTCTCGTTGATGAGATCACCTTTTGATTTTGACGACGTGAGTGGCTCCTATTCCCGTGTCGCAGCAAAAGCGTGTAGCGCGCTCCCTCCGATCTTTCCTCTCCCATGTTCTCCATGTCCACATGTTCCTACTTGTGAAGGGGTGTGTTGACTTAAACCCTAGACTCAAATTTTCTTGTACACTTTATGTAGATCTTGGGACCCTCCACCTATATAGCCTAATTACTTTTGGGTTGGATGCTCAAGATCTACAATTGATATGCTATAAGCAATGAAACATGTTTGATGTACTCATTTAGTTAGAGAGCCAACACCTTGAATGCAATCTTATGTAGTGGTGTTACTCTTACGTATTTTACAATACTCACTAGCTAAAAATTTGTCATTATTTACCACGTTCACTTTAGGCTCTATTTGGCACGACGTTTTTGCTCCGGTGAGTTTAGACAAAAATGCCACAATTATAGAATGTTTGATTGGCATGACAATGGCTATGATAGCCACCAAGAAAAAAACAACTTTTGAACATAAAAGTAGAAGAAGTTCCTAAGGTGAGGTCGAGCGGTCACAAACGACAGCTCAATACCACGCGTTTACAATTGTCACCACAGCGCCAAACGGAGCCTTAATATGCTTCATTGCTTTATTTCACATACTATAAACTACTTTAAATGTCATATTTATGTAAATCCATTTCTGGGCTCCGGAGCATCTTTCCAGCGCGAAGGAACTCCAGCAATGGCATAGCATCCCCTCTCCCCCTCCCTACCGACCTCCCCTAACCCAGAAACCACCTTGAAAGTTGAATCTATAAAGAGTTTCAAAAACTAGGCGGTATAACCTAACAAAAAAATGCAACCATAAAAAAAGAGGCGGTGCAAGACCTCATTTGTTCCGTCACTGCAACATATTAGGAACAAATTTAAAGAAAAATGGAAATGCTTATTAAACCAAGTTTGCTTACACCAACAAATCCCTAGAACTACGAGGCACAAATTCGATACATATGCTATACAATAACACAATTAAGAACAGGGATTTTATAAGAATACAATAATTCACCATGAGAATAACAGTGGATTAGTAAGAATTTTACCTATCCAGATTCTGCTCAAGAGCAGGCCGTTTATCTTTGCACTCCCCTACGAAGTTGTTCACAGCCCAATCGCGATAATAGGAGAAGACGAAGCTCGGGGGTTTATGCCGGGAGGAGCAGTTCTACTTCAGAGAGACACCGCCGGAGACGATAAAGATGGTACGGTGGAGAAGAGGCACGTAGCGTGGTTCACTCCACTCCGCATCTGCCATTGCTCCGCTGGCCAAAATCTCTTCGGTTATTTATTTATGGGAATTGTTAAAAGCATCCCACTTTTGGATAATCGCACCGCATTTAGGTCTTTTAACACATAAAATTTGTCACTTTAAAAATATACCTGCACCGCACTGTTGCTTCCTCGCACCGCAGTCCTAAAATCCCGATCTTCTCCTCACGCCTCCTGACGCGTCGCTGGCTCCTCCCGCCTCCTCCAGCCCCGTCCAGCCCTTTCCGTCGCCGACACCGGCAGATATCAGCGCCAACGCCGTCTCTCCTCACACTCAGATTTTACGTCTTTCAGAAATACGCCTTGTACATGCAATTTCAGGAAAAGTGTTCAACACGAAAGTTGTAGATCTCGACGAGATCTACAACTTTCGTGTTGAACACTTTTCCTGAAATTGCGTGTACAAGGCGTATATCGAAAAAATGTGAAAAGTTAGGAGATTTTTGGGCGCGACTAGCCAACAAAGAGTTGCGGTTAACAATCACCTATGTTAAAAGACTTCTGAAATTTCTTTGAGAGTTCATTACTGTTTCTATGTTTAGAAGTAAATTGTTGCAATATTATTGGTCCTCATCGTGAATTGTGCCCCAAGTATTATTGGTCCATATTATAGATGTTGTTGATGAAGATCACAAATATTTGAAGAAAAGAGTATAACAATTTGGACAACACATTTGATGGTTTTTTTGTATCAAATATTTTTTCTATTGAGTATATATTAATATTGTAATTCAATGAGAACCTATTTTAATTCATAAATTAAGTGCGGTGCGTTTATCTCAATTACGGTGCAGATAACAATGTGCGGTGCTTTTAACAATATGTGAAAAACTGCGGTACTTTTAACAAAGCGGTGCGATTAGCCAAAAGTGCGGTGCTTTTAACAATTCCCTTATTTTATTTTGTTTTGATAAATTGAATTTTGTATGGTGGTCATAAATCGTCATTTGAAAACACCCGATCTCATCTAAGAAATTCATGCATTTTTATGCACAGAATTAGTTTATTTTTTTGAAAAAAAATTTAGGTAGGAGTAACGCACGTAGAAAAAGTTAGGGAAGAATCGTGAATCATACAACCGTATGATCGGACGGTTCACGATTTTTAAGATACTGTATTTTTTCTTTATTTTTTTAGTAAATACGATCGAATTTTATGTTCCGTCCAATCGTTGATCGGACGGTCTATCCAATTCAGACTCATTTTCTTGATAGCAGTCAGAACCTTTGTCTTGCCAACCAGGCACTATGATAATGTAGTTTTTGACCAAACTCACCCGAGCAAAAATGCATCCTTTTGTGTTTGTTTAGTCTCTTATGTTTAAATGCTAAATATTGGGCTTCATTACAGTATTTACTTTAGTACAATATAAGTTGTCCTTGTGCCAATTCAAATATTTTTTTGTAACAAATAAGTTTATTGTTCTTAGAAAACAAAATACTACATTGCTGTTTCTATCAATCAATAAATAAAAATTGCTTCTCTTAATTTAATATAATAATATTTTATGTATATTGAACATAAATGCTTTTATTAAATTTAAATAAAAATTATATCATCATAAAATATAAGAATGGTGTATTGATCTTAATAATTTTTTACCCTTCATTAATTATTGATACTTAGTGTACAATCTCATATCCAGCTAGTGGGTCGGCGGGAGTCAGATCGGCCAAATCGGGTAGTCTGAGTCCCTGGGCGAGCTCGGCAGGAGGGAGAGCTCAGCAGTCTCCGGCTCGCCCAGGCGGGGTGAGATACTTTTGGGAGGCGAGCTCGTACTGGCCAAGCCCAGCTCGCCAAGCCCAGTTCGTCGAGCTCTGGGCTGTTTGTCGAGCCCTGAGCCGCTCGCCAAGTTCGGACCGTTCAACAAACACGCGGCGTGCGAGCAGGGCAGGCCGGGCCCGTAGCCGCCCAAGGTCGAAGATATGCGGCGAGTGCCAGCTCCATCGAGCACTCGCCGCCCTTGCGGAGCAGGGGTTGTTGAGGGCTACTCGCCCAGTGATCTGCGAGGTGTTTTTACCATTTTGCCCATGCTGGCCTGCCCATAGCCAGTTAGAACAGCGGAGTTACGTTGTTGGCAGACCCAGTTGGGTTGCACATAGTTGTTCAGAACAGCGAAAGTTGGCTATTTGCAGGCCGTTTTCAGAAATCTATAAATAGGACCCAATGGGTACCTCAGAAGGCAAGCTCACTTGTCTCCCAGCCTTCTAGCATCTTTTGAGGTACCTTAGCCAGACATTTGGCTAAGAAGGGGAAGCGTTTAGAGATCTTCCGGGTGTGTGGTGGGTTCTCCGCGTCGGGCCCTTGGGTCAGTCCCCTGTTCTTTTTTCCTTTGTCGTTTTCTTGTAGGAGAGAAGTAGGTGCGCGATCACCCCTTCCCCAAGGGTGAACTCCATCGAGACCGAATTCTCTGTTTCAACATTTTGGTGCGGCGAGCGTGGAGCGTGGTCAGCACAGAAAATCTTCAGCACGCTCGATTATGGGAGAAGAAGATGAGGCTCGGACAGGTCCGACTCGCCGCCCCCCCCCCCCCACCTCCTGCCATAGTGGGGATGTTCGAAGATTTCAGGCAGGAGGTGCTCGACCTCGTCAGTTTTGCACTTGGCGCACGTGTCGAGTGCTCGACTCCAGTAGCGTCAATACTCGCGGTCCCGGCCCTTGGCGAGGATGCTTTCGGCAGGTGAGATGGGAAGGAGGTTGCTGAGGAAGGGAGAAACGGTGAGCTCCCCGGGAGAGTGCTCTTCCCCGGCTCGGCAAGCGGTGGCAGGTTCGGCGAGATGGGGGTACGAGACCCCCCAGCTCGCCCAGCATGGGGAGGTAGCCTCTTCAGCGAGTTGGTCTCTTCTGCCCCAGTTTCGGAAGGGTTCAGGGAGCCCGAGATGTCTTACTGCACCGGGAAGGGAGACCCGGTTCAGCACGTCCAGTAGTTTGAGGACGTGATGTCGATTCGATAGATGTCGAGATTCAAGTGCAGGCTCTTCGTCATCACCCTCAAGGAGAAGGCGAGAGAGTGATTCCACAAGTTGCCGGTCAATTCCATTTACTGTTTCGAGGACCTGCACCAGGGGTTCATGTTGAGGTTCACCACTTCCAAGAGGAGGAAGAAGGAGTTAGAGTCCCTGTTCCACATCAAGCAGGGTGTGAACAAGACCCTGGGGATCTATGTGGATCGGTTCCAGGAGGAGGTGACCCTGGTCCAAGAGATGTCAGGGCATACCCTAATGATGGCCTTCACTTTGGGGCTACAGTAGGGTTTCTTCTGAATGGAGCTGAAGAGGGTGTCACCCCTCTCCTACGAGGAGCTGATGGAGAGGGAGTCAAGGGAAGTCGACGGGGAGGCGTCGAATCCGGAGTTTGCCAGGAAGCTGGCCAGGTGGGCCACAAAGGAAGAGAGGCCAAGAGGTGGCAGAGGTCAGAAGGAGAGAAGAGTTGAGCCCCAGCAGAGGGAACAACAGCAGCAGCAGCAGCCCAGGTGGGGGCATCAGGAGCCAAACTGCCAGGGAGAGGTCACCATAGGGATAACTGCCAGGGAGGCCAGGGCCAGTTTTATCCCCTAGGAGGGAGGAAAGGCCAGAGACCACCTCTTCCCAACCAGGACCAGGCTATGACTATAACCATGGGGGAGAGTAGGAGAGCAGTGCAGAGGAGAAGAAGGGAGGTTAGGGTAGAGCTGCCCTACTACGACTTCCATCAGGAGGAAGGGCACGCTACGGCCACATGCCCGGAGTTCCTCGAGATGAGAGGAAACAGGGAGCAACAGTAGCAAGATCTCCAGGGTGTGCAAATTAAGTCCTACCTCTGGCAAAGGAGGACAGGTGTGAGGATCGGGCCGATGCTAGGGCCCGGGGAGGGATCAGAGTGATCCATGGGGGTGGGGATAGAGGCTTCCCACAGGGCAAGTCTCCACACTAAGTACCGCGGGAGCGTTGGATCCACATTCCAGACCCCACCCCCGAAGGAGAAGATCACCTTCTCGAGGAAGGATATGCCAGACTATGAGGACCCCTTCTACGACGCGCTGGTCATTCAGACAGCGCTCGAGAACTTCACCATCTCTCGGATCTTCATTGACAATGGGAGCTCGATCAACGTCATGTTCAAGAAGGCGTTTGACGCGATGAAGGTAGAGGCCAAGAGGGTACTGGCCTCAGATGGACCTCTGTTTGGATTCTCGGGGGAGAGGAAGGAGGTCGAAGGAGGAGTGGGACTGTAACGTCCCAATTCGCGTTAGGCCAATCGTGCGCACTTTTTAAGTAAGGAGAGCTGACTTGGGCTCAGGGAGTGCTGGCAGCTAGGCTTACACTTGTGTAAAGGAGGAGAAGTTGGTCCAGAGTAGGACACGGGTAGTCACACGGGCGTGTCCATACCCGTGTGGTACTCTGGTGTCTTTGCGGCTTCTTTGTGAAATTTCCAGAGAAGGACACGGATGTGTCCATACCCGTGTGGCTCTCTGGTGACGTTGCGGATTCCTTGTTGTGTTTCACGGGTAGGACACGGGTAGTGAGATGGGCGTGTCCCTACCCGTGTGTGTGTATTCATCGAGTAGAGCTCGACAAACACCGTCAACCGTGTTTCCCAAGCAGGACACGGGTAGTGACACGGGCATGTCCCTACCCGTGTGTGTGTGTGTGCATTCATCGAGCAGAGATCGACTAACATCGTCGAACGTGTTTCCCGAGCAGGACACGGGTAGTGACACGGGCGTGTCCCTTCCCGTGTGTGTGCATAGCAGTTCGATGATTCGTCGACCGGAGCTCGACGAATCGTCGACCGCGTTCCTCCCAAGAAGGACACGGGTAGTGACACGGGCGTGTCCCTACCCGTGTAGTTCAATTTTGGGTTTTGACGAATTTTCTGGCCGCGTCATTTCGAAATGACCAATTTATTGAGTTGATTGGCGGACCAATAACAGGCTGACACGTGGCTATACAGTCACCTACTTCTCACATGAAAAGGGGAGAAAACCTTAGCCATTTGTAGTCTTTCTTCCAAGCGTTTGTTGTAGGAAACTGCTGGAGAGGAAGAAGGTGCTGGAGCCGATCTTCTTCCCGTAAAGAACTAACAATGACCGAGGAGAAGAAGATGCCGCCAAGAAGGGTGACAAGATCCATGGCTGGAAATGGTGGAAACTCCGGAAACGAGGTGAGCTTCCTACCCTCGGTGCTAGATTTGTAGTTATTTCTAGGAGAGATGTCGACTCAAGAGAGTTTTGACTTGCGAGATGAAGATTTCCTAGGAAGAGACCATTCTAGGGCTTGTGCCCTAAGGATAGTGATCTCTTCAACCTCTCTCCTCTCCTTGAGTAGATGGTGGACTTGGTTTGTGAAGAGAAAATGGTCTTATGAGGGTGAATAAGGGTGGAGGAATTTCTAGACATGGTTTGAACATATGGCTTGATGAAGAAGATGAACCGATGTCATTCATCTTGCTTTAAGATACGTGCAGAAATCTGTTTTCTGCACGCATCAGTCTTCAAGGCCATTTTTGGACATGCTGCAGCCGGATCTGGGCTTTTGACTAAACACTAAAGTCGTAGCCCTCAGAAATACCTTTCCAACGAGGGGTTAAACGTCTTCACCGTATTCCTGTAGCCTCGGTAATCCCCATTTGAAGTTGATGTACAGTAATCATTCCTGCACATGTAATTCTCGTGTTTACTTTGTATCGGCTTTGGGTTGGTAGAGAGATCGTAGTACATTAACGTTAATGTTTTGTTGAGATGCAGTCCATAAGTGGTTGTGATAAATTATGTCAATGACATTTGTCTGATAAACCCTTAATGAACAAATGGTGTAGTAAAGTGCACTTGATCGAGGTGATGTGGTGGAGGTTAAAGAATGAATGGATTGACGAGTTGGTATGGTAGGAATGATTTAAATATGTGAAATATTGAGGATGTACATGATAGTGGTGATGTGTTGAATAATGATGAGTTTGGCTTGAACATGCTGAATATAATCGGTAATGACTGTTATGAACAAATGGTTGTGGTCTTTAGATGATGGATGTGTGAAGTACCTGTACACTGATAATGAACCCTTAAGTACCTTGGGGCACGAGGTTGTGAAAGGGTGTAAGTACGGGGTTTGACCACAATAGTTTGGTAATGTTGAGAAGAGACATAACTGGACGGTTGCGCTTGGTCCTTGGTGCTCATTCCCGGGGCTCCTTCCGTGCCAAGTGGACGGTTGGGCTTGGCCCTCGGTGTTCATTCCCGAGACTCCTTCCGCACCACGATGATGTGGAATTGCATGCGGTGTGAGTCGACACGCGATGTCGTAATCCTGGGTTAAGGATAGTGTGGCAGGTCTATGGGCTCGCCAGTCGTCACACCGACGGGAGTTAACAGATAGATTTTGGGCGGTTAGGCTTGATCCTCGGTGCTTACTCCTGGGGCTCCTTCTATGCCAAGTGAATAGTTGGGCTTGGTCCTCATGCTTTTTTCGAGGCTCCTTCCGGGTCACAACATAGGCCAATTCAGAGCTTGGTTCTCGGTGCACATCTACCCGAGACTCCTGCTGAGCCGTAGTACGCATATGAGCTCCGTTGTTGTGTTCTTAGCGTTGAGGAGTACGGAGGCCTGGGTTTGGTAGTGTGGATACCCGCCTAGTAGTGGAGAAGCCCGCTCTACTGTAACCGTCTGGCCACGACGGATGACGTCTGAGAGGTTAGCTACCTGCTCGAAAAGTGGGAACTACAAGTCTGTGTCGACATAGCAATTGCATGTGCGTGATCATGGGTGAGTCATTGCATAACATTCATGGCATTACATTACATTTCATACACAAGATCCTCATCGTATAAGTTTGTATGAGCACTCTTATACGATGAGTTATTTTACTGTTAAGTCGATCCTTAACTTATAAGTTTGTATGAGAATTCTTATAAGTTAAGTTACTTTCCTGTTGTAGATCTATATACTTAGATGGATTGATATAGCTTGTGTAGAACTGCTAGAATGGAATGCTGATAATATTGTTATACATTACTTTTATTGCTACTCATGACATGTATACTTACTTCACTTGATTGTACTACTGCTTATATATAAATATATTGTACCCTTGTTCCTTTCTCTGCCCGGTGCCAAGAAATCGCTGGGGGAGCGGATGTGAAAGCTACTTAGTCTTTATGACTAACGGTTGCTACGTCTTCCTTTTTAGGAGGAAACCCCGCAGTCAGAGCGGCCGCAGATTTTGCAGCAGGACAGCCAGGCCAGACGATAGGGCCTGAAGGGATGGTGCTGTCGCTACCGTCAGTCACCGATATGAGTTTGAGAGACTCATGATGTAGCCCCTTTGGGCAAGTTTTAACCATACTCTGATATTTTAGAAGCTTATTGTAGCTTCTTTTCCTGATGTACTTTTGGACTATTTTATTTATGTGTGGATTGACTTCTGTTTTATATTCTTGGTTGGGTTGGCATTGGTTGATATTGGTTATAACAAGCAGGATAGGCATCTTATAGTACAGGTTAGCCGAGTGCTACAGCTATTGCAAGGCGGCTATTCTTGGCATAAGACTCCCCTCGTGTCGTGTTTTGTGTTCCGGGAGAGGGGTCTTACAAATGGTATCAGCTTGCTACGATCTTGAACTAAAGAAGTCATTCAATAATGGTGCCACCCCCGTTCAATTAGCCAGTTTGGGGACAAACTGACTTAGCGGAAGCAGTGGTGTGCCCATATATAATTCACCGTAAGTATGTCCAACTTTGACCTTAAGATTAGCCAACCTGACCTTAGGTTTGTACTCTACGTGTAGATCCCAGTGCACGTTGAGCCAGTGGAGGGCACCCCCGCCCCGTCCGTACCCACATAGTTTCAGCAATCGGAGATAGGGCAGACATTCACAGCTATCTTGGATGCCTTTAGATCCCAACAATACCACGTACAACAACAAGCTCCGAGCTCCAATCGGATGAGCACTTTCCGATCTCTCTCCCCTCCTGCCTACCTTGGGACAGAGTCGGCAGTGCATATAGAGGAATGACTCGACACCGTGCAAGAACTGCTGACAGGAATTATATGTCCGAACAATATGGATGTGACCCTGGTAGTGACACTCCTGGAACTGCACGCCAAGAGGTGGTGGAAGTCCCTCATGGGCTCCACCTTTCAAGGGCGAGTTTATATGGAGATTAGCTAGAGCGAGTTCTCAGGAGCCTTTTTAGAGCACTTCATTCCCTCGTCTGCTCGAGATGGACTCGAAGAGAGATTTTTACAGCTGAAGCAAGGTTCGAAGTCGGTTACGGAGTATCAACGAGAGTTCCATCATCTCGCGAGATTTGCTGACTCATATGACTTGGATGACAGAGGATACGCTAAGCTCTTCTACAAAGGGTTGTAGGACCCCCTAAGGCAGGCCCTTTTGTTTATAGAGGACTCCAGCTTGGCAAAAATAATTGACATGGCGAAGAGGCTAGAAGCAGACCACTTGGGAAGTGATAAGAGACCTGCTGAGGGCGTGATGGAAGCTGGCCCTAGCAATAGAAGGAGACACGACTACTTAGGAGGAAGAGGACATCAGAGAGGTGGCGGGCGTTTCCACCGGAATTTTAGAATGGAGCACCCAGTTCCACAGCCGCCAACATTAGTTTTCCAAGCTGGATCTGTGCTCGGGGTATTATCAGTTGAGGATACAAGAAGAGGGCATTAAGAAAATGGCTTTTAGCTCAAGTTACGATTTGTACGAGTTCACCGTGATGCCATTTGGGCTCACAAATGCCCCTTCAGCTTTCATGAGTTTGATGAACAAAGTGTTCGAGCCTTATCTAGATATCTTCGTCAACGTTTTCATCGATGACATTTTGGTCTACTCAAAGACAGAGGAAGAGCATGTCGAACATCTGACCTTGGTACTGAGGAATCTAAAATAGTACGCCTTTGTTTTCCAAGTTCAGCAAGTACAAATTCTTGCTCCAAGAGGTTGCCTTCTTGGGCCATGTGATCAGTGAGGCTGGACTAGCTGTGGATCCGGCCAAAGTGCGTGTCGTGAGGGAGTGGTCTCCCTTGAAGTCAGTGGCCGATGTGCAGAGCTTCCTCGAACTTGTCGGGTATTATCGCAAGTTTGTAAAAGGGTTCTCAAAGATTGTCATTCCTCTTACTACTCTGACAAAGAAAGGTGTGTCATATGAGTGGACACCCCAGTGTGAAGCTGTGTTCTAGGAACTGAAGGACAGACTTACATCCGCACCCATTCTAGCCCTCCCATCCGGGAAGGAAGTATTTCAAGTCTATACTAACGCGTCGTTTCAAGGGATGAGAGCAGTGTTGATGCAACGTGGACATGTGATTGCTTATGCTTCAAGATAGCTGAAGAAACATGAAGTCAACTATCCAGTACATGATTTAGAATTGGAAGCAGCGGTGTTCGCCTTGAAGGTTTGGAGACACTATTTATATGGCATCTACTGCAAAATCTTTTCGGACCACAAGAATTTAAAGTACGTTCATATGCAGAAGGAATTGAATTTGAGACAGCGGCGGTGGTTAGAGTTTTATGTGATTATGAATTTACTTTGAACTACTACCCCAAAAAAGCAAATTCCGTAGCTGATGTTTTGAGCAGAAAGGTACCGGAATCGAGCCCTGAGTCCCGATTGATGAGTATGGAGTTAGCTCGGATGCTCAAAGAGATGGAGATTACCTTGGTATATAAAGACCAATCGGAAGGGTATATGGAGTACTTAACCGTGATGAGCATAGTCTGTGATATTCGAGACCAAATCCGGACGGAGCAAGGAAAGGATGCGGCTCTGGCCCTGACAATCAAGTCAATTGAAGATGGAACTACTGACGAGTATTCCCTAAAAGACAGCCTCGTTCATTTCCGTGGCCCGCTTTACATTCTCAAGGGTGGTAAAATTCGGGAAGATATCCTAAGATATGCACATTGCACTCAGTATTCTTTGCATCTTGGGATTGCCAAGATGTACGCCGACTTGCGGAAGACCATGTGTTGGCCGAGAATAAAGAGGGACGTCAGATATTTTGTTATACACTGCGAGGCCTGTCAAAGGGTGAAGGCGGAATGCAAGAGCCCCGGTGGATTATTACAGTCATTTCCCATCCCCGAGTGGAAGTTCGAGGATGTCTTCATGGACTTTGTCCACGGATTGCCTCGCTCACGCTCAGGGAATGATTCGATGTGGGTAATCGTTGACCGCCTGACAAAGGTAGCTAGGTTTATTCCTATGAAGAAAAAAGCTCATGTGGATGTTTTGGTACGCCTCTTTGTGGATCAGTTTGTATGATACCATGGCGTGCCAAAGATAATTATTTCTGACCGGGATGGTCGGTTTACCTCTAAAGAATGGAAGGCGGTACAGGCGTATTTGGGCTCACACGTTACCTTTAGCACAGTATTTCATCCTCAGACGGACGGGCAATCTGAGAGGACAATCAGAACATTGGAGGACATATTGAGACTGTGTGTGTTGGATAGAGGAGAGTCGTGGGAAAGGCTTTTACCCCACGTGGAATTCTCCTATAACAACAGCCACCATGCCAGCATCAGGATGGCACCCCATGAAGCCCTTTACGGAAGAAGGTGTAGAACCCCCTTGTCATGAGTACAAGATGAAGACCCGAAGGTTTTAGGAATTGAGTACATCAATGATACTTATGTGGTTGTTAGACTAATATGGGACTGCGTGCTTGAGGCTCAAAGTCGGCAGGCTAAATATTATAATGCAAAGCACCGGGTGGTAGAATTTCAGGTGGGTGACAAAGCGATCTTGAAAATCCGTCCGATGCATAGAGTGTCATTGGTACGTGGTGTGAAGAAGCTCAACCCAAGGTATGTTGGACCTTACACTATATTGGAAAAGATTGGCCCTTTGGCCTACCGGTTTGAGTTACCACCAGAGCTGGAGAACCTTCATGACGTATTCCATGTGTCATCTCTCCAGAAGGTGCTGTTGCGGCCCGATCAACATATTCCCACCATTAATTGAGTAGTAGCAACCGATAGATCTGTACGACTAGAGCCCGTGCGGATAGTAGACAATGAGACAAGGATTTTGCGCCGCAAGAGTGTTCCTTTGGTAAAGGTGTTGTGGTCTAACCATGGGAAGGAGGAGTACACAAGGGAGTCGGTGTACTTAATGCAAAAGCGCTACCCGGAGTTGTTTTCACATGGTAATTTCAAAAGCATATTTTATTTTATTTAATGTTTTTCTCTCTCCATAGCCTTAGCCTGATTTCGGGGACGAAATCTTTTATTTTGTTTATAGGATTTGTAACGTCCCAATTCGCGCTAGGCCCCTCGTGCGCACTTTTTAAGTCAGGAGAGCTGACTTGGGCTCAGGGAGTGTTGGCAGCTAGGCTTACACTTGTGTAAGGGAGGAGAAGTTGGTCTAGAGTAGGACACGGGTAGTGACACGGGCGTGTCCATACCCGTGTGGTACTCTGGTGTCTTTGCGGCTTCTTTGTGAAATTTCCAGAGAAGGACACGGGTAGTGACACGGGCGTGTCCATACCCGTATGGCTATATGGCGACGTTGCGGATTCCTTGTTGTGTTTCCCGAGTAGGACACGGGTAGTGACACGGGCATGTACCTACACATATGTGTGTATTCATCGAGCAGAGCTCGACAAACACCGTCGACCGTGTTTCCCGAGCAGGACACAGGTAGTGACACGGGCGTGTCCCTACCCATGTGTGTGTGCATTCATCGAGCAGAGATCGACTAACATCGTCAACCGTGTTTCCCGAGCAGGATACAGATAGTGACACGGGGGTGTCCCTACCCGTGTGTGTGCATAGCAGTTCAACGATTCGTCGACTGGAGCTCGACGAATCGTCGACCGCGTTTCTCCTGAGCAGGACACGGGTAGTGACACAGGTGTGTCCCTACCTGTATAGTTCAATTTCGAGTTTTGGCGAATTTTCTGGCCGCGTTGTTTTGAAAGGACCCATTTACTGAGTTGATTGGCGGTCCAATAACAAGCTGACACGTAGCTATGCAGTTACCCACTTCTCACATGAAAAGGGGAGAAAACCTTAGCCATTTCTAGTCTTTCTTCCAAGCCATTGCTGTAGGAAATTGATGAAGAGTAAGAAGGTGTTGGAGCCGATCTTCTTCCCGTAAAGAACTAACACCGACCGAGGAGAAGAAGATGTCGCCAAGAAGGGTGACAAGGTCCATGGCTAGAAATGGTGGAAACACCGGAAACGAGGTGAGCTTCCTAACCTCTCCCTTGGTGCTAGATCTGTAGTTATTTTTAGGTGAGATGTCAACTCAAGAATGTTTTGACTTGCGAGATGAAGATTTCCTAGGAAGAGACCATTCTAGGGCTTGTGCCCTAAGGATAGTGATGTCTTCAACCTATCCCCTCTCCTTGAGTAGATGGTGGACTTGGTTCGTGAAGAGAAAATGGTCTCATGAGGGTGAATGAGGGTGGAGGAATTTATTGACATGGTTTTAACATATGGTTTGATGAAGAAGATGAACCGATGTCGTTCATCTTACTTTAAGATGCGCGCAGAAATCTGTTTTCTGCATGCAGCAGTCTTCGAGGCCATTTTCGGACACGATGTGACTGGATCTGGGCTTTTAATTAAACACAAAAGTCGTAGCCCTCAGAAATACCTTTCCAACAAGGGGTTAAACGCCTTCACCAGATTTCTGTAGCCTCGGGAATCACCGTTTGAAGTTGTTGTACAGTAATCATTCCTGCACATGTAATTCTCGTGTTTGTTTTGTATCGGCTTTGGGTTGGTGGAGAGATCATAGTACATTAACGTTAATATTTTGTTGAGATGCAGTCTATAAGTGGTTGTGATAAATTATGTCAATGACATTTGTTGGATAGACCCTTAATGAACAAATGGTGTAGTAAAGTGTACTTGATCGAGGTAATGTGGTGGAGGTTAGACAACGAATGGATTGACGAATTGGTATGGTAGGAATGATTTAAATATGTGAAATATTGAGGACGTACATGATAGTGGTGATGTGTTGAATAATGATGAGTTTGGCTGAACATGCTGAATATAATCGGTAATGACTGTTATGAACAAATGGTTGTGGTCTTTAGATGATGGATGTGTGAAGTACCCGTACACTAGTCGTGTTTATAAAGCCCCCTGGGCCCGGGCCTAAACCGGGCCTCCCAGGCCCGGGCTTTCCTGGACCGGGCCCGGGCCCTGATTATAGCCGGGCCGGGCCGGGCACCTAGCTCCGGGAGGGGGCCTATTAAGGCCCCCAGGGCTGGGCCCGGCCTTAGCTTGGGCCCGATTTTTTTAAAAATATATATATTTTTATATAAAAAGTAAATATAAATTATAAAAACAATGGAAAAATACGATTAATTTCATGTGTGGATTGTGATTGAAAAAAAATACGATCAATTTCATATTTTGGAAGAAAAAATAATAATTTATTAATGTTGAACCGGGTTACGGAAGTTTACAAAATTATAAATACATTGAAAAAAATACTTGTGATTGAAAATCCAAAATTACAAATACAATAAAATTACATGTCCATCATTTTTTAAAAATTTCATAATTACAAAAATCAGTGTTGGGTACATAGGAAAATGTGTACCTGATTTGGAGAAGCCTCATTTAGCTCAATGATTTACATCAAGGTGTATTTGATGTTATTTTGAGTTTATATGTGCAGGTTAAGAATATGCTAAAATGCAGGAAAAAAGTTTTTAAGTCCATGTGTCGACACTTAAGAAGGCCTGTGTCGATACTTGGAAAAGCAGTGTCGACACCAAAAGCAACTGTGTCGACACACAGAATTTTAGTCGACATCAGCTGTGTCGACACCAGAAGCAACTGTGTCGACATACAGAATTTTTAGTCGACATCTAACTGTGTCGACACCTGGAGGAAGTGTCGACACACAGAATTCTTAGACAATATCAATTATGTCGACACACTGGACTTGTGTCGACACACAATAGAGTTTCAACAAAGTTGATTGTTGTGAAGTGAAGAAGTGACTGTGTTGACACAAAGAGGCAGTGTCGACACATTCTACAGATGCAGTGTCGACATCAAAAGAGCTGTGTCGACATCACCAAAGCTCGTGTCAACACTTAATCTACTTGTGTCGACACATAATGAAGATCAGTCTCGACGCTTTGCTGACAAAGACAAAGGTTCAAGATATGACTGAAGACTTGACAGCTGTGAATTCCAACAAGTTGCTGAAGCTATCAGAACTGTCAGAAGTTGGTTAGAAAACGGATCAGCCGGTTACCATGGATGAAGTCTATATAAAGATGGATTCTGTCAAATCTAAACACAAGAAAAAACGAACAACTATTTAAGTATTGATCATTGATCAAGAAAGAGCACGTCACACAGAAGAATATTTTCGTGAGAAGATCTAAGAAGACAATCTAAAGGAGCAATCTACTCAGAATTTGTCTAAGGAGAATTCAAACAAGAATTAAGAAGAAACTTTAGAAGATTTGGAGAGTGAGAGAGAGCTCCAGCTGTTTGAAGTGAAGAAGGAGACATTTATAAGTCTCTTAAGAAGCAGATCCTGAACAAATCTGCTAAGAAGAATTCAGATCTATTTCTGAAATCTAAAAAGGAAGTTGTCAGCCAGTCAACTTCAAAGAAGATCAACCCAACTGAGTTCAGATTCAAGAAGCTTTGAAGAAAGCTAAGAACAGGTAGATCTCAGCAATCAGTTTTATCAAAAGCTGATCAAGAAACCTTTTATCCTTTCTCTCTCAACAAGGGTAAGAGACAATCTATAAGATTTTTCATTCTGTAGGTTCTTTCAAGATCTGAGTTGTAAGCCTATTTTATAAAGGCTGAGTGTAGGAGATATAGATCTCTGAGTGGTAAGACTTTTGAGTCTGAGTGTAGGAGAAATAATTCTCTGAGTTGTAGGCCTTGTGTCAAGGCTGAGGTAGGGCTGTTAGCCTAAGCTGTAGGAGTGTGGATGCATTCTGAGTTGTAGGAACCTTTCAAGGTTCTGAGCTGTAAGATCTGTGGATCTGAGAAGAAGGAAGAAGTTAGGCTGAATCTAGCACACTGTTGGATAGGTGAAGGGGGAAAGTGGATGTACCAAGACCTTGGGGAACCACTATAAACCAGTGTGCAATCTGTGATGTGTGTGTGATTGTGAATTCTATGTTGTGGTTGCTGTGGTTGCTGTAGAATTGTTAGATTCTCTTTAAAGAACTGAATTCTTATTATGCCTTAATTAAAAAAGACAAAAATCTATTCACCCCCCTCTAGGTGTTTGGGTTATCTTGAAATCGATTCTATCAAGTGGTATCAGAGGGAGGTTGCTCAAAGAAAGACTTAACAGTCTGAGTTAGATCCTTAAGATAGATTCAAGATCAAGAAAATGGGTTCAGGAGAAAATCATAAGGAACTAGGTTATATGAAATTATCCATATGCAGGAAAGAGATATTTAGAATATGGAAAGAAAGGCTCAGGCTTTTTATGGAGGCTTCTCATCCAAGGATCTACATTACAGTAATGGAAGGTCCTTACATTCCAATGAAGTTATCAGTTCTAGATGCAAATCAAAGAACTCCCAAGGATTTTTCAGAGATGACTAAGGAAGAGATCATCCTGGCAACTATGGATAAAAGAGCCCAGAATATCATAGTAAGTGTCATAGATGATTCAACCTTTTAAAATTTGATTCACTGCAAGACCTCCAAGGAAATGTGGGACACTTTTATAGTCTACATGGAAGGTTCTGAAGAAGTCAGATAAGATAGAAAATCTATGCTGAACTAGGAATATGAGAGTTTCAGACAAGGAAAGTCAGATGGTATAACTGAGTGTTATAAAAAGTTCAATAGAATAGTAAATGAGCTGATGTCCTATGGAAGGATCTTCAGTACATATGAACTGAATGATAAATTCCTAAGATCCTTGATAAAGGATTGAGATACTAAGATTTGTGTCATTAGGAAAGTGGCCAAACTTGCAGATATCTCTCCTCCAACTTTGTTTGGAAAATTGCTGTCATATGAGATGCATTTGATGGCTAGGAAAGAGGAAGAGAAAAGTGCAAAAGGGAAGCATAGAGAAAATTCTGTGGCCATCAAGGTGGAAGCCACTAGGAAGAATAGGAGGATGTCTCCATCACCTCCTAAGATTGTTGCTGAAATTACTTCAGATAATTCAGACAACCAAAATTCAGACAGTAGTGACTCAGATAAAGACTTTGCTGCCTTCACAAGGCATTTTCAGAGATTCCTGAAGAAGAAGCAGTGGAAGTTTAGGCCCTCCACATCTCAGCCTATGGATGACTATTATCAAAAGAGGAAGTCATCTAGGAAGGACAGGAGCAGGTCTAAGCCTAGCAAATCTACTACATCAAAGATAGTTTGCTACTGCTGTAATAGGCCTAGACATGTTGTGGCTGAGTGTCCAGAAAAAAGAAAGGAGTCTACAGACAAAAGGAAGACTCAACAAAAGAGCAAGAAGGAGAAATCCTTTGTTGCTAAGAAGGAGAAGAGCTTGACAGACCAATCATCTTCAGAGTCTGAATCTGAAGCTGAGGCATACATTGGTCTATATGCAGCAGATGAAGAAGATGAGTTTATGCAAGTGCTAAAATCTATCTATGAACAAAAAGACCATCAGTGCATGAGACTGATGGCTGTGTTAGAAGAAGACAAGTGTCAGGATCAGCCTGGTCCTAGTAAGGTACAATGTTTTTCTAGAAATTCAGATTGTAGTACTGGTCTGAAGGTGGATGGGTCTGAGTCTGAAGGTGATATTCATCAGCTGATAGATGAATATGAGGAATTATTGCAGGCACTAAAGAAAAGCAAAAACTTGGTTAAAACTCAGGATAAGGAAATTGCAGATCTTAAGTTGGCTGCATCTGATTTAGAGAAAGAGTTGGATCAAAAAATGAATGAGATTGCCAAACTGAAAACTATAACTGTTATTCAGATGGGCATAATCACATATAAAAATGATCTAATTAAAAGTCTGGAAGACAGACTTCAAAAAGAAAAAGATTTGGTGGCTAGTTATTCCAAGCCAAAATCAGTTTTACCCTTAATAGATGAGTTTGTGGCTCAAAAGGGTAAGGCTGGAATAGGCTTTAAAGGTGACACCAGGACTGTCCAATTTAAGAGAAAGGGCAAAGCCTCAGTCCAGCCACTGAACTTTAAAGTCCCTGTAGTTTTTAGAAAGGAACAAGTACCTTCTAACAAGTATGACTTTGAGAATACTCATGGTCATAGTAAGACTGAAGTTCTGAATGACAAGGGTGTTTATGTCAATAAGGCAGCCCATGTCCATAAACCACATGTTCTTAAGAAAATAGTGGGTGTAGCTATAGCAGTACTAGCACAAAACAAAAGATTTACTATCAACCAGACTGCCAAGAATGTATCTAAAAATAGATACAACAAGTATGAATGCTGGTGCTGTGGCAAGACAGGCCATTATGCCTTAGATTGCTGGCACAACATTAGTGCCAGGAAGAACAACAGTCTACCTATTAGAAGAGCAGCAGGTAGATTTGTTAAGTATGAAGCTAACTTGAACCAAGGACCCAAGACTTACTTGGGCTCTAAGGGAAGGTAATTCTTTATTGCAGGTGAGTCCAAGTTACCATGCCCCTATATGGTACTTGGACAGTGGATGTTCTAAGCACATGACTGGAACAAGGGGGTTGCTGAAGGAGTACTTACCTATCATAAATGGGTCTAAAGTAATCTTTGGTGGTTCTGAAATAGGAATCATCAAAGGATTTGGTAACATTTCTAATAACCAGATTACTATCACTCAAGTGGCCTATGTGAAGGGTTTGAAACAACCTTATAAGCATAAGTCAGCTGAGTGATTTAGGATATGACATTTCATTTATTAAGAATGGATGTCATATCAAAAGGTCAAGTGATCAAAAGGTCATATTGACAGGATATAGAAAAAGAAATGTGTACTGACTTAATTTTGAGTGTGAGAACAAATGTTATCCTATTTGTCTTGTAGCTGATGAGAGAGCCTCTCATTATGTCAAATGGCACAAGAGGCTGACCCATCTTAACTATAAAACAATTGGCCAACTCTTTAGCAAAGAGTTAGTGAGGAATGGTCCTAAAGTTAAGTGTATAAAGGATGGGATATGCTCAGCTTGTCAAAAAGGCAAGTAGACAAAATCCTCCTTTCATAGCCTTGAAAACAAGGATTCTGTGAGGTGTCTATATCTATTGCATATGAATCTATTTGGTCCTATGCCAGTTCATAGTCTAGGTAGGAAGGTCTACACTTTTGTGGTGGTAGATGACTATTCTAGATATTCCTGGGTGTTCTTTCTGAGACAAAAATCAGAAACCCCAAGTGTTTTATATAGTTTTGTCAAGCAAATTCAGAATGAAATTGACAATATAGTGGTCAAAATCAGAAGTGACCATGACACTGAATTTCAATCTGAGAGTATGACAAGACTGTGTGAAGAATTTGGGATTTTTCAAGAATTCTCCTCACCTAGAACACCACAGCAAAATGGTATTGCTGAAAGGAAGAATAGAACACTGATTGAGGCTGGTAGAACTCTATTGAGTGACACTTCTCTCCTAGAATATTTCTGGGCTGAGGCAGTAAATACTGTATGTCATGTGATCAATAGGGCTTCTATCACCAAAAGTCACAAAAAGACTCCCACTGAGATCATGAAGGGTAGAAAACCAAACTTATCCTATTTTAGGATCTTTGGTTACAAGTGCTATGTCCTTAACAATGTCAAGTCTTATCTAACTAAGTTTGCTGCCAAATCCCAAGAAGGGATATTTGTTGGGTACAACAATAATAGTAAGGCTTATAGGGTCTACAACTTGATTACTCAAGTTATAGAAGAGTCTGTACATGTTGTCTTTGATGAAACAAGACTGATTAACAGTGAGTTGTCTTGTAGCTCATGCAGTTCTACAAGTATAAGTGAGAGAACAGACAAGCTTACCATTACACAAGAGTCAACTGCAGAGCAAGAAGTGGAAAATGGTGGTTACAATCCAGGGGGAGTACAAGACTCTCTAGATGCTGATGAAAACCAAGAGGTGCAACATATTGAAGAAACTGGAGGTGTTCAACCTAAAGATAGTCTACCTCCAGCTGTTAGACACTTAAAGGATCATCAAGAAAATCAGATAATTGATGATCCAAGACATGGAGTGCAAACCAGAAGCAGGAACTTGAACACAGTTCTTTGCTCAAGCTTCTTATCTCAACTGGAGCCAAAAAGATTTGAAGAAGCTATTCTAGACCCACATTGGATTGATGCCATGCAAGAGGAGCTGAATCAGTTCAGAAGGTGCAAGGTCTGGGAGTTAGTTTCTAAACAAAAAGACCACAACATCATTGGAACAAAGTGGATCTTTAGGAACAAACTGGATGAGAGTTGGATCATTGTGAAGAACAAAGCAAGACTTGTTGCAAAAGGATAAAGGCAGGAAGAGGGTATTGACTTTGATCAAACATTTGCCCCAGTAGCAAGACTGGAAGCAATTAGGATGTTCCTTGCCTATGCAGCATATCAAGGCTTCAAGGTATTCCAAATGGATGTAAAATCAGCATTTCTAAATGGAAATCTAAAATAAGAAGTCTATGTAGAGCAGCCCTCAGGTTTTGTTGATTCTCTCAAACCTGATTATGTTTGTAGACTTAGGAAAGCTTTGTATGGGTTAAAGCAAGCCCCAAGAGCTTGGTATGAAACCCTGTCTACTTTCCTTATTTAGAAAAAATTCTCAAGGGGGGAAATAGACAAAACTCTATTCCTAAGGGAGTCCAAAGGAAAGATAATCTTAGTCCAGATTTATGTAGATGACATAATATTTGGGTCTACAGAAAACAACATTTGCAAGAAGTTTGCTAAACTTATGCAAGGGAAGTTTGAGATGAGCAGCATGGGGGAACTTAAGTTCTTCTTGGAACTTCAAGTAAGACAGACTGATGATGGCTTGTCCATATCCCAGTCTAAGTTCACAAAAGAGTTAATTAAGAAGTATGGTATGGAATCATCCTCCACCATGAGAACTCCTATGGGAACAAGTATGCTTATATGCAAAGATGATGCAGGTAAGCCTGTAGATGAGTCTTTGTATAGAGGAATAATTGGCTCTCTTCTATATCTGTCTGCTAGTAGACCAGACATTATGTATGCAATATGTGTCTGTGCTAGGTACCAATCATGCCCTAAAGAACCTCATTACACTGCAGTAAAAAGGATTTTGAGATATCTAAAGGGCACACCTAATCTAGGCCTTTGGTACCCTAGGAATGGAGATTTTCTACTGACAGGCTATTCAGATGCAGACTTTGCAGGTTGCAAAGAAGATAGAAAAAGTACAACAGGCACCTGTCAATTTCTAGGAGGAAGATTGGTGTCTTGGAGAAGTAAGAAGCAGACTAATATGGCAATTTCCACATCTGAGTCTGAATATGTGGCAGCAGGAAGTTGTTGTGCACAGCTGTTGTGGATTCAGCGCCAGTTAGAAGACTATGGTATTCAGGTAAGTAGAACACCTTTGTTTTGTGATTCTACAAGTGTTATTTCTATTGCTAATAATCCTGTTTCACATAGTAGGACTAAGCATATAGAAATTAGATACCATTTTCTTAGAGAACATGTAGAGAAAAAGGACATCTCACTAGAATTTGTCAAAACAGATTATCAAATTGCAGATGTGTTTACTAAGCCTCTAGATGAAACAAAATTCAATTAATTTAAAATTGAATTAGGAATGTTGAACATAGATTAGTTTAACATATTTGGCTAAGTAAATCAGTGTCGACACATCCAGAGAAGTGTTGTCGGCACTTCAGTAAATCTGTGTCGACACATCCAGAGAAGTGGTGTCTACACATCCAAAGTAGTGGTGTCGACACATCCATAAATTGTGTCGACACTTACAATAAGAGTCGACATAGAATTTCTGTTGAACTACTAAGTGCGTTCAGTGTCGACACATCATCAATTGGTGTTGACACATAGGAGTCAACACCGTTGTCGAGACATTAGAAGTATGTGTCGACACATTTCAACAGGTTCAATACATTTAGACAGTTTTTGCCCGTCATTTGACCTTCTTTGTTTAGAAGGGTATAAATAGGTTAAGAACAATCTCTGTCGACACACTCTCCAAGTTTTCGAGACGAAACCCTTGTGTCGACAAACTCTCTCCTCTCAATTCAAGTTTTCTCACCATCCCAATGACGCCAAAGGTAGAAGATAACATCAACGAAGGATATGAGTTGGTTTGTCATTCCTTTGATGATGCAGAATCTGAGATTAAAGGGGTAATTACTCTAATTGCTGAAAATGGTTTGGAGTTTTTGGCATTCGAACCAACCAAGATATGGAAGAAAGAGATACTTGAGTTTTATGGCGCAGCTATAGTAGATTCATCTGGCCTTAAGATTAAATCAACGGTCCATGGCACTAGAGTCAAATTGACCTTGAAGAGTTTGAAGAAAATTCTTAATCTTCTAAGGACTCAGGATGAAGAAGAAGTACCCGTATCTAAGATAAGGGAAGCACTACAATGGTGTGGATTGGATCCCACCTTGAAGATTGGATCGGCTATAAACAGGAAAGGGATGAATCAACAAGGGAATTCCTCTCTGAAGTGGTTGGCAAGGTAATTCTGTGTAAGCCAGGGGGACATGATAGGATTTCAGCCTATATGTTCAGCCTAATGACAAGGATCATTTTTAGACTAAACACAGATTGGTCTATAGTAATTCTATCAGCCTATATGTTCTGCCTAATGACAAGGATCATTTTTAGACTAAACACAGATTGGTCTATAGTAATTTTTGAGAAGATTAAGGAAGGCATAAAGAAGCCTAATCTGGCTAGACTGATGAGTTTATACTTGGCTAGAGCAATTCCAGAAGTAATGCACCAGATTCCTGGTTCTAAGATCAACCATATGAGAAAAATGGACATCAGGATTATCTCCAGATGGGATCAGGTCCTAACAAAGGACATACCTGATATAGAAAGATAAGAAGCTGCTGAGAAATCTCCTGCACATGACATTACTGATAAAGCACATGTGCAGGGGGAGCCAGATAATGCACATGCACAGGACATTACTGATATTACAAAGGCACATGACATTACTGAGAATACAAAGGCACAGGATATTACTAATAATGCACAAGTGCAGAGGGAAGAGACAACACATTTGGCAAGTGAAATAGCTTCACAAAAAATTATTGAGAGACCTCATGTCAACTCTCCAGCACAAGATGTTATCATGGAGGATACATTTGTAGTTGTTGATGCTCCTGATAAAGAAGTACCATCAGTCCATACTCAACAGGAGTTTACTCTTGAAGAGTTGTTTCCTGATATTGAGGGAGCAACAAATCAGGGGGAGCAAATAAGGGTTGAGGGGGAGCAGGCTGAATTTAAGGGGTAGCAGATTAGGACTGAACAGGAGCTCCCTCCTAGTCCTAAGGAAAGAGTAGACATTCTCAGTTCATCTACTTTAGAAGATGAAGAAATCACAAGTCCCAAAAAGAGAAATTGATGGTTTTCAAGAGAAGGAGCCAAAGCTATAGGAAAGCATTGCAAACTGCTACTCCACAACCTTCCCCAGAGGCTGATTACAGCTCATTATTGGTGGCCTCACAAATGAAATTAGATGAGCAGAGAGTAGCTCTAGAGAAGTATGTGGATGAAAACCATAAGTCACTTCAATTTGATCTGGCTCAGGATATCAAATCCATCAGGTTTGAAGTGAATATACATAAGAAAGAGATGACAGATTGCTTCCACAAAGGGGGCAATACTATAGTATTTCTGGCTAAGCAGCAAGCAGAAGTAAAGGCTAAAGTGGATGACATTGCTATTATACAAGGCTATGTCCTTGAGAATCAGATTAGGATGAATGGCAATCTGACTGAATCTCACAATGAGATAGTAACTACGATAAAGAATACACTCACTGCACTGACTGAAGAAAGAGCTAAAGAGAAAGAGGAGTTTGATAAGAAGCTACAGACTGCCTTAGACTCATTTAAGACAACCATTACTACTTCTCAGGATTTAATCTCTGATAAGCTTCTCAAGTTAAAATCATTTTATAAAGATGGTGTTAATTTTTTTGATTGACAAGTGAGATTTCAAAAAGATGACTTAAGAAATCATATTGAAAGAGAAGTCATAAAATGGGAGAGAGTGTTAGTCAAAGCAGGTTCAGATCATGCCAAATGGATATCCAATAGCATCAGAGCCACTCTGGGATATCCACCCCTTTGTGATGATGATAATGTTGCCGAGTCAGGTGTGCAACTTGCTTATGTTGAAGGTGATCAACCTGAAGTTGCTCAGGTCATCTACCCTCCAGCAGATTTTGATATGATTCAGCAACAGGTTCAGTCAATGTACAGTCCTCCACAGGAAGTTGATAATGTTATTATTGATAAAGTAGAAATGCCAGAAGCTGCCTTGAAAGCTCAGTAGGAAGCTTAAATGTCAAAGAAAAGGTTCAGAGAACAGACTGAGTTAAAGTCTGACTTTGAGCAGTGGAGCCCCACTTCCAGGAATATCATTTTGACTGCCTGGAAAGCTGTGAAAGATCAGATCCATGAAAGGGGCAAATGGTATAATGAACAAGAATGACAAAAATATGAAGCTAAGCAAGAAGCCATTCTGCAATATAGAAGAAAGGCTAAAATTGAGAAGCTACCTCCTAATGCTCAGGAGCCTAGCAAATACTTCCCTAAGCCTTTTCATTATTTTGAAAGACAGAGAATTAAGTCTAAAGCACAGAAGAAGGTAGAGTTGAAAGGAAATAAGCCCATTGATGATGCAGAACCTACTGTACAGGCTCAGATTAAGCTAGGAAAAGGCATAGTCATCAGTGAGCCTGATCAGCCTTAGTTTAGATTTACTAGATTTTACAAGAACAATGTAATCTTTAGTATTAAAGAAATCTATGTAAACAATTGTTAAGAAACTTTTTGATAGTACAAACAAAACAATATTTCATGCTCATTAAGTTTGTATCATTATTCTGTGATGTCATTTTGGTATATGTTTTGTATATAAGTTACCTTATCATATAATGCTTATATACATCATAATGTTTGTTTATTATAAGTGGTGTATATCATTGACTAAAGGATTATGACTTCTCCAAATAGGGGGAGATTGTTGGGTACATAGGAAAATGTGTACCTGATTTGGAGAAGCCTCACTTAGCTCAATGATATACATCAAGGTGTATTTGATGTTATTTTGAGTTTATATGTGCAGGTTAAGAATATGCTAAAATGCAGGAAAAAAGTTTCTAAGTCCATGTGTTGACACTTAAGAAGGCCTGTGTCGACACTTGGAAAAACAATGTCGACACCAGAAGCAACTGTGTCGACACACATAATTTTTAGTCGACATCAGCTGTGTCGACAACAGAAGCAATTATGTCGACACACAGAATTTTTTGTCGACATCTAATTGTGTCGACACCTGGAGGCAGTGTCGACACACAAAATTCTTAGACTATATCAACTGTGTCGACACACAGGACTTGTGTCGACACACAGCAGAGTTTCAATAAAGTTGATTGCTGTGAAGTGAAGAAGTGATTGTGTCGACATAAAGAGGCAGTGTCGACACATTCTACAGATGTAGTGTCAAGAAGCAGTGTCGACACCAAAGGAGCTGTGTCGACATCACCAAAGCTTGTGTCGACACTTAATCTACTTGTGTCGACACATAATGAAGATCAGTCTCGACGCTTTGCTGACAAAGACAAAGGTTCAAGATATGACTGAAGACTTGATAGGTGTGAATTCCAACAAGTTGTTGAAGCTATCAGAACTGTCAGAAGTTGGTTAGAAACCGGATCAGCCGGTTACTATGGATGAAGTCTATATAAAGACGGATTCTGTCAAATCTAAACACATGAAAAAACGAACAACTATTGAAGTATTGATCATTGATCAAGAAAGAGCACATCACACAGAAGAAGATTTTCGTGAGAAGATCTAAGAAGACAATCTGAAGGAGCAATCTACTCAGAATTTGTCAAAGGAGAATTTAAACAAGAATTCATAAGAAACTTTAGAAGATTTGGAGAGTGAGAGAGAGCTCCAGCTGTTTGAAGTAAAGAAAGAGACATTTACAAGTCTCTGAAGAAGCAGATCCTGAACAAATCTGCTGAGAAGAATTCAGATCTATTTCTGAAATCTAAGAAGGAAGCTGCCAGCCAGTCAACTTCAAAGAAGATTAACCCTACTGAGTTTAGATTCAAGAAGCTTTGAAGATAGCTAAGAACAGGTTGATCTCAGCAATCAGTTTTATCAAAAGCTGATCAAGAAACCTTTTATCTTTTCTCTCTCAACAAGGGTAAGAGACAATCTATAAGATTTTTCATTCTGTAGGATCTTTCAAGATCTGAGTTGTAAGCCTATTTTATAAAGGCTGAGTGTAGGAGATATAGATCTCTGAGTGGTAAGACTTTTGAGTCTGAGTGTAGGAGATATAGATCTCTGAGTGGTAAGACTTTTGAGTCTGAGTGTACGAGAAATCATTTTTCTGAGTTGTAGGCCTTGTGTCAAGGCTGAGGTAGGGCTGTTAGCCTGAGTTGTAGGAGTGTGGATACATTCTGAGTTGTAGGAACCTTTCAAGGTTCTGAGCTGTAAGATCTGTGGATCTGAGAAGAAGGAAGAAGTTAGGCCGAATCTAGCACACTGCTGGATAGGTGAAGGGGGAAAGTGGATGTACCCAGACCTTGGGGAACAACTATAAACCAGTGTGCAATCTGTGATGTGTGTGTGATTGTGAATTCTATGTTGTGGTTGCTGTGATAGCTGTATAATTGTTAGATTCTCTTTAAAGAACTGAATTCTTATTATGCCTTAAGTAAAAAAGACAAAAACCTATTCACCCCCCCTCTAGGTGTTTGTGTTATCTTGAAATCGATTCTATCAATCCGCTTCGCCATCTTTAAGCTTTAATTTAAGTTGATCGCGTCCATCTCGTCTTCCATATGTCCGACGAGCTATCCTCGATCGATGAAATATGCTGCTTCCTCTTGATCGTATCCAAATGGTCCTTGTAGCATATGCAGATTTCGAGCAATCCTTCGCTCGTTCAACACAATGCCACTAAGAGAAAAAGCAGACTCTGAAGCTACCGTGCTAGCTTGGATCGTTAGTAAATCTCGGGTCATATAGGGCATAATAGGATAGGTATTTACTTTACCTTTCCACCATTTTAAAATATCGAAATTTTCTAGTTCGTCCGTACTCATAAAATCACAAAATCTGGTTTTTGTATACAAGCCTAATTCATTTAAACTACTAGATGTGGTGCGTGTTTTTTTTCTTGAAGCTAACTCTAACATTTTATTTTTAAAACTATCGCGTGTTTTTGGTTGCGACACATCTTCTCGGGGCCGCGATCCGTATAAATTATCATAATAATTATAACATTTAGTAAAAATAATGTTAAAATTTAAAATACTAAGATTATTCAAATCCAAATCACTGAGATTTACACCTAAATTATTATTTATTTCTTCTATAAAATTTTTTACGCCGTCTACTCCGAAAAGTGGATTCACGGCGCACGAAAACATGACCGAGATTTCTTTATAATATTTTAAAATTTTATTTTCCATTATTTCTATTAAACCATTCCATCCGGCGTGTTGCTTAAAATAATTTAATTTTTGTGAAATATTAACAATATTTTCAATAACTAGCGTGCTAGTAGGATAATAGACGCCGAATAGAGAATTTGTCGCCGTATATAAAACTTCTAATAAATCCATATAATTTTCTAAAATAGCCCAATCAGACTCAGCTAATTCATGTTGATCTAACATAGTATAGTATTTCATTAGTAGTGTTTTTTGACGAATCGCTCGTTTTAACATTGTAAATGTCGAGTTCAATTTAATTGGCATATCAAATAAAGGTTTCAAAAAATTTTGACCTTGGGCATTTGCGAATTTTTTAAAATCTTGTCGGCTTGTTTAGAACTATAAATAAATTGTAACATTAAACGTATTTTATTAATGTATGGTTACATATATGTTAAACTATCTTGTACGACCAAATTTAAAACATGACAGACGCAACGAGTATGAAAAAAAACACCGTTTAACATAGGTTTTAAATCACGTTTTAACCACTCAATTGCGGTGGTATTATTTGTGGCGTTGTCGAAAGAAATACTTATAATTTTATCTTTTATTTTAAATTCTCGCAAACATTTTAAAATAATTTGATAAATCGCTAAACCGGTGTGCGGAACTTCGAAACCTTCAAAACATATTATACACTTATTTAGATCGCAGGAAACGAGATCGACTCAGTGACAAGTGATGGAAATATATGATAATCCTAATTTTATACTACTTGTCCAAACGTCGCTCGTTAAACTCACTCGACCCTCAAAATTTTCAAAATAATTAATTAAAGATTATTTTGCTTCTAAATAATATTTAAGTGTGTCGCGTCTAATGGAAGATCGACTTACTTGATGATATTTGGGTTGTAGCCCTTGGTGGATGTACTCGGTCTCTTGCTCGTCATCGTAGTGGCTGAACGACAACCCACGTCTGATGACGTTCTTCACCTGCAGCTCCCACTGCCGACCTTGATCGTATGTCCATATTTGTCCAGATGTAGATAATTGCGCCTGGGTGACTCGGGAGGAGCTTGTTTGGCAGTGCAAGACTTAATGTGTCTTGCGAGTGTCGAGTTGCCACTAAGCGTAAGTAATTTCGCGCATTGCTTGCACTTCTCCTTATGCTCGGCACCGACTTTTACTTTGTCGAAATATTCCCAAACTGGCATCGTATGCTTGTGCTCCACCACTTCGTGAGCGACTGATGATGATGAAGACGCCATCGTCGATGACATATTCGAGTATTCGACGTAAAAAAAAGGTGGGAGGGGGGAGTGTGGGAATGTGGGATTGGGAAACTTAAGAGTGAGGGAGTGGGGGGGGGGGATTTATAGGTTTTAAAAAAAAACTTTAATTTTATTTTTTAAATATTTATTAAATAATTATTTATAATAATAAATAATTATTATAATTATATAATTATTAATAATAAATGCTGCAACCCTTATTGAATAGGGCTGGCAGCACTTATTCCAACGGCTCTAAGAGCCGTTGTTTAATAAAGACTATAAGAGCCATTGTTGGTGTAAAGGTGCTGCCCGGCCCGGGCTTAGCCAGGCCCGGCCCAGGCCCGGCACCGGGCCGGGCAAATCCCTATATATGGGGCCTTGTTAGGCCCCATGGCCCGGCCTGGGTCCGGGGCGGGCTTAGCCCGGGCCCGGTTTTTATGGGCACCACTACCGTACACTAATAATGAACCCTTAAGTACCTTGGGGCATGGGGCTGTGAAAGGGTGTAAGTGCGGGGTTTGACCGCACTGCTTTGGTAATGTTGAGAAGAGACGTAAGTGGACGGTTGGGCTTGGTCCTCGGTGCTCATTCCCGGGGCTCCTTCCGTGCCAAGTGGACGGTTGGGCTTGGCCCTCAGTGTTCATCCCGAGGCTCCTTCTGTGCCACGATGATGTAGAATTGCATGCGGTGTGAGTCGACGTGCGGTGTCGTAATCCTGGGATAAGGATAGTGTGGAAGGTATACAGGCTCATCAGTCGTCACACCGACGGGAGTTAACAGATAGACTTTGGGCGGTTGGGCTTGGTCCTCGGTGCTCATTACCAGGGCTCCTTCCGTGCCAAGTGAACGGTTGGGCTTGGTCCACGTGCTTTTTCCGAGGCTCCTTCCGGGTCATAACATAGGCTAATTCAGGGCTTGGTTCTCGGTGCACATCTACCCGAGACTCCTGCTGAGCAGTAGTACCCATGTGAGCTCCGCTGTTGTGTTCTTAGCGTTGAGACGTACGGAGGCCTAGGTTTGGTAGTGTGGATACCCGCCTAGTAGTGGAGAAGCCCGTTCTACTATCACCGTCTGGTCATGACGGATGACGCCTGAGAGGTTAGCTACCTGCTCGAAAAGTGGGAACTACAAATTTTGTCGACATAGCAATTGCATGTGCGTGATCATGGGTGAATCATTGCATAGCATTCTTGGCATTACATTACATTGCATACACAAGATCCTCATCGTATAAGTTTGTATGAGCACTCTTATACGATGAGTTACTTTACAATTAAACCGATCTTTAACTTATAAGTTTGTATGTGTTTTCTTATAAGTTAAGTTACTTTCCTGTTGTAGATCTATATGCTTAGATAGATTGATATAGCTTGTGTAGAACTGCTAGAATGGAATGTTGATAATATTGTTATACATTACTTTTATTGCTACTCATGACATGTATACTTACTCCACTTGCTTGTACTACTGCTTATATAAATATATTGTACCCTTGTTCCTTTCTCTGCCTGGTGCCAAGGAGTCGTTCGGGGAGCGAATGTGAAAGTCACTTAGTCTTTATGACTAATGATTGATATGTCTTCCTTTTTAGAAGGAAACCCCGCAGTCAGAGCAGCCATAGATTTTGCAACAGGACAGCCAGGCAAGGACGACAGGGCCTGAAGGGACGATGCTGTCACTACCGTCAGTCACTGATGTGAGTTTGAGAGACTCATGATGTAGCCCCTTTGGGCAAGTTTTACCTGTACTCTGATATTTTAGAAGCTTGTTGTAGCTTCTTTTCCTGATGTACATTTGGACTATTTTACTTATGTGTGGATTGACTTCTTTTTATATTCTTGGTTGGGTTGGCATTGGTTGATATTGGTTATAGCCGACAGGATAGGCGTCTTGTAGTACAGGTTAGCCGAGTGCTAGCGCTACTGCAAGGCGGCTGTTCTGGGCATAAGACTCTCCTCGTGCCGTGTTTTGTGTTCCCGGAGGGGGGGGGGGGTCTTATAGGGAATCCATGTCACTCTAGGGGGGTAGTCCCGCACCTGTAGGTTCATCATCATGGACGCCCCCAGCAGCTACAATGCCATCTTTGGGTTTCCCCTCATATGCGTCTTCCGCTGCGTCCCCTCGTTCTTCCACCAATGCCTGAAGTTCAACGCCGAGGGGATCCAGGTCCGGGTCCGGGGAGACTCCAAGGTAGCAAGGGATTTCTACGTCACGGCGGTAAACTCCATCTCTTGGCAGGAGGGAGCCGAGGAGATAGAGTTGAGGATGGAGGAGGCGGAGTAGGAGTTAGTGGAGATGGAGGTGGAGAACCGCACCCAGGTGGAGGTGGTGGAGGAAGTTCAGGAGCCGGCTGAGGTCATGGCCATGGAGGAGGCTGAGGAGGAAGTTCCTACCCCAAGTGGGGAGGACGTTGGAGAGTGGGGAGAGAAGTGTCGTCTGGAGGCTGCGGAAGAGGTGATAGAGATGGAGGTCCTCACCCTCGGAGGTAAGGTGGAGAAGGTCCGCATCAGGGGGGGGGGGGGGGGGTTGCAGCCGACCAGTAGAGGATGCTAGAATTCATCCAAAAGAACGTGGACATCATCGCCTGGAGCACCACGGAGATGCCGGGGATCGATGCAGATGTCGCCTGCCATCACCTCAACTTGGACCTGGAGGCTCGCCCCATCCAGCAGAAGAAGAGGTCCACCGCGGATAAACTGATTGAGCCCATCAGGTAGGAGGTGGCCAAGCTCCTCAAGGCTAGATTTGTATCCAAAATCCAATACCCCGGCTGGGTATCCAATGTAGTAATGGTTAAAAAAGGATACGGCCGATGGCGTATGTGTGTTGATTTTTCTTTGCTTAATAAATCATGCCCCAAGGACTGTTATCCTTTGCCTCAGATCGACGTGCTGGTTGACTCAGCCGTTGGTTTTCCTGTAATGAGTTTTATGGATGCATTTTCAGGTTATCAACAGATCAGGATGCCCCCCCGGCGTCAAAGATGTCTCCTTCATCACGGGGGATGGGTGCTACTACTACAAAATAATGCCCTTTTGGCTGAAGAATGCAGGGATGACCTACCAAAAGATGATGGACAGGGTCTTCTGAGAGTAGAGGAGGAGGAACCTTGAGTTGTATATAGATGAACTCATGATAAAGATCCGAGACGTGGACTCCCACCTCCAGGACCTGGAAGAGTCCTTCACCACCCTGCACGAGTATAAGATGAGGCTGAACACCCTAAAGTGCATCTTCGGGGCCAGCAGAGGCAAGTTCCTGGGCTACCTTCTCACCCCCGCGAGGGTAGAGCCAAATCCTGATAAGGTCTGAGCAATCATGGAGCTGGGATCACCTCAGAATGCTAAAGAGGTGCAGTGGTTGACAGGGAAGCTGGCAGGGTTGAGAAGGTTCCTTTCCCGGGCTAGGGAGAAGTGCTCTCCCTTTTTCAAAGAATTAAGGGGAAGCCAAAAATTCGAGTGGAACGAGGAGTGCGAGGAGGCATTCCAAGCCCTGAAGAAGCAGTTGACTCAGGCTCCGCTGCTCTAAGGGCCGAAGGAGGGGGAGTATCTATACTTATATCTCGGGGTCGGAGCAGAGGCCTTGAGCTCCGTCCTGGTTAGGGAAGAGGGGAAGAAGAACTCCCCATATACTATATAAGCCGGGTGTTGAGGAAGGATGAGCTCCATTATCCCATCTTATAAAAGCTGGCCTTCGCTCTTGTCATCTCGGCCCGGAGGCTCCGGCCTTACTTCCAGGCACACTCGATCTGGGTGGTGACTGACCACCCCCTCTGCAACATCTTCGAGGGGGTGGAGCATTCAAGCAGATTGGCTAAGTGGTCAGTGGATCTGAGTGAGTTCGACATCATCTTCGTCCCCCGTCTCTCGATCAAGGCCCAAGCGATGGCCGACTTTCTGGCTGACTATGTGGTCGAGGTGGCGAAGAAAGAGCTCACTCACCCATTTCAATGGAGGGTGATGGTAGATGATGCTTCGGGGAGGCATTCCCTGGGAGTGAGGGTGATCTTGGAAAGTCCCCAGGGAACGAGGAATTAAGAAAACGGTGGTGGTGCACTTTCCTATCACCATCAACCAGGACGAATATGAGGCAGTGATTGCAGGGCTCTGCCTGGCCAGGGAGCTGGGAGTGCATGACGTGGAGGTCCTCACTGACTCCATAGTGGTGGCCTCCCAGATCAATGAGGAGTTTGAGGTAAGAGAGCCTACACTTCAGTTATACTTGGCAAAGGTGAAGGGGGTCATCGGCATGTTCCAAACCTTCTCCGTCCTGCATGTGCCCAGGAAGAAGAACGAGTAGGTAGATAACCTGACAAAACATGGTCCCCGGGTGGGAGGTACCATCACCGATCTGTTCCGCCCTTCAATCGAAGAGGGAGAGCTGATGGAGGTGGATCAACACCCCTCGTGGATGGACCCATTCACGACCATTATTTCCACAAGAGAATATCCGGAAGGGATGGACAAGAAGAAACTCAAGTATAAGTCGGTGTACTATCTCATGCGCGATGGGCAGCTGTACCGAAAGACCCTCTCAGGGATGTTGGCACGTTGCGTGGCCGAGAGAGAGGTCCAGAGGATCTTGGAGGAGGTCCACTCCAGGGCATGTGGAAGTCACTCTGGGAGTCGGACCCTGGAAGGGAGGATTATCAAGCAAGGGTATTTCTGGCCTACCATTGGCCGCGACGCAGCAGAGTTCACAAAAAGGTGTCACAAGTGCCAGTTGTATACCCCACTCCAGTTGCAACCAGCCCATCGCCTCAGAAGTATCACGGCTCCCTAGTCTTTCGCCATCTAGGGAATGGACTTGGCGGGGCCTTTCCCCTACGCTAGCGGGCAGAGGAGATTCTTACTCATCATGATAGATTATTTTTCTAAATGGGTGGAGGTGAAAGAGCTGGCCAAGGTGACCTCCCAGGTTATCAGAAATTTTGTTTGGGGGAGATCATCTGCCGGCATGGGTTGGAGAAGGCCATTTTCACGGAAAACAGACCTCAGTTTGCCAGCACCGAGTTCATCAGCTTCTGCGAACAGCTTGGGATTGATCTCAAATTTGCCTCAGTCCATCACCCTAGGATCAACGAGCAGGTGGAGGCAGCAAACAAAATCATAGTGAACCTTCTGAAGAAAAAAGTTGAGAACTTGAAGGGCAACTTGGTGGCGCAGCTTCCCTCGGTTTTTTGGGCCCTTAGAACCACCCCTAACACCTCCACAGGGGAGAATCCCTTCAAGATTTCCCATGGATGCGAGGAAGTACTTCCAATCGAGTTTGAGGTTCGAACACCTCGAATTTTCGAGGCAGAAGCAGGCAGGGACGGATGGAAAGTGGAAAATGAAGAAGAGCTGCGGCTCTCCCTCGACATGGTAGAGGAGGTACGCGACCTCTCTGCCATATGCCAAGGGGAAGTGAAAATGAGAATGGCTAAGTATTTTGACAAGCACGTCAGAGTCAAACAGTTCACAGAAGGGGACTTGGTCCTGAAGAAGGTGGATGCCGCGGGAAGGTCAGCCGCCGTGGGAAAGCTCAATCCCAACTGGGAAGGTCCGTACATTGTAAAAGAAACATTAAGGTCAGGAGGATATCGCCTCCAGAATATGGAGGGCAAGACCCTAAGTCTCACCTAAAGCAGCGATGACTTGAAACGTTTTTGCCCTTAAAGCCATATAAGTAACGTTCCTTTTTCTAATTAAATTTGAAGTGTCAGTGCTCTCGTTGCGATCTATGTGAACGGTTGAAGTGTTCGTTTGATAGACCCCGAGCAGATCCCACTGTCAGGCTCTCACCTAGCTGGCAGGGCTGGATTTCACTCGAGGGAGTCTGCCCTAGACCCTAAGCAGATCCCGATGTCGGGCTCTCACCTAGTTGACAGGGCTAGATATCACTCAAGGGAGTCTGCCCCAGACCTCGAGCAGATCCTGCTGTCAGGCTCTCACCTAGCTTGCAGGGCTGGATGTCACTCGAGGGAGTCTGCCCCAGACCCCGAGCAGATCCCATTTTCAGGCTCTCACCTAGCTGGCATGGATGGATGTCACTCGAGGGATTCTGCCCCATACCTCGAGAAGATCACGCTATTAGGCTCTCACCTAGCTAGCAGGGCTGGATGTCACTCGAGGGAGTCTGCCCCAGACCCCGAGCAGATCCCGCTGTCAGGCTCTCACCTAGCTGGCAAGGCTGGATGTCACTCGAGGGAGTCTGCCCCAGACCCCAAGAAGATCCCGCTATCAGGCTCTCACCTAGCTGGTAGGGCTGGATGTCACTCGTGGGAGTCTGCCCCAGACCCCAAGCAGATCCTGCTGTCAGGCTCTCACCTAGCTGGCATGGCTGGATGTCACTCGAGGGAGTCTGCCCCAGACCCCAAGCAGATCCTGCTGTCAGGCTCTCACCTACCTTGCAGGGCTGGATGTCACTCGAGGGAGTCCCACCCTCTCCGAGAATTATTTGGGAAGATCGGTATTTCCTAAGGGTATAGAGGAGAAAGCCCTTATAGGCGAGTCGGGGCTTGCGTACCAAGCTCGGCAGAAAGAAGGCGAGCCATGCCCTAAGCCTCCTTTGAAGAAGGCGAGCTCCAACAATGCATTCCATCCCCCTCTAGTTTTACTTGTGAAATATTTTAACAATTTTGGCTCGACATTGACAAGAGAAGAGACAGCTTGCGCGCGAGCTGGGTGGTAGTGAACCCAGCTCGGCGGGTAGTCCATTCCTGGTTAACCTGGGGCAGGCGAGCTCTTAGAATCCGCTCGCGGGTACGAATCCTTAACAGGAACTCTAGCGGCAAGTTCTATCCTAGTGAGTTCCAACAAAGAGGAGGGCTCGTAGGCAAGTGCATCACAGAAAAAAAAGTTCAAGGAAAAGAAGATAGAAAATTTACTTTTCATTAAGTATAAAGTTGACTACAACAGGGAGAACTCGCCTAGGCGAGGTTACAGAAAGAGGGGAGAGAATTAAAAGAAAAAAGGGAGAGGCCAGCTCTCGCCTCCTCCCCCGGATTGGCGATCTCCTCCTGCCCCGCTAGAGGGATCGTCCTTGAAGTCCTTCCCGAAGAAGAGGTCGAGGCTGTCTTCCTTCTCGCTGGGCGGCGTAGGTGGGAACAGACTCGACATGAGGTCTCGGACCATGACCTCCTTGCGGCCCTCCACCAACACCTACATATCCCTCATGATTTGCAGGGTGCATTCGGCAGATTCGATTGTGTTGACCCGCAACCTTTCTACGACCTCAGCCTCGCTGAAGATCCTCGGGATCTTGTATGGGAAGGGGGGCTCGCTGCCGCCCGGAGGGAGGAATGCTTCCGCCTGACGGATGATTTCTCCATGAAGCCCCTTGTTTTCCTCGCTCAGCTTCGCGCTCTTCCCTTCCAGATCGGTAGTGCGAGCCTCCAGCTTAACAGCGCGAGCTTCTAGCACGACGGAGTGAGCACGAAGCTGGTTGTTTTCTTTTTCCAGCCCGACGGCGCTAGTTCGCAGCTCCCTAGCAGCCTCAGCATCCTGAGACAAGAACAAGTAAGTAAATCTAAAACTGAAAAATCCCAAATAAAAATAGAAAGGGATAACCAGTACTTACCAGTCCGCCAGCACCCTTGGCGAGCAAATCATCGGTAATGTCGAGCCACCTCTCCAGGTCGACGACCTTGTCCTGGACGAGGTTGCGCTTCTACTCAGCCTTCTGCAGAAGGTGGCTGAGGTTGAAGCCGCGACGAACCACCATGTGGTGGAGCTCCAGTCCCCGCATGTGAGCCTGCAAGCCCTCATGGACGAGTTGGCACAGGGTCATGCGCTTGTAGGCCGCAGCATCCTCACGCCCATAGAGGCCGAAGCCGAGCGCGTAGGCGTGACCAAAGGAAGGCTCGTGGTCTGCTTAGGAGGGCTGTAGGGTGGAGACGGAGAGCCGGTGGGACGCCTTGTCCCATTGGACCACGGGCTCGTCAGCTGAATCTTTCCACCTCCCCCCGAGGCCGAAGAGGGGGCGACTCTTCGACGGGCCCGGCTCGCGGGCCGCCGCCTTCTTAGCAGCTGGAGGAGCAGAGGGCTCGCCTCCCTCCTTCCCTTTGTCTGATGTATCCTTCAGCGGGCTCCTCGGGATCCATCCGGGGTGGTCTCGAGTGAGCTCATGTACTTGGGTTGTTGATGTTGTTGTTGCCTCGCCCGAGAGACCACCACCGCTTTTAACATCTTCTACGGTGGACGACAGCGAGGCGATCTGGACCCCGTAGGGTCACTTTGCTTCTTGCCAGAGGAGGGCTTGGACGATGCCAGCTCATCTCGGCAGGCGGCCGCAACCGCTTTCTCGCGGGCAAGGGGGTCGGGGAGTAGTCCCGGATCCGCAAAAGGCGGGTTCTCGGGAATCAGCCGCTTTCCTGCATAAATAACTTAGTTGAAACTCCGATGGATTTGGAGAGATCGGGAAAGGAGAAAAGTTGAAAGGTGTACCTTCGCCGGGAAGGACGGGGAGGAGCGAGTTAAGGCCCCTTCGGAGGAAGGTGACCTCGAAGTCCTTGTGGAGCTCGGCGTCGTTGTCAGACACTGTGGGGGGGGGGGGGGGGGTCGATACACCTCCTCGCCCTTCTGCTGGGGCGAGTAGGGGACGTTGCCGAGATCTCCCTTGATGAAGACGATCTTGGTCATCCAGTTGTGGTGTTTGTTCGCGATCTCACGAATCTTGATGAAGGAGCCCCCGAAGTAGGCGAAGTCATCAGGAGTCGCCTTATAGGTGAAGAGTTTCCTGAAGACTGTCAGGTTGAACTCTATTCGCTCCTTGTAGAGGAAGCATGTGAATGCCACTATCATGGCGATGGCGTTCGAGTTGAGCTGCACAGGCACCGCGCCGAAGTATTTCTGTAACGTCCCAATTCGGGCTAGGCCCCTCGTATGCGCTTTTGAGTCAGGAAAGACGATTTTGGCTCAGGGAAGAGCAGTCAGTCCAGAGTAGGAAACGGGTAGGGACACGGGCGTGTCCATACCCGTATCGTGATCTGGTACCTGGGTTGGGAAATCGTGGAGTTTCTAGAGAAGGACACGGGTAGTGATACGTGTTGGAGTTACCATGGTGATCTAGAAGTGGTCAAACATGTAATCTCGCTGCCAACGCGATATGAGCCTGCAGGGTCGTACATAAGAGCATGTGGAGAAGTTGGAAGATTGACTGTGTTGGTAAGGGTTACCAATCACCACGCAGGATGGGGTCGGGCAAACGTTGCCAAAGGAATTTCGTCGAGAGGCGTCGAGTTTGACTCGCCGAATAAGGCAAAATCGTCGAGAGTCGACGGGAGTCGTCGAGTATGTCTCGCCGACTAAGGCAAAGTCGTCGAGAATCGATAGGAGTCGTCGAGTATGTCTCGCCGACTAAGGCAAAGTAGTCGAGAATAAATCTGCTGATTCGTCGAGAATCGAGGACAGAGTCGTCGAGACTGTCTGCTGATTCTCGCCGAATCTGGCTGCTGATTCTCGCCGAATCTGTCTGTTGATTCTCGCCGAATCTTTCTTCTGGATCCCGCCGACTGATTCTCACCGAACCTGTGCTGATTCTCGGTGAATGACTCTGAAACCCTAACTGTGTGGTCTGCGGATAGCGATACACTTTGGACTGTTTATGCCTTTGGTGTAAATAGGGGACTTAGGGTTTTGGGAAATATACAGACATCGGGATTTTTCCTGTAGCCGAATCGAAGCCGACGGAAGTGTTCCGCCGATCTCCCGATCCTCCGAATCCCGAACCCTGCCGGACGGAAACATTCCGCCGCCCCGTTCGCTCCGCCGACCTCCTCTCCGGCGACCGTCGCCGGTCTTGCTTTTCCTGGCGCGGACCTAGCAGTTCGTGGAAGCGCAAGGTGCGATCGACGTTCTTCCCGATCTTTCGTGCGGCGAGAAATCGATGTTCTCCCGCTCGTGTGGATTTATGCAGATACGTGGACATTATTCCACGTAGAACTCGCAACCAACAAGGACTCGAAGCTTGGAGCATCTCCGTTGAGTTGTGACTCAACGCCGCTAAGGTAATTTTTGCCTAGTTATTTGTTAACTTCTTGATTCAATTTTCATGGCCCGATCCCATCTCTTTTGGGTTGTTCTTGATGTTTTATTCCTTCCGCTGCGTGCACAAGCGTTGTGCCATCCTCATAGAGAAACCCAACAATGGTATCAGAGGGAGGTTCGACCATGATTGTTGTATTGGAAGTTAGGTTATTCCACTACGTGTAAACCTAGGGATTTAGAAATGTTCTAAATGTTTAGATTTATTCCTGGTACATCAATTGTTGATGGTTTTTCCAAGGGAGATCGGTGGGCCCATAACCCACAGGTTAGGGGCTCTGCCCCTTGGAACTCCGCCAGGAACGTCTGGGATTTCGTGGTAATTTCTAATTGTTAGAAATTGTTGTCTCCTTAGCAGTAACCGTCCCTCGAGTGGTTAATGAACCAGTATATTGTTTTGGATTTTGAATCCAACAATGAGAGACGAGCTTGTCTACTGCTTTAAGTTGAGTTGTTTTTACTTTTGTCCAATGCATGTAAATCTAAAGATTTGGAAGAGTACGGATGTTCAGATTTAGCCCTTCCTTCTATCAAATGTTGATAGTGTCAGGTTGTGCACATAAGGGATGCATGTGGCTTTTAGAAATATGTTTTTCTGTGGATGTGCACAATGATCAAATGTTGATCATGGTGAATTGTTAACCTATAATCAAAAATCCCTTAATCTAATATTAGGTGTTCGGATGCCTTCCGATGGATGACACTCTTCCTGCCTCGATCGATGAAGTGTGGGCTTGCCACAGCAAGGTGCATTAATCTATCTTGGTAAGGGTGCGAGCGGATAATTGTGATATCCCACTGTCGACATCGGGTCTAACTTAACTAGGTGACCTCAAAGGTTGAGTGCCTAGAGGCATAGGGTTGGCATGCACCATATGATGGATGCGAATAAGTAGTTATTTACCAACCATACAAGAATTGCATGAGGATGCAATTGGCAAGCGTTGCCTACCTAAATAACCGCATTGTGAGAGGAAAGCCAAAGCTGACTCATTGTGTTGGTGAAATACGGATCTTGTCCACTAAGAGAGTAGCTCGCATGAACTCTCCGAATTGATAGTGAGGGCTATTATTTCGAATAAAATAGTGGGAGTTTTAATTGAAGTCCAAATTAAAATAAATTGTATTTGAAATTTTGGTACTGATATTATTCTGCATGAATTCTTGTAGAATTCCATGGCAAGTGGTTCACACTCCACTCTGTCTCTGAGAGCCATCCTTGAAAAGGATAAGCTTAATGGGACTAACTACATGGACTGGTACAGGAACCTGAGAATTGTTCTCAGGCAAGAGCGAAAGCTCTATGTCTTGGAAGAAGAAGCCCCCGAGGTGCCGACCGGAAATTCTTCTCGTGCTGATAAAGATACTTATAAGAAGTATACTGATGACGCCTTAGACGTCGAATGCCTTATGTTTGCCACCATGAACTCTGAGCTTCAAAGGCAACATGAGAACATGGGGTGCAAGGAGATTGACGAGCATCTCAAGAAAATGTTTCAAGGGCAAGCTCGTCAAGAGAGGTTCGACATCACAAAAGCGTTGTTTCAGTGCAAGATGGGAGTTCGAGACTCAGTAGGGACTCACGTACTCAAGATGATTGGGTATATAGAGAACCTTGAAAGGCTGGGTTTTCCTCTGGGTCAAGAGTTGGCCACAGATTTGATCCTGCAATCGTTGCCGGACAGTTATGAGCAGTTTGTCTTGAACTACAACATGAATGAAATAGACAAGACACTGCCCGAGCTCCTAGGCATGTTAAGAACTGCCGAGATCAACATGAAGAAGGCCAAGCCTGCCAGCCCTATACTGATGATGCATAAGGGCAAAGGCAAGGCCAAGGGCTCTAAGAAGACGAAGGTGGGACCTAAGTCACATCTCGAGCCCAAGTCTTCTGCACTGATGAAAAAGAAGAGCACGGTGAAGGAAGGGAAATGCCACCACTGTGGCAAGGCTGGTCATTGGATGAGGAATTGTCCTTCTTATATTGAGGGTCTGCAGAAAATGAAGGGAGGTATGAATTCCGCTTCGAATATTTACGTTATAGAAATAAACCTCTCTGCTCCTTCATCTTGGGTATTGGATACCGGATGTGGTTCTCACATTTGTACAAATGTGCAGGAACTGGGAAGGAGAAGATTGCTGAGTAAAGGGGAGGTGGACCTGCGTGTCGGCAATGGAGCAAGAGTTGCTGCTGTAGCCGTAGGGGTTTACCGTCTTTCTTTGCCCAGTGGGCTTGTAATAGAACTAGATAACTGTTATTTTGTTTCAGCCATAACTAGAAACATTATATCTATTTCATGCTTGGACATGATTGGATTTTATTTTATAATTAAGAATAATTGTTGTTCTATATTTAAGAATGATGTTTGTTATGCTGTAGCCCAATTGTTTAATGGTCTTTATGTTTTGAACTTGGACCATCAGATCTATAATGTAGAAAATAATAAAAGACTAAGAACAAATGACTCAAACCCTACATATCTCTGGCATTGTCGTTTGGGCCATATAAACGAGAAGCGCATATCCAAGCTCCATAAAGATGGACTTTTGGACTCATTTGATTATGAATCATTTGAGCGATGCGAATCTTGTTTGTTAGGCAAGATGACTAAAGCCCCTTTCACTGGTTATACTGAGAGGGCTGAGGATCTCTTGGGTGTTGTACATAGTGATGTATGCGGACCCATGAGCTCCATGGCTAGAGGTGGGTATTTCTACTTCGTTACATTTACTGATGATTTTAGTGGATATGGATATGTGTATCTTATGAAGTGCAAATCCGAGACCTTTGAAAAGTTCAAAGAGTTCAAGAATGAAGTAGAAAACCAGTTGGGTAAAAGGGTTAAAGCACTCCGATCTGATCGAGGTGGCGAATACCCGAGTCATGAGTTCCGTGATCATCTGAAAGAGTGTGGTATTGTATCACAGCTCACTCCACCTAGAACACCACAACATAATGGTGTGTCTGAGAGGAGAAATCGTACTTTGTTAGACATGGTATGTTCGATGATGAGTCATGCAGACTTGCCTGTTTCCTTTTGGGGTTTTGCTTTAGAGACTGCTGCAATGACACTGAATCGCACTCCAACGAAAACGGTTCTGAAGACACCATATGAGATATGGACTGGGAAGCGTCCCAGTATGTCGTTCATTAAAATTTGGGGCTGTGAGGCATACGTGCGACGTCAAATGCCTGACAAGCTGGAACCCAAATCGGATAAATGTTATCTGGTGGGATATCCTAAGGAAACGAAAGGGTATTACTTTTACCTACCGTCCGAGGGCAAAGTGTTTGTCGCAAGGACTGACGTCTTCTTGGAGAAAGAGTTCTTATCAAGAAAGACTGAAAAGGTAGAACTTGAAGAAGTTTAAGAACCACAAATAGTGAATGAACCGGAATTGGATTCTTAGACAGGACTACAAGATGTTGTAGCTAGAGAACCTGCTCAAGAAACACAAGTCCTACGTAGATCTTGTAGACCGAGGTTTGAGCCTGAGAGATATGGATTTCTCATGTCTCAAATAGGTAATGTATTACTTATGGATCATGATGATGAACCAGCAACCTACTAAGAGGCTATGAATGGACCAGACTCCGACAAATGGCTTGAGGCTATGAAATCTGAAATGGACTCCATGTATGCAAACCAAGTTTAGAACTTGGTGGAACCACCTGAAGGGGTACGACCCATAGGGTGCAAGTGGGTCTTCAAGAAGAAGACCGACATGGATGGGAATGTACAGACATTCAAAGGACGACTGGTGGCTAAGGGTTTCGAGCAAATTCATGGTATTGACTATGATGAGACCTTTTCCCCTATTGCCATGGTAAAGTCCATAAGGATACTGCTTGCTATTGCTGCGTATTATGACTACGAGATCTGGCAGATGAATGTCAAAACGGCTTTACTTAATGGAAACCTCCTTGAGGAAGTGTACATGACACAACCCGAGGGTTTTGTATCCCCAAATGAAGCCACTAAAGTATGCAAGCTGAATAGGTCCATCTATGGACTGAAGCAGGCCTCTCGAAGTTGGAATCTTCGTTTTGATGAGAAAATCAAAGAGTTTGGTTTCATCAAGAATGAAGATGAACCTTGTGTTTACAAGCGAATCAGTGGGAGCATTGTAGTCTTCCTGATATTGTATGTAGATGACATACTGTTGATTGAGAATGGCATTCCTACCCTGAAAGTTGTTAAGAACAACCTAGGGAACTGCTTTTCTATGAAGGACTTGGGTGAAGCGACTTATATACTCGGTATTAAGATCTATAGAGATAGATCAAAGAAGTTGCTGGGTTTGACCCAGAGTACATACATTGAGAAGGTGTTGAAGCGGTTCAACATGCTTGAGTCCAAGAAAGAATTTTTACCCATGTCTCATGGTGTGAATCTCTCTAAGGACCAATGTCCAAAATCATGTGAAGATAAGGACCGCATGAAGTTGATTCCATATGCTTCGGTAATTGGATCAATCATGTATGCAATGTTATGTACTCGACCCGATGTCTCCTTTGCTTTGAGCATGACTAGCAGGTATCAGTCAGACCCCGGTGAGTGTCACTGGATTGCAGTCAAGAATATCCTGAAGTACTTGAGAAGGACAAATGATGTGTTCTTGGTGTATGGTGGAGAGGAAGAGCTCGTTGTAAGTGGTTACATAGATCCTAGCTTCCAATTTGATAGGGACGATTCAAAGTCTCAGTCAGGGTTTGTGTTTTGCCTTAATGGAGGAGCTGTGAGCTGGAAGAGTTCCAAGCAAGAGACAGTTGTTGATTCTACAACAGAGGCCGAGTATATCGCTGCAGCTAACGCAGCGAAGGAGGCTGTATGGATTAGGAAATTCATCGGCGGGCTTGATGTAGTTCCTAGCATTGTTGGTCCCGTAGTTCTCTACTGTGATAACAATGGTGCAATTGCACAATCTAAGGAACCTAGATCCCATCAGCACTCCAAGCACATATTTCGGCGGTTCCATCTTATTTGTAAGATTGTCGAACGAGGAGATGTGAACATTTGCAGAGTGCCGACTGAGGAGAATATTACGGATCCACTGACAAAGGCTCTCGCGCAGAGAAAGCATGATGGTCATACTAGATCAATGGGTATGCGATACCTAAATGATCAACTCTAGTGAGAGCCTTGTGGGTTGCATGTAAACATATATTTTGTTGGCTGTTTATTGTTTATTCATATGATGAATTATGTACCAAGATTTTTATTTTACTATTAATGGCATGTTCTTTTATTATGGTTTCTCTATGCGATAGTTAAATATTATCATAATAAATACCCTTAGAATGTTCGCTTCCATAGGACATCAAGTACATGGCTTGAATGTGAGAGCCTATGATTTATTTGAAGCTTCATTCTTAAATGGTCCCTGGTTGTTGTATCATCATAGAAGCTAAGGGTGATGATGATACATTAAGACTAGCACGTGCGTTGACTGATGACCAGTTCTCACAGGTCATGATATTGTGATATCAAGTCATCACGTGGGTACTTGTTAATGAACAAGTTGTACTGGACAGACCCAACCTGAGACTAATTTGTGGATTGTTATCTAATCGTGTCATGAGTAGGTCTCAATTGACAATGGTGTTGTGGTCCTTTGACCTGAAGTCACAACATTCATCAAGTGAGGAAGAGCGTGCTTTGATGCCATCTAAAGTCTTCCTTGATAAAGGTTGATGATAAGGGTGGTTGTTGGACACGTTACGAATCATTTGGATGTTTGTGTGTGAGCAGATATGTGATTTGTCCTCCTATATGACAGGAGTTTCATCCATGGGCCCCTTGATGGAACTGGACTGAGAAATGCATGGACATGCTTGGTTGAGTCAATATGTGATATTGGACTCACCATTCTCTGGAAGTCCATTCTAGATCAAGAAACTTGGATTGAGCTATTATGAGGGTGACACGGTCCATGCCTCGAGTTCTTTTCAGATGTAAGGGACAAAGGGACAAAGACAACGCTGGGACATTGTTCATAAAGGTTTTTGGTTTGATACTTTCAAGATCAAGTGGGAGACTGTTGGAGTTACCATGGTGATCTAGAAGTGGTCAAACATGTAATCTCGCTGCCAACGCGATATGAGCCTGCAGGGTCGCACAAAAGAGCATGTGGAGAAGTTGGAAGATTGACTGTGTTGGTAAGGGTTACCAATCACCACACAGGATGGGGTCGGGCAAACGTTGCCAAAGGAATTTCGTCGAGAGGCGTCGAGTTTGACTCGCCGACTATGGCAAAATCGTCGAGAGTCGACGGGAGTCGTCGAGTATGTCTCGTCGACTAAGGCAAAGTCATCGAGAATCGACAGGAACCGTCGAGTATGTCTCACCGACTAAGGCAAAGTCGTCGAGAATCAATCTGCTGATTCGTCGAGAATCAAGGACAGAGTCGTCGAGACTGTCTGCTGATTCTCGCCGAATCTGGCTGCTGATTCTCGCCAAATCTGTCTTTTGATTCTCGCCGAATCTGTCTTCTGGATCCCGCCGACTGATTCTCGCCGAACCTGTGCTGATTCTCGGCGAATGACTCTGAAACCCTAACTGTGTGGTCTGCGGATAGCGATACACTTTGGACTGTTTATGCCTTTGGTATAAATAGGGGACTTAGGGTTTTGGGAAATATACAGACATCGGGATTTTTCCTGTAGCCGAATCGAAGCCGACGGAAGTGTTTCGCCGATCTCCCGATCCGTCGAATCCCGAACCCCACCGGACGGAAACGTTCCGCCGCCCTATTCGCTCCGACGACCTCCTCTCTGGCGACCGTCGTCGGTCTTGCTTTTCCTGGCATGGACCTAGCAGTCCGTGGAAGCGCAAGGTGCGATCGACATTCTTACCGATCTTTCGTGAGACGAGAAATCAGTGTTCTCCCGCTCGTGTGGATTTCTGCAGAGACGTGGACGTTATTCCACGTAGAACTCGCCACCGACAAGGACTCAAAGCTTGGAGCATCTCCGTTGAGTTGTGACTTAACTCCGCTAAGGTAATTTTTGTCTAGTTATTTGTTAATTTCTTGATTCAATTTTCATGGCCCGATCCCATCTCTTTTGGGTTGTTCTTGATGTTTTATTCCTTCCGCTGCGTGCATAAGCGTTGTGCCATCCTCATAGAGAAACCCAACAATACGGGCGTGTCCCCTACCGTGTGTGCAACTGACATCGTCGATCATGTGCCCCGAGCAGGACACGAGTAAAGACACGGGCATGTCCCTACCCATGTAAAGTGTGCCGAAATGTTTCCCGAGCAGGACACGGGTAGAGACGCGAGCGTGTCCCTACTCGTGTACATATCTCTAGGAAACCGGTCGTGTCTCCCGAGCAGGACACGGGTGGAACACGGGTATGAACATGACCGTGTCGCGTGTACACAGGTGGTGGACACGGGCGTGTCCCTACCCATGTTTGTGTCCAAACGACACTTTAACCGTCGACGATGCTTCACCCGAGCAGGACATAGGTAGGGACACGAGCGTATCCCTACCCATGTTGGTCCTATATAAATAGGATTTCTGAAACTTGGCCATTTTTCATTCTCTTCCCAAGCCTTTTCTATGGAGAGACTGGTGCTGGAGCAACCTTCATCCCGTAGAGAACCGACGCCGCCGAGGAGAAGAAGATGCCGCCGCGAAGGATGATGAGATTCATGGCCGAAAATGGCAGAAATGCCGGAAACGAGGTGAGCTTCTTCCCCTCTCCCTTGGTGCTAGATCTGTAGTTAATCCTAGGCGAGATATCGACTCAAATGAGTCTTGATGTGTGAGATGAAGACTTCTAGGAATAGGCCATGCTATGACTTGTGTTCTAGGGTTTAGTCATCTTCAACCTCTCCTTCCTTCAATGTGATGATGGGGATGGTCTCGTGAAGAGAAATGACTTGATGAGGGTGAATAAGGGAGGTGGAATTTTTGATGTGAATTGGGAAGATCGGCTAGAGGGGGAAGATGAACCGATGTCGTTCATTCCGCCTTAAGATGCGTGTAGAAATTTGTATTCTGCACGCAGCGATCTTCTTGGCCATTTTCAGGTATGATATGTCCAGATCCGGGCTTCTGAATAAACACGAAAGTCATAGGCCTTAGAGAGACCTTTCCAACGAGTGGTTACACGTCTTCGTGATAAGCCTGTAGCCACAGAAAATTCTGATCGAAGTAAAGGGATGACAGGCTGAGCGTGCAGAAACTATATTCTGTACGCAGCAGACCTCAGAGCCAATTTCATGTGTGATACAGTCTGATCTGGGTTGTAGATTGAACATGAAAGTTGTAACTCATGGAAAGACCTTTCAATCGAGGGGTTACACACATTCACCGGATTCTTGTAGCCATGGGAATCTCTGGTTGAAGTTGCTGTCCAGAAGATGTTTTGCACCTGAATTTCCAGGGTTGGTGTAGAATCGGGTTTGGACTCGGTAGAGATCTTGTAACAAATCGATGTTGAGGTTTTGGCGAATTATAATATGTCTAACCGTTATAATTCAACGAGTGATGAAATTATTGGATAGACCCCACGTAAAAAAATGGTGAAATGAAATGTAATTGAACGAAACGATTTGGTGGGGGTTAGTGAATGAATGGTAATTCATCGATTAATAACAAGATTGACTATAACTTGTGTATTTGGTCGGTGTTGATTGTTATGAACATGTGTTGTTGATAGTTAGATGATTAACTTATGTGCGCGCGAATGATTGAGTTTGGTAAAAGAGTTGTAATCGGTGATGTTAATGTTATGTGACCATAGTTTAGACATAATCATGTTGGCCGAAAGAGGGATGCATGGTCATGAGGCTTGTCATATAGGGAAGTCTAAGATTGTACATTGTATGAGGTGGTTCGCCACCTGTGTTTGTGGTAAACCCTGAAGGTGCCTTGGGCACAGGATTGTGAAAGGGTGTGAGTGCGGGTGTCTGATCACACTGGTTGGTAATGTTGAGAAGAGTTATAAATGGACGGTTGGGATTGGTCCTCGGTGTTCATGTCCTGAGGCTCCTTCCGTGCCTAGTGGACGGTTGGGCTTGGTCCTCGTGTATGATCCAAGGCTCCTTCCGTGCCACGATGATGTGGTATTGCATGCGGTGTGAGTCGACACGCGGTGTCGTAATCCTGGGTTAAGGATAGTGTGGCAGGTATACAGGCTCGCCAATCGTCACACCGATGGGAGTTGACAGATAGACTTTGGGCGGTTGGGTTTTGTCCTCGATGTTCACGTCCCGGGGCTCCTTCCATGCCAAGTGAACGGTTGGGCTTGGTCCTCGTGCTTATTTTCGAGGCTCCTTCCGGGTCACATCATAGGCCAGTTCGGGGCTTGGTTCTCGGTGCACATCTACCCGAGACACCCACTGAGCCGTAGTACGCGTGTGAGCTCTGCTGTTATGTTCTTAGTGTTGAGGCGTACGGAGGCCTAGGCCAGGTAGTGTGGATGCCAGCCTAGTAGTGGAGAAGCCCGCTCCACTGTCACCGTCTTGCCATGACGGATGACGCCTGAGAGGTTAGCTACCTGCTCGAAAAGTGGGAACTCCAAGTATGTGTCGACATAGCGATTATATACGCGTGATCATGGGTGAGTCATTGCATTGCATACATGTCATTACACTTCATTGCATACACAAGATCCTCATCGTATAAGTTTGTATGGTCACTCCTGTACGATGAGTTACTTACTGCTGAATGATCCTCAACTTATATGTTTGTATGGACATTCATATAAGTTGAGTTACTTTGTGTTGTAGCTTTATATTCTTATGCTGCTGTAGATGGTAGAATTGCTAGAATAAGATGTTACTCACTTATTAAGTTGCTTTACATACATGATGATATTCAGTCTATACCACCTACTTGTACTTATGCTTACATACTTATTATATATTGTACCTTCATCCATTTCTTCTCCCGGTGTCGAGGAGTCGTCGGGGGAGCGGATGTGAAAGTCACTTAGTCTTTATGACTAACGGTTGCTACGTCTTCCTTTTTAGGAGGAAACCCCATAGGTAGAGCAGCCGTAGATTATGCAGCAGGACAGCCAGGCCAGGACAACAAGGCCTGAAGGGACGGTACCGTCGGTTACTGATGTGAGTGTGAGAGATTTATGATGTAGCCCTTTTGGGCAAAGTTTTTACGTACTCTGATTTTAGAAGCTTGTTGTAGCTTCTTCATTTGTTGTACGTTTGGACTATTATATGCTTTGTGTGGATTTGACTTCTGATTTTTATTCTGGTTAGGTTGGCATGTTTGGTATTGGTAATAGCTGGAAGAATAGGCGTCTTGTAGTACAGGCTAGCCCGAGTGCTAGTGCTACCACAAGGCAACTATTCTAGGCATAAGACTTCCCTCGAGACGTGTTTTGTGTTCCGGGAGGGGGGGTCTTACAAATGGTATCAGCTTGCTACAATCCTGAATTAGAGAAGTCATTTAATAATGGTGCCACCCCCGTTCGATGAGTCAGTTTGGGGACAAACTGACTTAGTGGAAGCAGTGGTGCTCCCATATGTAATTCACACTAAATATGTCCAACTTTGACCTTAAGATTAGCCAACCTGACCTTAGGTTTGTATTCTACATGTAGATCCTAGTGCACGTTGAGCTAGTGGGGGGCACCCCCAACCCATCCGTACCCACACAGTTTCAGTAATCGGAGCTAGGGCAGACACTCACAGCTACCCTGGATGCCTTCAGATCCCAACAAGCCCCCATACAACAACAAGGTCCGGGCTCCAATTGGGTGAGCACTTTCCGAGCTCTCTCCCCTCCTGCTTACCTTGGGACAGAGTCGGCAGTGCGTACGGAGGAATGGCTCGACACTGTGAAAGAACTGTTGGCAGGAATTAGATGCCCAAGCAACATGGTTATGACCCTGGTAGTGACACTCCTAGAACAGCACGCCAAAAGTTGGTGGAAGTCCCTCATGGGCTCCACCTTTCAAGGGCGAGTGTATACGGAGATAAGATGGAACGAGTTCTCGGGAGCCTTTTTGGAGCACTTCATTCCCTTATCTGTTCGAGATGAACTCAAAGAGAGATTCTTACAGCTAAAGCAAGGATCTAAGTCAGTGACGGAGTACCAGCAGGAGTTTCAGCATCTAGCTAGATTTGCTGACTCCTATAAGTTCGACGATAGAGGATATGCAAAAAGGTTCTACAAAGGCTTGCGAGACCCCCTAAGGCAAGCCCTTTTGTTTATAGCAGACTCTAGCCTGGCGGAAATTATTGACATGTCGAAGAGGCTAGAAGCAGACCACTTAGGAAGTGGTAAAAGACCTGCTGAGGGTGTGATGGAAGCTGGCCCTAGCAATAGAAGGAGACACGACTTCAGAGGAGGAAGAGGACATCAGAGAGGTGGCAGGAGTTCCACCGAAATTATAGAGTGGAGCACCCAGTTCCACAACCGCCAGCATTGCCTCCACCACCACAGCCTCAACAGTTTCAGCAACCCGATGGGCGGCAGAAGAGTGTGTGCTTTGAATGCAACCAACTGGGCCACATTCGACGCTACTGCCCACAACTGTTTGTAAATGCGCCTCTTGCTATCCCTCCGGCAGCTCCTCGAGGGCGGGGGCATATGCGTGGTCGAGGACGAGGACCATGAGGAGGAAACACCAGACCTGCTCGGAATCAGGTGTTCGCACTGGACATGACACAGGAGCGGAACCCTCAGGAGGTGATTGCAGGTATGGTTACATATAGTTATCTTATTTTCATTAGTAACCTTAAGTTGCTTAAGTCATACTAGATATCTAGCTTGAGTATTGTTATTGGTACTTAGGCACCGTGGTGGTCGGCGGGAAAGCGGCCTATACGTTGTTCGATACCAGTGCCTCGCACTCTGTTGTGTTTGAAGACTTCATTAAAGATATACATGGAGTGTAATACTTCACTCGCATTGCTCGAAGAAGACGCCTCCCAGATGGCTCTGAGATGACTGCAACCGCTAAGTGCGAATTGGAGATACTCATTGGGGGAAAGACCTTTGATACCCCTGCCACAGTTTTGAGAATACCAGAATTCGATCTCATTCTGGGCATGACATGGCTGGATTGGCACTACGTAAGAATTGAATGCGCAGAGAAGCGAAATTACTTGATACATGGAGACACTGATGTCATCTTTCAAGGTATAAAATTCACACTTCATTTGTTATCATCTTCAATTCAAGCCTTGAAAGCTCACATGAGAGGGGAAGAAGTGTACATGATATGTTTTCAACTGAAAGAGAGGAAAATAGATATGAAGGACGTGCGAGTGGTGCAAGATTTTCCTGAGGTATTTCCTGAGAAATTTCTAGGATTACCCCCGCATAGAGAAGTGGATTTTCAAATTAAGCTAGTACCGGGTGCCAAGCCCGTCTCCAAGACTCCTTACCGAATGGCCTCGAAGGAACTCACAGAGTTTAGGGTTCAGTTGCAAGAACTGGTGGAATCAGGTTTTGTTCGCCCCCGCTCATCACCTTGGGGAGCCCCTGTTCTATTCGTTAAGAAGAAGGATGGAACCTTGCGATTATGCATAGACTATCAGGAGCTCAACCGACTGACGGTACGGAACACTTATCCGCTATCTCGGATCGATGAGTTGTTCGACCAATTGATAGGAGCGTATTGCTTTTCCAAATTGGATTTATGCTCGGGGTATTATCAGTTGAGAATACATGAGGAGGACATTCAGAAAACGGCCTTTAGCTCAAGGTACGGCTTGTACGAGTTCACTATAATGCTATTTAGGCTCACAAATACCCCTTCAACTTTCATGAGCTTGATAAATAAAGTGTTCGAGCCTTATCTAGATGTCTTCATCATCGTTTTCATCGATGATATTCTGGTCTACTCTAAGATGAAGGAAGATCATGTCGAACATCTGACCTTGGTACTGAAGAAGCTAAAAGAGCACGCCTTGTTTGCCAAGTTCAACAAGTGTGAATTTTGGCTCCAAGAGGTTGCCTTCTTAGGCCATGTGATCATTGATGCTAGGTTAGCTGTGGATCCAGCTAAGGTACGTGCAGTGAAGGAGTGATCTCCCTTGAAGTTAGCGGCCGATGTGCGGAGCTTCCTTGGACTTGCCGGGTACTATCGCAAGTTTGTAAAAGGCTTCTCAAAGATCGCCCTTCCTCTTACTACGTTGACAAAGAAAGGTGTGTCGTATGAGTGGACACCTCAGTGTGAAGTTGCGTTTCAGGAACTGAAAGACCGACTTACATTTTCACCCATCCTAGCCCTTCCATCCGAGAGGGAGGGATTTCAAGTTTACACTGACGCGTCGTATCAAGGGATGAGAGCGGTGTTGATGCAGCACAGACATGTGATTGTATATGCTTCAAGACAGTTGAAGAAGCATGAGATCAACTACCCGGTACATGATCTAGAGTTGGGAGCGGTGGTGTTCGCCCTAAATATATGGAGACACTATTTATACGACGTACACTGTGAAATATTTTCAGACCACAAGAATCTAAAGTACGTCCATACCCAGAATTAATTGAATTTGAGACAGCGGCGGTGGTTAGAGTTTTTATGTGATTACGAATTCACCCTGAACTACCACCCCGGGAAAGCAAATTCCGTAGCTGACGCTTTGAGCAGAAAGGTACCATAATCAAACACTAAGTCCCGATTGATGAGTATGGAGTTAGCTCGGATGCTCGAAGAGATGAAGATTACCCTGGTATGTAAAGACCAACCGGAAGGGTATACGGAGTACTTAACCGCGATGAGCAAAGTCTGTGACATTCGAGAGCGGATCCGGGCAGAGCAACGACAGGATGCGGCTTTAGCCTCGACATTCAAGTCAATTGAAGATGGGACAACTGATTAGTACTCTCTAAAAGACGGTCTCGTCCACCTTCGCGATCGGCTTTACATTCCCAAAGGCGGTAAAATTCGGGAAGACATCCTGAGAGAGGCACACTGCACTCAGTATTTTGTGCATCCTGGGATTGACAAGATGTACGCCGACTTGCGGAAGACCATGTGTTGGTCGGGATGAAGAAAGATGTCCGATATTTTGTTACGCACTGTGAGGCCTATCAAAGGGTGAAGGCAGAATGCAGGAGCCCCGGTGGATTATTACAGTCATTGCCCATCCCCGAGTGGAAGTTCGAGGATGTCTCCATGGATATCGTCCACGGTTTGCCCCATTCACGATCAGGGAATGAATCAGTTTGGGTGATCGTTGACTGCCTGATGAAGGTAGCCCGGTTTATTCCTATGAAGAAAGAAGCTCATATGGATGTTTTGGTACGCCTATTTGTGGAGCAGTTCGTACGGTATCATGATATGCCAAAGACAATTGTTTCTGACCGAGATGGTCGGTTTACCTGTAAGGAATGGAAGGCTGTACATGCGTACTTGGGTTCGCGCCTTACCTTTAGCACGTCGTTTCATCCTCAGACAGACGGGCAGTCTGAAAGGACTATCAGGAAATTGGAGGATCTATTGAGTTTTTGTGTGTTGGATAGAGGAGAGCCGTGGGAAAGAATCTTACCCCTGGTAGAATTCTCATACAACAAAAACCATCAAGCTAGCATCGGGATGGCGCCCCATGAAGCCCTTTACGGAAGAAGGTGTAGAACACCCTTGTCTTGGGTGCAGGATGAAGACCCAAAGGCTTTGGGAATTGGATACATTGATGATACTGATGCAGTTGTGAGACTAATACGGGACCGCATGCTTGAGGCTCAAAGTCGGCTGACAAAATATTATAATGCAAAGCATCGGATGGTGGAATTTCAAGTGGGCGACAAGGTGTTTCTGAAGATCAGGCCGACACATGAAGTATCGCGGGTACGTGGTGTGAAGAAGCTCAACCCAAGGTACGTTGGGCCCTACATTATATTGGAAAGGATTGGCCTGTTGGCCTATCGGTTGGAGTTACCGCCAGAGCTAGAGAATCTTCATGACATATTCCATGTGTTGTCACTTCGAAAGGCGTTGTTGCGGCCCGATCAATATGTTCCCACCACTGACGAAGCAGTTGCGACTGATAGGTCGGTGCGACTAGAGCCTGTGCGGATATTAGGCAACGAAACAAGGATTTTGCATCGCGAAAGTGTTCCTTTGGTTAAGGTGTTGTGGTCTAATCATGGGAATGAGGAGTATACATGGGAGTCGGTGGACTTGATGCAAAAGCGCTACCCGGAGTTGTTTCCTCCACGTAAAATTTAAAGCGTGTTTTAATTTATTTTTTATGCTTTACTCTCCCCATAGCCTTAACCTGATTTCGGGGACGAAATCTTTTATTTTGTTTATAGGGTTTGTAACGTTCCAATTCGCGATAAGCCCCTCGTGCACGCTTTTGAGTCAGGAGAGATGATTTGGGCTCAAGGAAGAGCAGTCAGTCCAGAGTAGGACACGGGTAGGGACACAGACATTTCCATACTCGTGTCGTGCTCTGGTACCTGGGTTGGGAAATCGTGGAGTTTCTAGAGAAGGACACGGGTAGTGACACGGGTGTGTCCCTACCCGTGTGTATGAGGACACGGGTCTAGGCACGAGCGTGTCCCCTACCGTGTGTGCAACTGACATCCTCGATCATGTGTCCCGAGTAGGATATGGGTAGAGACACGGGCGTGTCCCTACCCGTGTAAAGTGTGCCAAAATGTTTCCCGAGCAGGACACGGGTAGAGACACGGGCGTGTCCCTACCCGTGTGCATATCTCCAGGAAACCGGTCGTGTCTCCCGAGCAGGACACGGGTGGAACACGGGTATGAACACGGCCGTGTCGCGTGGACACGGGTGGTGGACACGGGTGTGTCCCTACCCGTGTTTGTGTTCAAACGACACTTTAACCGTCGATGATGCTTCACCCAAGCAGGACACGGGTAGGGACACGGGCGTGTCCCTACCCGTGTTGGTCATATTTAAATAGGATTTATGAAACTTGGTCATTTTTCATTCTCTTCCCAAGCCTTTTCTGTGAAGAGACTGGTGCTGGAGCAACCTTCATCCCGTGGAGAACTGACGCCGCCGAGGAGAAGAAGATGCCGCCGCGAAGGATGACGAGATCCATGACCGAAAATGGCGGAAACGCCGGAAATGAGGTGAGCTTCCTCCCCTCTCCCTTAGTGCTAGATTTATAGTTAATCCAAGACGAGATATCGACTCAAATGAGTCTTGATGTGTGAGATGAAGACTTCTAGGAAGAGACCATGCTAGGACTTGTGTTCTAGGGTTTAGTCATCTTCAACCTCTCCTTCCTTCAATGTGATGATGGAGATGGTCTCGTGAAGAGAAATGGCCTGATGAGGGTGAATAAGGGAGGACGAATTTCTGATGTGAATTGGTAAGATCGGATAGAGGGGGAAGATGAACCGATGCCGTTCATTCCGCCTTAAGATGCGTGCAGAAATTTGTATTCTGCACACAATGATTTTCTTGGCCATTTTCAGGTATGATATGGCCAGATCCGAGCTTCTGTCTAAACACGAAAGTCATAGGTCTTGGAGAGACCTTTCCAACGAGTGGTTACACGTCTTCATGCTAAGTCTGTAGCCACAAAAAAGTCTGATCGAAGTAGAGGGATGACAGGCTAAGCGTGCAGAAACTGTATTCTGTACGCAGTAAACCTTGGAGCCAATTTCATGTGTGATACAGTCTGATCTGGGTTGTAGATTGAACATAAAAGTTGTAACTCATGTAAAGAACTTTCCATTGATGGGTTACACGCATTCACCGTATTACTGTAGCCTCGGGAATCTCCGGTCAAAGTTGCTGTCCAGAAGATGTTCTGCACCTGAATTTCCAGGGTTGGTGTAGAATCGGGTTTGGACTCGGTAGAGATCTTATAACAAATCGACGTTGAGGTTTTGGCGAATTATAATATTTCTAACCGTGATAATTCAACGAGTGATGAAATTGTTGGATAGACCCCACGTAAAAAAAATGGTGAAATGAAATGTAATTGAACGAAACGATTTGGTGGGGGTTAGTGAATGAATTGTGATTCGTCGATTAATAACAAGATTGACTTGAACTTGTGTATTTGGTCGGTGTTGATTGTTATGAACATGTGTTGTTGATAGTTAGATGATTAACTCATTTGCGCGCGAATGATTGAGTTTGGTAAAAGAGTTGTAATCAGTGATGTTAAAGTTATGTGACCATAGTTTAGACGTAATCATGTTGGCCGAAAGAGGGATGCATGGACATGAGGCTTGGCATATAGGGAAGTCTAATATGGTCCATTGTATGAGGTGGTTCGCCACCTGTGTTTGTGGTAAACCCTGAAGGTGCCTTAGGCACAGGATTGTGAAAGGGTGTGAGTGCGGGTGTCTGATCGCACTGGTTGGTAATGTTGAGAAGAGTTATAAATGGACGGTTGGGCTTGGTCCTCGGTGTTCATGTCCCGAGGCTCCTTCCATGCCTAGTGGACTATTGGGATTGGTCCTCGTGTCTGATCCGAGGCTCCTTCCGTTCCACGATGATGTGGTATTGCATGCGGTGTGAGTCGACACGCGGTGTCGTAATACCGGGTTAAGGATAGTGTGGCAGGTCTACGGGCTCGCTAATCGTCACACCGATGGGAGTTGACAGATAGACTTTGGGCGGTTGGGATTGGTCCTCGGTATTCACGTCCCGGGGCTCCTTCCGTGCCAAGTGAACGGTTGGGCTTGGTCCTCGTGCTCATTTTCGAGGCTCCTTCTAGGTCACATCATAGGCCAGTTCGGGGCTTGGTTCTCAGTGCACATCTACCCGAGACTCCCGCTGAGCCGTAGTATGCACGTGAGCTCTGCTGTTGTGTTCTTAGCGTTGAGGCGTACGGAGGCCTAGGCTAGGTAGTGTGGATGTCATCATAGTAGTGGAGAAGCCCGCTCTACTATCACCGTCTGGCCATGACGGATGACGCCTGAGAGGTTAGCTACCTGCTCGAAAAGTGGGAACTGCAAGTCTGTGTCGATATAGCGATTTCATGCGCGTTATCATGGGCAAGTCATTGCATTGCATACATGTCATTATACTTCATTGCATACACAAGATCCTCATCATATAAGTTTGTATGAGCACTCCTATACGATTAGTTACTTACTGCTGAACGATCCTCAACTTATATGTTTGTATTGACATTCATATAAGTTGAGTTACTTTTTATTGTAGCTTTATATTCTTATGCTGTTGTAGATTGTAGAATTACTAGAATAAGATGTTACTCACTTATTAAGCTTCTTTACATACATGATGATATTCAGTCTATACCACCTGCTTGTACTTATGCTTACATACTTAATATATATTGTACCTTCGTCCATTTCTCCGCCCGGTGCTGAGGAGTCGCCGGGGGAATGGATGTGAAAGCCACTTAGTCTTTATGACTAACGGTTGCTACGTCTTCTTTTTAGGAGGAAACCCCACAGGTAGAGCAGCCGCAGATTATGCAGCAGGACAGCCAGGCCAGTACGTCAGGGCCCTAAGGGACGGTACCGTCGCTACCATCGGTTACTGATGTAAGTGTGAGAGATTTATGATGTAGCCCTTTTGGGCAAAGTTTTTACGTACTCTTATTTTGGAAGCTTGTTGTAGCTTCTTCATTTGTTGTACTTTTAGACTATTATATGCATTGTGTGGATTTGACTTCTGATTTTTTTTCTAGTTGGGTTGGCATGTTTGATATTGGTAAGAGCCGGCAGAATAGGCGTCTTGTAGTACAGGATAGCCCGAGTGTTAGTGCTACCGCAAGGTGGCTATTCTGGGCATAAGACTCCCCTCGAGACGTGTTTTGTGTTCCGGGAGGGGGGGTCTTACAATTTCAGGATCTGGCGGATTTCTGGCCAGAGAGGCAGGTGCAACCCCATCTCGAAATGCGAGATGGGGAAGGCGAGTTTGTCGGGTAGAAAGTGTTGATGGCCTCGCCCTCCCTGGGCCGGCACGACTCGAAGCCAGGGGCATGAAGTCGGCATAGAACGCTGTGAACTCCTCCTCCGTCGCGTTTTCCTCGAAGAAGCAGTAGTCGGTGAAGTGCTGAGCGCACTTGGAGCGACCTTCGGAGTCGGGATTTGTCTTACCCATGCTCGCGGAAGGTTTAGGGGGCGAGTACGGTTAGGAGGAAGGCGAGAAGAGAAGGAAGGTACGGAAGTAATAAAAGCAGTATGTCAGGGTAGGTGAGGAGGCCTATTTATAGGAAAAAGAATCAAGGGTCGAGCCGACCAATCGGTCCAGCTCGCCTAAACCAGCTCGCCTAACCCAGCTCGCCGACTTACCAAACATGTCCCATCATGTGTCGAATGGAAGGATATTATATTCGAACAGCAAGTATTAAAATCTAAAATTATTCTAAGTTATCACAGACCTAGGAAGGATATTGTTCAAATAAATCAAATGCGAAGAAAGAAAGCAGCAAATTCAATACACGCGCAAGCGGAGGGGGCAGGAGGCGAGTGCCGGTAGGCCCGGCAGAGGGGACGTTTACTACCTACCCCGGCCTCACGTCTCCTTCCCCGCAGGTCGACGCGAATTGCGGAACTCGCGGATCTGCCTCAAGCACCCTCGGGCGGTCAGAAGGTTCTCGTTTAGCTCCTCCAACAGCGGTGAAAGGGACGTCGTCTCGCCCACCAGGTCCTCCCTCACCTCGCCTACTAGCCATGCACACTCCCACTGCAACACCTCATTGTCCTCCCGCAACTGGTGGAGCTCGCGTACCATCTTTTTGAGGAACTCAATCCCTCGCTTCGTCACCTCGAGGCACTCCAGCTCAGAGTCCAGATAGGACTCTAAGGTCTTCGGGGAAGGAAGGGGCGAGTAGCGAGCTCGCTCTAGGGATTCGTCAGCCTCCGATTGAATTAAGAAGGCTGCAAGGATAGTTGAACAATAATATGAAGGGCGAACACGCCAGGACAGCTATGGATGAGAACCAATAAAGGACAACGTGCCTGATGAGCTTGGCTCCTCGAAGGAGAGGCGAGGTGGAGGCATCTTCAGGTTTTTACCTCGGCCCGGAGGGTGTATTCTGGGCGAAAGAAGGCTGAAGCCCGGCCCTGGGATAGTTCCAGCGCCTTCCCTCGAAGTCTCAGCGAGCTAAGAAAAGGGAGCGTGGGCTGGCGAGCCCGGCCTTTGCGAGCCCAACCCCAAAGTCCCAAAGGGCGGGGACTGGTCGCATTGACGAACCTCCGGAGTATTAAACCGCGGGTCGGCAGGAAGGATATCGGCTCGCAGAGAGGTGATATCGCCGTCCCCATCCCGACAGTCCGGGTCGGCGCAGAGGTCAATAAAATTCCCCTCCTTCCTAGGGGCAGGCAGGGTAGAGGAGCTGGCCTCAGTCTCTAGTGTCGTTTTCAAGTCCTAGAAGACGCTCTCGGACGCTTCTGTATCTGGCTTCGCCCTCTTGGCAGAATAAGAATCGGCCGGGACGCTCCGCAGGATGTTAAGGGGAACGATGGTCATGATGGCAACGTGGGTGGAGGAGACCTCGCGAGCCTTAGCAAGCCACTCTTGGAGCTCCTTGGGGAAAGGCATCTCGACAAATTCAGAGCGAAGGGGAATGACAAAGGTCACCTAGGTATGCAGACGCATATTTATAGCCGCTGGTGGACCCCGCGCAAAAGATTCTTTGGCTCCTGCCACACTCGCCGAATCCCATGGGGTTAGATGTTTCTTTCCGAGCTTGTGTCAATCTCGCAAAGAGCGGGGATTGTGTACAACCTCATATCCGGCGAGTGGGTCAGCAGGAGCAAGACTAGCCAAATCGGGTAGTCTTAGTCCCTGAGCGAGCTCGGCAGTCTCCGGATCGCCCAGACAGGGTGAGATACTTTTGGGAGGCGAGCTCGTACTCGCCAAGCCCAGTTCGTTGAGCTCTAGGCTGTTCGTCGAGCTCTTGTGTTGGAACACCCTATTACTATTTGGATCAGGATGACTATATTTCTATAGGGATTTTGTGTTGTGACCTCCTTGTTGTTATAAAGGTCACATAGGCTAGTTAGAGTAATCTTCAGCTCGACGCGTAGTCGACTTCAGCTCGACGCAGAGTCGATCTCAGCTCGACGTGGAGTCGACCTCAGCTCGACGCAGAGTCGATCTCAGCTCGACGCAGAGTCGACCTCAGCTCGACGTGGAGTCGACCTCAGCTCGACGTTCCGTCGAACCCAGTTCTGCTTACAGAAAACACTCTCTGGCCGACGTGTGTCGTGCTCAGATCGACGTTTTACTGTGAGCTCGACATTTTCCAGACTTCCGTCAGTTTTGAATAGGAATTCAAATTCCTTCTGTCAGACAATTAATGCTGAAGATTTATTGGCCGTTACAGCATATCTGGTGCATGGCTCAAGGAATTTTCTAAGGAATGTCTGCCTGACATTTCCTTTGAGGCATGGACATTTAAGGAGAGCATTTAATGCTGACTGCCAACGGCTATCAAAGAAAAAGGAAGAAGAAGACTCAGATATATTATTCATTCAGCTAGACAGAGATTCACAGAACAACAATACAGGACTTCAGCTGCTCTCTCTCTGTGATATTGTTTTGAAAGCTCACTCACAGGAATTCTGATTGCTTCAGACATAACCATCCAACTTTCTTGGATCATCCCTTGCTGGAGCAAATCAGATCTTTGAAGACCTGTCACCCTTGTGCAGAGCTCTCCTTCCTGAACTACTTCTTGATCTCAGGGGGAGCTTTGACAACATCTACAGATCCACTTTGCTTCTCTCTACTTGTTGATAGAGAAGACAACATCACCCCCTTTTTCTTTTTCTTTCTGTACAGGGTTTTAACTCCCTTCAAAAGTTACCTTTGGTTTTGCTGAAACCTGGTCAAAATCAGCTCCTTTGGTTTGTGAGAACCTGGTCAAAAACTCTCTGGTGCTCAAGACACCTGATCAACTCTTCTTGAAGTGGATTCCTATCAAGGGTGATAGAAGAGTGGACTACCCAGGATTTTGGGGAACCACTATAGCTCCTTGTGTCGTCTGGATTGCTTGTTTCTTTGTGTTTTGCTTTGTGCTGTGAATTTCTTTTTACTCTGATTATTTGCTATAGCACCATACACTAAGTAAATTTAAACTTTCTCTCCACTCAAGTTTTTATTTGCAAAACTATTTTAAATAACTCTATTCACCCCCCTCTAGAGTTAGGATTGATCTTATCCTGCACTTTCAATTGATATCAGAGGGATGTTGATCATTCATACAGGCTAACACCTGGATCAAAAGATCTCTGATAAGATCATTTCTCTCAAAAGGGTTATTTCTTTTAGTTTTACTTATCTTTAAAACTCATGGCACAAAACAAGGACTTTGCTAGCACCAGACCTCCTATGTGCAATCTCTCTAAGTTTGCACTATGGAAAGCAAGGATTAAACTTTACATGAATTCATTTGATGAGGACATCTTTAATTCTGTGTTGACAGATTGTCCAAGGCCTCCCACAGAAACAAGTACATCAGCTGTTCCTCCTCCTTCAGGAACTGATGCTGACATAAAAAAGTGGAAGGCAGCAGATGCTAAAGCCATGAACATCTTGGCTCAAACCATGTCAGATGACATTTTCTAGAAAGTAGCTGAATGCAATACTGCCAAAGAGATCTGGGAAAAACTTTCAGAAATTGTATCAGGTTCTGTAGATGAAAGAAAGGATAGGAGATCCTACCTCATCACCCAGTATGAGAACTTCAAAAAGGCAGAGTCTGAGTCAGTTGCTGACATGTACAACAGACTGAGCCTAATCATAAGTGAGCTTAGATCACTAGAAAAGGACATATCTCTCACTGAGATAAATGACAAGATACTGACTTGTTTCCCTAGCTCTTGGGACTCAAGAATCTGGTCGATTAAAGATGGAAGAAATGTCTGTGAGTTATCCACAGAAGCTCTTCTAGGAAAGCTCAAGAGTTATGAGCAATTCATTAAGAAGAGAGAAGAAGAGCAGAAGACATCCACACCAACAGAAAAGGTTGAGAAAACCATTGCCTTCAAAGCACAGGAAGAAGAACCTAAAGAAAAGGTGTTGGGAAATGAAGAGCTTATGAGCCTACTGGTCAAAAGGTTCAATAAGCTGAATAAAAGGAACTTCAGAAGATGGTCATCCAAAGACAAAGACAAGCCAAGGTATGACAGATCTACTAATAAAGATATTATCTGCTTTGGCTGCAGGAAACCAGGACACATTTTCCCCAACTGTCCAGAAAATCAAGATAAAGACAGAAGGGACAAGAAGGAAAGAAAAGATAAAAGGAAGGATAAGGAGTCAAGGAAGTACCATGACAAGCCTTCCTCCAGCAACAGCAAGCACACCAGAAAAGGATTTGTGGCTGAATCCTGGAGTGACTCTGATGAGTCTGATTCATCATCCAGCTCTAGTGATGATGAGGATGATGCAGAAGAAAAAGGATTCTGCATGATGGCCATCAGTGCATCTCAAAAGAACACTGATTTAGAGCCTGATGCTGACTACCTATCTGATCAGGAACTTACTGAGGATCAGGTAATAGATTCATTTGATTTTACTTCTGATGAATTTAAATCTAAGTTCAAATTTATGTGCATTGACTTGATTGAATCTCAAAAGTTGATTAAAACTCTCAGAGAACAATTAATTGAATGCAAATCCATTAACTCAGATAATCTTAGACTCTTAGAAGAGTTGAAGCAGTGTGGGGAGGAGATAGCTTCACTGAAAGGTGAGCTATCTAAGGCCAAACAATTTGAAGAAACCCTTAATGGGAGAAGTATCAAATTAATGGACATCACAAGTACAGTGAACTCAAGATTGAATGGTACACTGGGCTTGGGTGCTTCATCCAGCCAACCCATAGTACTGACAACTCCAATCAAATTTACCAGTGACAAAGATAAAGGAGTCTTGATAGTGGCTAGGAAGAATGCTGACTTAACCCAGGAAACTGGACAAAAAGCGTCGAACGAAGCTCGACGGACGTCGACCAGAGCTCGACGTAATCGCAAGAAAACGTCGAACTCAGGTTGACGCCTTCTACCCTCTGAACAAAGCAAGACTTCGCCGTCGAATGGAGCTCGACGCACTCACCTGAGTCCGTCGACCGAAGCTCGACGTGCGTCGAGCCGAGTTCAAAGCAAAACTCAATTCTCAAGGGTTAATTCAAAATTCAATTCCAGCTCCACATCTCATCACTTTAACCCTTATGCTGAATGGATCATACCTCCTAGGAGATATCATCCTGTAGGCTATAAGAGTCAACCTGAGATGTCTTTTATTTCAGAATTTAGAGGATATCAAAAAGGGCCCAAGGTAAACTGGGTCAAAAACAATTGATTTGTTGTATGTGTAGATAAAGACCTGTCCAATTGAGAACCAGCAGTGGTACTTGGACAGTGGGTGCTCAAAGCACATGACTGGCAACAAGGAGAACCTTGTGTCCTTCAAAGCTAAACATGGACCCAAAGTAATCTTTGGAGATTCAAACTTTGGACAAACAAAAGGCTATGGCCAAGTCAAGATAGGGTCAATCACATTTAAGAAAGTGGCCTATGTGGAAGGACTAAAGCACAACTTAATCAGCATCAGCCAGCTATGTGATGCTGGTTATCAGGTTTGGTTTACCAACTCAGCATGCAATATTGCATTAAACAACAACATTGTTTTAATTGGTAATAGACAAGATAACATATACCTAGTTGATTTCAATTCATCTAAAGTAGATATATGTTTATTTAACTCCCTTAGCAAACCTAATGAACTCTGGAATAAAAGACTAGGACATGTGAACCTTAGAACCATTGCTAAGTTATCCAAAGACAACCTTGTTAGAGGACTACCTTCTGGTCCCTACAAGAAGGAAGGACTTTGCAAGGCCTGTCAGTTAGGCAAGCAAACTAAAAACAGTTTCAAGTCACTTAATAAGAGTGACTCACCTAGAATTTTGTACTTATTGCACATGGACCTTTTTGGACCAATTAATGTACAAAGCCTAGGAGGGAAATCTTATGCTTTAGTAGTTGTAGATGACTTCTCAAGATTCACTTGGGTATTCTTTCTGAGGAAGAAGTCTGATAATTTCAAGATTTTGACAGATTTTCTCAAAGGCATACAGATTGAGTTCAATACTCACATTGCCCTGATCAGAAGTGATCATGGAACAGAGTTTGATTCTCTTCTTATGCTAGAGTTCTGCCAGAAGGAAGGTATCAGGCACACTTTCTCAGCTCCAAGAACTCCTCAACAAAATGGGGTAGTTGAAAGGAAAAACAGAACCCTTATTGAATCTGCCACAACATTGTTGACAGATGCTCACCTTCCTCTAATCTTTTGGGCAGAGGCTGTGAACACCTCCAACTATGTTTTGAATAGAAGCCTGATACATAAACTAAAGGGTAAGACTCCCTATGAGTTACTCAAAGGGAAGAAACCTAAAGTAAATTACTTCAAAATCTTTGGTTGCATTTGTTTCATTCACAATAATGACAAGAAATACCTAGCTAAATTTGAAGCCAAAGCTGATGAAGGAGTGTTTCTGGGATACTCCATGACTAGCAAGGCTTATAGGGTTTTTAACAAGTGCTCAAATAAAATTGAAGAATCCATGCATGTTACATTTGATGAAACTAACATGTCTTATAAGGAGAAGGAGACTTCTACCATAAGCAATTTGCAGGAACATTCAATTTCAGAAAATCTGAAGCAGCTCACCATCACAGACAAAGGGTCATTACCTTCAACAATTCAGCAAGACACTGAACTTAGTGACAATGAAGAGGAATCTCAGGTTCTGGAAAGTTCAAAAGGCCAACAAAGTGAAGAACCAGTTGTTGTTCCACAAGAGGAAACAACAACACAGGTTGGTGCATCATCAACACCCCTTGTTGACTTTGCAACAACAAGAGATCACCCAATGTCTTAAGTAATTGGAGATATCTCAGTAGGTGTGCAAACAAGGAATCAAGTTAATCAAAATATTATGCACACTTGCTTTCTTTCTCAAATTGAGCCTCAAACTATACAAGATGCAGAGCAAGATCCAAACTGGATCATTGCAATGCAAGAAGAGTTGAATCAATTTGAAAGGAATAAAGTTTGGGAATTAGTACCAAGACCAAGGAACCAGCAAATTGTTGGAACCAAATGGGTATTCAGGAACAAGTTGGATGATCAAGGAATTATTGTGAGAAATAAGGCAAGACTTGTTGCACAAGGATATTGCCAAGAAGAAGGAATTGATTATGACCAAACCTTTGCACCAGTTGCAAGGTTGGAGGCCATAAGAATCTTTCTTGCATATGCAGCTCACAAGAGATTCAAGGTATATCAGATGGATGTCAAGAGTGCATTTCTCAATGGAGACATCAAGGAAGAAGTTTATGTAAAGCAACCTCCAGGTTTTATCTCTCCAACCTTTCCTGATCATGTTTTTAAACTGCATAAAGCTTTATATGGTCTCAAGCAAGCCCCTAGAGTATGGTATGAGACCTTAGCTTGTTTTTTGTTGGAAAATGATTTTAAAAGGGGTAGAGTAGACCAAACTCTCTTTGTTAGAACCCATAGGTCCCATACCCTACTAGTACAAGTTTATGCAGACGATATCATATTTGGGTCTACTGATTCAAACTTATGCAAAAAGTTCTCACAACTTATGCACTCAAAGTTTGAAATGAGTAGCATGGGTGAGCTTGCTTTCTTTCTAGGATTGCAAGTTAAACAACATGTGGATGACATTTTCATTTCTCAAACCAAGTATGCAAGAGAACTGGTTAAGAAATTTAGAATGTCTGAAGCATCTTCTATGAAAATACCTATGCCTACAAATGCTGTTTTAGATGCTGATGAATCTGGAAAACCAGTTGATCAGACAAGCTATAGAGCAATCATTGGCTCATTACTTTATCTAATAGCTACTAGACCAGATATAATGTTTGCCACATGCATTTGTGCTAGATTCCAAGTAAGCCCTAGAGAGTCCCACCTCACATTAGTTAAGAGGATTCTTAGGTATGTAAAAAGTTGTCCTAATCTAGGTCTCTGGTATCCACATGACTCAGGATTTGATCTAACTGGATTTTCAGATTCTGATTATGCTGGATGTAGAGTAGACAGGAAAAGCACCAGTGGAACTTGTCAATTCCTTGGTGATAGACTTGTCTCCTGGTTCTGTAAGAAACAAACTTCTGTGTCCACATCAACTGCTGAAGCTGAATACATGGCTGCAGGCAGTTGTTGCTCACAGATTTTGTGGATTCAAAACCAGCTCCTAGACTATGGCTACAACTTAGAGATGTCTAAAATCTTTTGTGATAATACCAGTGCAATATCAATTGCTCAAAATCCAGTTCTCCATAGTAGGACTAAGCACATAGAGATCAGACATCACTTCTTAAGGGATAATGTAGAAAAGAAGAAAATTGCACTAGAATACATTTCCACTGAACTACAAAGAGGAGATATTTTCACCAAGTCCTTGGATGAAAAGAAGCACCTCTTCTTCCTCAATCAGTTGGGAATGCTAGATGGAGACAGCATAAATTAAAACTCCAAGATTTTGAAACCCATAATTAACAGGAATAAGAAAAATTTCATTTCAAAATTTCCCTGTCTGAGTGGTTTTTCTGAGCTCTGAACTAAGCTCGACGCTGCGTCGAACGGAGATCGACGGTCCGTCGCCCTCAAAAGCGTCGAACGTCGAACTCAACTTCTAGCGTCGAACTAAGTTCACAGCTCCCTGGCTTCTTGAGTTTCTCTCTCTCCGGTCGACGTTTTCGTTCAACGTCGACCTGAGCTCGACGTATAGCATCAGCCCAAGCGTCGAACGTCGACCTAAGCTGCACGCTGTTGAGTCGTTTCAGTTCTCCTAGAGCCTTAGAGCGTCGAACTGAGCTCGACGTTCTTTCCATTTCTTCGTCGAACCCTAAGTATAAAATCATTTTTCTCCGTCGTTCGCAGTTGCGCTTTCATATTTTCTGCTCAAGCTTTCTCCCTCCAAATACTTTACTCTTGATCTTGGAAGGTATTTTTTTTGCAGGAAAATGGCAATCACTGCAGGTGCTTTGGCGGCCATGAAGTTCGATTCAGGCTTCGACATCGACTTCGACTCATTTGATGGATCACCACAGTACTTTCTGGATATTCTGGAACTTTTCAAGGAGCAGCACCTGGTCAACTTTATGACAACCAGGATCCCTCTTCCAGAGTCGGAGATCAAAGAATGGACTCTTACAGCAGTTAACTCAGATAACAATACATTGACCGGGAAAATTTCAGGGAATGAGGTAGCCATCTCACCTCAAATCATCTCAGAAGTTTTCAGTTTTGCTGCTGGAGATGATGGAATAGAACTCTCTGTGGAAGAGTATGCTTTGATGCTGGACGGGATGGGGCATGCTGCTGGTAACCCCTCTAAACTCCTAAAAGTTAACCTAGCTATTGAGTATAGGTTGTTAGCAGACATCACATGCAAAGTAATCTGTGCAAAGAGGACTGCACATGATGCCATTACTAGGCATCAGTTTTGCCTTATGGCTGCAATCTTGGATAAGAAACATCCCAACTGGGGATTGATTGTTTTTGAAATGATTAAGAAGAAATTGGATAAGAACTCTGTCCACTTTGGAAGGGTTCTTGGGTTGATTCTGAACCACTGCTGCCCCCAGCTGCTTGTGTCCTCAAAGAAGCACATCAATGCTTCCAAGAGGCTCACTTGTGCACTGATTGGCAAGTGGGACAGAAAAATTGTGAATCCCAGGGCAGCAGCAGCAATGAGGACTTCTGCAGACACCAGGACTGTAGAGGTCACTCTCCCTCAGTCCACTGGTCCAGAAGCAGGGACTTTGCCATCTCCCTCCCTCTCCCTCCCATCCACCTTCATCCCCTCAACCACAATCCTCTCATCCACTCAACCCATCCCTTCATCCATTTCCACTATTGCATCCTCCCTTCCACCACACACAACTTTCCTTCCCCTAAGCTTGGATTCCTCATCTCATGAGGACCTCTTCTCCTTTGACATTCATGAAGACTCCTTCATGGATGCCTCTATCTCCTCTCCTCATGACTTCCACCATTCATCAACTTTTTCAGAACTGCTCTTTTCCTCCATCCATGAACCAGTTACTCTTCCCTTGTCTGCACCACCCACAACATCTTCTACATTTACATTTTCTGCTACTCCCTCTACCTCTACTCAAGTCCCACTTGAGCAAGTAACTCTCCTGCCTTTGGCCAATCAGATTTTTGACCTTTTGGCCCCTAGGCTCTCCTCCCTCTTGGATGCCAAGCTGGCTCCTCTCCTCCTTTCCCTGAGAACTCTCTCTGCCTCTGTCTCCTCCCTCTCCTCTCATCTGGCATGCCCTTCTTTTGGGGGCCTGGAGTCAGCTGCCACTGATTCTAGGCAGGGGGAGATGTCAGCAGAAGAAGAGTTGCATCCTTCAACAGTTCAGTTTGTACAGACTTGTTCAGAGACAGTCTCAGCAGCAGAAGTTCAGATAGCATCTGAGGCTCCTCCTCAAAACTCAGAACAGCTTCAAGAAGACCTGTCTAGGGCTATTATCCCTTTTCAGAAGACCATGATCCCTGATGTAGCAGTGGTAGCAGTGGCTCCTGCTAGTGATGAAGTTGAAATAATAGTAGCTGCTGAAACTTCAGGTGAAGTAATTGAGACACCTGATGCAGTTGAGACCCATGTCTCCCAAGGCCCTCAGGAACCAGGCCTTCAGGAACCAGCCTCTTCAGTCTCTATGGCTCCTGAGGCTATTCCCTCTCCTGCAGGGGTAGACTCCTCCTCCCCTCTGACAGCAGATCTTCCTCCAGTCACCTCCTCAGCAGCTCCAGCCTCCATCACTTTTCCGATCTCCAAAAGAAAGTACATAGATTCCTATGATGAATCTCAGAGTTCAGAAGATGAGTTTGCTACTGATTCTGATGACTCCTCTGCAACCATTGCAAGGAAGAGGAAAGCAAGATCAAAAGCTATGAAAAGAGTTCCAATGGCTAGAGCCACAGACCATGACATCCCCTACTACATCAAATACAACTGTGAAATTACAGAGCCATGGATGCAGTATTCTCAAAATCAAAGAAAGGCAATGAAACAGAAAAGAAAATTCAATGAAGGACCCACCAAGCCTGTCCATCAGCCTCCACCTCCACCTCCTCCAGATGTAGGTGCCGGTGCCAGTCTATCTTCTAATCCAGCCCCATCATCTCTACATGGAAAGATCTATCAATCAAGAAGATCCCAAGGAGATAGTCAGCAAAGGGGAAATCAGCAAAGAGGACACAACAGAGGCAGGCAGTCCAGAGGAAGATCAGGTTCTCAACCTTATCAAAGGGGAAGATCCATTGATCCAACCTCTGGTCCCTATCCTTACCGACCTAGAGCTGACCTCACCCCAAGAACTACTCAAGAACTCTCCTCCAACAGATTTGAACCAGCAGTACCTTTTGAAGATCCCACCAAAACTCCAGCTTACTGGAAAGCTAGAATGACTGAGATGACTGCTCTAAATGAGATTAACAAAGCTAGAGAAAGAGGTCTGGACACCTCTCACATCAGCACAATGTCAGACCAAAGGAGAGAGGAATTGGAGAAATATAATTCAAAGAAGTTCTTTGACTCAGACAGATATATGCAACTCCATCCTGCAGCTGTACCACCTAGTGCAAGAGATCAGAAATCCTTAGGTGCAGCTGATGATTACAGATCCAAGAAGGAGGCTTCAAATCCTAACAGAGAAATTATCTTCAAGAAAGGTGATCAAGACAAAGCCCCACAGGAAAAGTAAAGTAAGGTGTTTTAATTCTTTCTATCTGCTGGACACAGGACATTTAAACATTACTGCTGCTACATAGTGTTATATATATGCTGCTTTTTATTCTGTCATATGTCTGGTTGTATTGTATTGTATTTTTGCTTTACTTCTCTTTGAATCCCTAAATTCATGTAAATAGTAATCCTAATCCAAATAGGGGGAGATTGTTGGAACACCCTATTACTATTTGGATCAGGATGACTATATTTCTATAGGGATTTTGTGTTGTGACCTCCTTGTTGTTATAAAGGTCACATAGGCTAGTTAGAGTAATCTTCAGCTCGACGCGTAGTCGACTTCAGCTCGACGCAGAGTCGATCTCAGCTCGACGTGGAGTCGACCTCAGCTCGACGCAGAGTCGATCTCAGCTCGACGCAGAGTCGAACTCAGCTCGACATGGAGTCGACCTCAGCTCGACGTTCCGTCGAACCCAGTTCTGCTTACAGAAAACACTCTCTGGCCGACGTGTGTCGTGCTCAGATCGACGTTTTACTGTGAGCTCGACGTTTTCCAGACTTCCGTCAGTTTTGAATAGGAATTCAAATTCCTTCTGTCAGACAATTATTGCTGAAGATTTATTGGCCGTTACAGCATATCTGGTGCATGGCTCAAGGAATTTTCTAAGGAATGTCTGCCTGACATTTCCTTTGAGGCATGGACATTTAAGGAAAGCATTTAATGCTGACTGCCAACGGCTATCAAAGAAAAAGGAAGAAGAAGACTCAGATATATTATTCATTCAGCTAGACAGAGATTCACAGAACAACAATACAGGACTTCAGCTGCTCTCTCTCTCTGTGATATTGTTTTGAAAGCTCACTCACAAGAATTCTGATTGCTTCAGACATAACCATCCAACTTTCTTGGATCATCCCTTGCTGGAGCAAATCAGATCTTTGAAGACCTGTCACCCTTGTGCAGAGCTCTCCTTCCTGAACTACTTCTTGATCTCAGGGGGAGCTTTGACAACATCTACAGATCCACTTTGCTTCTCTCTACTTGTTGATAGAGAAGACAACATCACTCCCTTTTTCTTTTTCTTTCTGTACAGGGTTTTAACTCCCTTCAAAAGTTACCTTTGGTTTTGCTGAAACCTGGTCAAAATCAGCTCCTTTGGTTTGTGAGAACCTGGTCAAAAACTCTCTGGTGCTCAAGACACCTGATCAACTCTTCTTGAAGTGGATTCCTATCAAGGGTGATAGAAGAGTGGACTACCCAGGATTTTGGGGAACCACTATAGCTCCTTGTGTCGTCTGGATTGCTTGTTTCTTTGTGTTTTGCTTTGTGCTGTGAATTTCTTTTTACTCTGATTATTTGCTATAGCACCATACACTAAGTAAATCTAAACTTTCTCTCCACTCAAGTTTTTATTTGCAAAACTATTTTAAATAACTCTATTCACCCCCCTCTAGAGTTAGGATTGATCTTATCCTGCACTTTCATCTTGGTCTTTTTTCGAGCCCTAGGCCGCTCGCCGAGTTCGGACCGTTCAACAAACCCGCGACGTGCGAGCAGGGCAGGCCAGGCCCGTACTCGCCCAAGGTCAAAGATAGGAGGCGAATGCCAGCTCCATCGAGCACTCACCGCCCTTACCGAGCAGGGGTTGTTGAGGGCTACTCGCCCAATGATCTGCGAGGTGTTTTTACCATTTTGCCCCCGCTGGCCAGCCCATAGCCAGTTAGAACAACGGAGTTACGCTGTTGGAAGACCCAGTTGGGCTGCACATAGCTGTTCTGAACAGCGGAGGTTGGCTATTTGCAGGCCGTTTTCAGAAATCTATAAATAGGACCCAAGGGGTATCTCAGAAGGCATGCTCACTTATCTCCCAACCTTTTAGCGCCTTTTGAGATACCTTAGCCCAACATTTTGCTAAGGAGGGGAAGCGCTCAGAGATCTTACGGGTGTGTGGTGGGTCCTCCGCGTCGGGCCCATGGGTCAGTCCCCTGTTCTTTTTTCCTTTGTCGTTTTTCTTGCAGGAGAGAAGTAGGTGTGCGATCACCCCTTCCCCAAGGGTGAACTCCATCGAGACCAAATTCTCAGTTTCAACACTTAGTATATTTTCTTTTGTACAGAGCATTTCAATGCTACTGATCATTTTAAATTCCATCTAAATATATCCTTACAGACTTCTTGGATCACGCTTCTAGCTGGATAAACATAATCCTACATGAAAATTGGTAGAAAAATTACTTGAGTATAAGTAATAATTTAGACCATCAAGTAGTATATGCATATTCTCAAAGCAAGTGTGATGCAATGGTAGGCTGACTCCGGTGAACCTTCTAAATGCACTACTAAATATGATGAGAATGATGAATATGAAAGGCGGGTTCGTATTAACAATTGCAGCGATAAATAATTAATATAAAATTGAACAGAGACACAAATGTTCTCAGTCTTGATTAGAGAAAATAATATATGTGTTCACAAATCAAACGAAGCGGAATTAATTTTAAGCATGCGCAGAAGAAGCCCTGCAAATCATAGGACGAATAATACTAATAGCACTAAGACAAACAACCACTACAAAGTTCAGGTGTCGAAATAAACAACAATAGAAAACTAAAATTGCATACCACAATTGACATGTGCAAAGAGGTAAAAATACTAGCGTGGGGAGGGCATCCGAGGGCCAGTGGCGGATCCAAGAATTTTGAAAAGGGGGTGCACAAAATTTATTTTAATAGCATAATATAGAAAATGAAAAATGTCTGATATTATAAAGTCATACACAATTACATATAAATGTCTTAATTGAAAATTATCAAATACCAGAATAAATTATAGTTGTCCACGACGAGTCTTCATTTTTTGAAAACAATCAATAACATCATCATCTGAAACATTCAAAAATGTGTCTCTTTCAATGAATGTAACCAAACAGTCATTCAATGTCTGATCGCCCAAACTATTGTGTAATCTATTTTTGACATAATTCATGCCTGAAAAGACTCTTTCAACACTTGCAGTGGCCACAAGAAGAATCAGTACGAACTTCAATAGCTTGTATAATTGTTGATAAGCATTATGTTTCCCAGTTTCAACAAGTTTCATAGAGAGATGACCAAAGTCGTTCAAGTCAAAAAACCTCTCATCGCTTTTCATATCCACAATGAAATTGTCTAGCTGAAAGTCAAGATTTCTTTTTTTGACTCTCCATATCACAATAGTGTTCAATTCTATTTCTATATGAATGCCAGAAAAAACAAAATATTAACAAATGAAGAGTATTAATAAAATGCAAAGTATTTATATATCTATCTACTCCGCTTGACCCTCTACCGGCTAATACTACGGAGTATCCTTAGAGATAAACATTCAACACAGATACTATGTGTTTTGCTTAGTCATCACCTGACTAATACCTCAAAACACACCTAAAAATAAAAATACATGAAAATAAATTGTGAGAGGGTATATGGAACAAAACCTTGGCCACAATCTGTAGCCAGAGAAGAACGTCTATCGCCTTCTTTTGTTGTCCGATCATAATCATCTGATGAATAAGATTATAAGAAAAGCCCTGATCAAGAACATATGGGTATCAAAAACAAATCACTCGAAGTTTAGGATCACATCATTGCTAATTAAATGTTATAGGTTTAGCAATATTCGGCTATTCCCTTACCTGAACAGCAGAATAGTGAACATGAAGGTTTATTTATATGAATAAACGAGCATCCAGGCATCCAGGATCCAACATTCCAATTCTAGGCTTCCAGCATTCTAAAATCTGAATGAATGCTTCTTCTGTTCTTCACTTCTTCACCTATTAGAACATGATCCAGTTATGATTTATCTGTATGAATAAACGAGCATCCAGCATTCCAGCCATGAGCCATCCAGTGATTCAGCCGGGGATGGCCGGACGGCGAGACGGCCAAACGGGAAGAGGAACTAAGGAAATACCGTGAGTCCGTGACTGCCTCCGGGTCTGGGCTCCGACAAAGATACGCACAAAAATAACCTAGCCAGGGACGGCCGGACGGCGAGACGGGGAGAGGAAATACGGGGACGGTCGGACAGCGGAACGGGGAGAGGAAATCTGGAAAGTGGAAATGACCTAGCTGGCTAGCCGTGGGAATCTCCGAATCGCAGAATCGGGATGGAGTGGAGAGGAAATACAACCTGCTGCTGGACTCGACCTAACGCGGGATATGAAAACAGGTCCGCCGAATTAGATTTTTGGGGGTGCACATCTTAAAATTTGCCCTACCAATATATATTTTTGACCAATAAATATAACAGCTAGTAGATGTGCACCAAAAAAAAGGGGGTGTCAGTGTCCCTTTGGCCCCCCTTTAAATCCGGCCCTGCCGAGGGCACGACAACGTCTGGGTTGGATGAATGAAAGTGGGATCCACGTCAAGGGAACAGGTGAGTGAGGCAGTCGAATAACTTCGGGTGGATAAATGGTCGATGACTGAATAGATGAAGAGGGATTTACTTGGTGGAGGGAGGGAAGGCTACTGAGGGAGGAATCCACGGGCTAGAGTGGGTTTCAGGAAGGGTTGAGGTGGTGACCGATGGACGGGAACTGGCTTCTGGAGAGGTGTCGTTGTAGAGGAAGATGGGGGAAGGCAGGATCTAGGTTTTCTGGCGGTGGAGGAGAGAGGCGGGGCGGGGCCGCTGGCATCACACCAACGGAAGAGGCGGAAGTAGGTTGACGACAAAAGGGAGAGTGACAGGTTTAGGTTTCAAATGGAGGAGGTATGATCAGAGAGGAAGAGGGAGGAGGGGAAAGGCGGAGGCGGCAGTGGATTACCAGGCGTCGCACCTGGACAAGAACCCTGTCGTCGCACCATGAAACAAAGAAGACCGACAGTTTCAGAATTTCCAAAACCCACAATGCCTCCCAAATGAACCACCTACATTATAAAGCCCTAAAAATCAAACTGCTACATCATAAATAAAACCACCCGAATCGCACGTCTCACAACATCCGGACCGATCGGGGGCAAATACAACTCAAAATATAAAAAATCTTATATGACTATGACTCAGCTCAGCCATCCGGACACAACCACGTACTCTGATTATTTATCCGGGCAATAGATCACCACCTCCTACGAGAATGCACGTGTGTCGGTCGTGACGCGCCGTTAAAGTGTAGTCTTGCCAAAAACTCCACTATTAAGTCATACTCTTGTTGAGAATAATTATATGATAGAAATGCTAGTAAGCCTTAATAAAACAATAATAAAAATGGCCTATACAACTTAAGATAGATTGCAATAGATCAATGGATAATAACCTAGATATTGTAAACTGCGTCCTTTCGATAGAATGCAAGCCAAATAACCCAGCACCAGAATTCAAAGGAACAGATAATTAATTGAAAAACTATACACCTATTTAAGTGACCAATACCATAATACCCTACAAATGTGTGTGTGTGTGTGTGTGTGTGTGTGTGGTGGTGGGGGGCGCCGGGTTCTACTCCGGTATGAGGGGGAAAAGGGGGGAGGGGGAGGGAAGAGAAAGAAAAAGAGGGGGGAGAAGAAAAAGGGGAAGGAGAGAGAGAGAAGAGGGAAAGAAAGAAAGTAAGGGAAGTCTTGGCTACATAAATTGCGGTTTTTATGTACATCGAATCAATAGGTGCAATTGCAGTTTTTGATGGGAGAACTCTTATAGGATAAAACTCAAGCATTGTTCTAAAATTACTTAGGGAAGCCTTTGCAATTACTAAAATAATTAAAAAACTATATAAATAGTTAAAGAAATAATTAAAAACTAAAAGAAAAAAGAAAACGATACATATAGCTTACAACAAAATAAAGTAAAATTTAACATTCAACTATGCAATTACTATGTGGTTTATGAATCCAGTTTCAGATACAACAACACTCACTAGGCAATCTACTTACGAATACATGTATGACCATATTTTATTATTCTTATGAATATAAACAACACATGTCATACTACAAATATCATGATTAAAAGTTGCAATATCAGCTATCGTTCTAACCATCATCAGTCACATCTCGAATAAATATAAAAATCACCTTCAAGACTTAAAACATTAATGCATGTGATAATTTTGTATTCTCATATGATGATCAAGTGACTCAAAGAATATGGACATCGTCAATACATATCTTATAATGATATGTCATCTATTGCACTAAAACTATCTTAACTTGATGACATATCATTATACGTTATGAAAATTACATTTGTGATGATCATAATCCTGCAAATAAACTAGATGATAATAAATCTTTAATAACTGAACCATTTATTGAGCATAACACAGAGATTGAGATCTAATGTATTCATAACATCAAGTGATGAGATTGTGCATGAGCCAATTGTTAAGGCTAAGGTAACTTTTTTCTATCATTATTAAAACGAAGAAACAGAGTGATTGACAAATTTTTTAAGAAATTCTCCAAATATGAAGTTTGTTTTGAATTAGCTACAACATTTTTGGCTTGTGGCAAAAATGTTAGGTCGCAATAGTCTACACATTCTCTGTTTGCATCACCTTTTGTGGAAAGTTGGTTATTATATTAGACTTAAAGACTCCGTTCGATTGAGTGGAATTGAGACTTCAGAATTAAAATTGGACATTAAATTAATTTGAAAAGACCTTCAATTCTAATTGCAAGCTCTTATTCCGTCCAACGGAGTGGACCCTTCAAGATTTCTTTTGCTCTTAATAATGATAGAAAAATAGTATAGAGATAACATGGTTTGGATATTAGCTTTAATAATAATAACAAATAATTAAAAAAAATTTAGTGATCTTCTGTTTATGATGTCATTAGGTTTACTAAATAAAATTGAGTGATTTCTTCTATTTGTGATTCATAATCTCTCTTTGTTAACAACATTTCATAAATTTCCTCTCCTGCATCTTTCTTAACCTTTTGGGGGTACCAATTATGAGCAAAAGTAACCACTTTTTCCACATTCGCAATAGTCTACACATTCACCTCTCCTCTTCCTTTTAACATTTCATCCTCTAGAATCTCCTGGAAAACTATCTCCCCTCTCGCTCCCTTCCATAGGGTTCCTCGCAAGGACTTGAAGAAACCAAAGGGAAAAGTCTATAGGTTGACCTTTTCAGACAACATTCTTCTTCCGACATAACATTTCTTCAAGGAAAAACATCATTTGGCGAAACATTATTTTTATCTCAATAAATTTTACCATTTTAAAAGTGAGCTTAATATATATATATATATATATATATATATATATATATATATATATATATATATTAAAGAATGCAATCCTCCTCTTAATTAAATTTTATATTTGGCAAAACAACAATGGATGTATTGTCGCTGCTTATATGTGTAAAAGTGAAGAATCTACCCAAATCTAACCTAAAAACCAATTACTAAGCTCTGTTTGACAAACTAAAAAAATTCTCACTTGCTACAACTCAGAACACACAACAATGTCTATGGAAATCTTTCAAAAATATATCACTAAAAACAACCGCCTCATGATTCCTGATTTTGTCACTGAGCTGATCACAAATAAGAGAGTTATTGAAACATTGCGTCATCCATTTGGTGCGACATTTTCTCCTGTGAATTCGGACAAAAACGTCATCGTGATGAAATGTTTTTGTTATGACTTTTTTGCAAGAGATTTTATTATCTTTGGAAGATTCTCATTTGATTACCTCGTTAAATAATGCTCAACGTTGACTAACGCGAAATTTACAATAAAATGAAAACTTTATAGCTGATAAAATAGGCGAAGGGCTTAAAAAAACTTAATTTTTTATCCCAAGTAATTGTAATTACTCATCAACCTCAAATAGCTGGAAAAACGAACCAACATATTGTAGTTAATAAAAATCAATATGATAAAGACACAAAGATTACTATAAAAAGCTTAAATATCCAAGAATGACAAGTTGAAATTGCCCGGATGATATCAGGTAAATTAATTACTAATGAAGAAGAATCCTCAACGCCATCACTTCCAATTAGCACCACCATTACCAGCTTTTTCCTTTATCTTCAACCTCTGCACCTCAACTTCAGCATCTTTTCTTTCAACTTCTAAAAGCTTTAAACTCGATAAAATATTACATGGTATACCTAGCCAAATTGGAATTTAGGACTTGAAATCAAGCATACCGCGAAAGTATGATCTTCTCAAGCTTGAGCCACCTCAATAAGCCTAATGAGATTAAAAGAAGGAAAATTTCAAGTAATTGAGAAGGAAAATTTTGAAGATGAAAATGAAATCAAAAGCCAAATATTGTCTACCTGCAAGCAACTCTTTTTCTTGTTATCATCTTTGACATTTTGCTTGAGCTGCCCATCAGATCGAGCTCGAAACTTGTTCATCCCCAATACCCGCGCGACTCGCGCCCAGTACAAGAAACGCCTGCCCAGACTCTTCCAAGACGTTTGATCACCAGTCGCTGATTTCACATGGGAACGCTCTACTGGGCTGGTCAGCAAGTAATTGAGCAGCTCCTCCGCTTGGGAAAACGGCTCCCATGCATATGGGGCAGGAATGGTGGCCGCCAATATCTGATCCAAACCAGGCAACTGATGATCAACCATGAATGACGGACGCAAACCAATCTCGCTGATAGCAGACGTGTTAGCCACAACAAGTTCCTCCGCCATCGTAATGACTGTAGAAGAGGCCGGTTGATTTGAATTCCGGGTGGTCGGAGTTGCGGCTGGAACTGATGGTTCGGCCGGCGGCGACAATGGAATATTTAGGGAGCCTGGATCGTCGTGTTGGTGGGCCACCTCAGAGTGTGATTGCAAACGAGAATGACAACCTGGTCGTGATGATGTGGTTGATGGCGCACGCTTCTTGAGACATGCAAGATACTCTCAATGATTCTGGATCTCTGTGTGGGTCATCTCGAGCAGATCAACACGACGGGAAGCAATGCAGGCGTACGCGGGGGCGACCACTTTGGTCCAATGAATGTTGTCGGCATGCCCGACATCAATCTCTTGTTGAACCAGCCGATCAATGATATTGTCTGATGACCCTTCAATGAGTTGTTCGGGCGTAAATTGCAGATCCAATGCATGAGGTTGACTTGAACTTTGATTGGCGCTGGTTGCCAAGGTGACGATTCGAGTTGTAGTTGTTTTCACAGTCTCTTCCAACTGCACAATGTCGAAACTGGCAACAGGGGACGATCGCAATGAAGCAATCTCTGACGCGGATTGACTTAGGGCAGTAATGATGTTGCGTTTGGGCGTTGCTCGTTTGGGCGGTGCCCGAGTATGCATATTAGAATGTAATAACTTATGACAACCTACAAATACAATTGTAAAACAAATCACTGCCAAGTAACCAATTGAATAGTGTTTAGCTCCTTCTTTAGTATGCATCAATCCTAGTAACTCAAAAACTTTTAAGGTAGGAAACCATTATGCCGGTATAAAAAAGACCCAGTATATCAATTAACCAAAATAGATTGTCAGCTCATTTGACAAAATTGCAGCATTTAAGAAGGAAAACAAATTGAAAATAGGTTGGTTTATAGTTTCTTAATGCAAGAAGAGGTGTTGAGTTTTACCATTATCTTTACTCTCTAGAAATGATGTATGATTGGCCATATAATGATGGCAATAAACATATGCAATTGGATCCAATAGTCCCCTCATCATCCTAGTCTAACGATGGAAACTGGACAACTGATGGTCCTCTAGGAAACGACGATGACGAAAAATAGCAAGTTCCAAATATGGATATATTATGATTAAAGTCAAGAAAAATTTAGAAAACTACTTGAATTTGAACTGAATTCATGAATCTAGAGACTTGTAAGGGTGATACATATCACTAAGATGGACAATTATATGAATTCAATGATATGAAAAATACATCACAAGAAATGAATTTCACAAACAATACTAACACCAACTCATGCATAAGCACAATAAATAGCCATTGCACCATTAATTAAATAAAAAATAGCAAAACTCTCATATACAAAATCAAAATAATAAAGCCTTCCCAACATCCACATGTAATCTTAGCCATCAAATTTCATTAATCCAATGAGTAAAGTTTAAAGAATTTGAAAATCAAGTCAAGAAGAAATGTAAAAGGATTTAACATTAATGCATCCGTGCCGCGGTGCCATAAATTTTATCAATCCTTTGTAGGCTCATTAAGTTTCGCCACTAACATACGTGCAAGGATTGACATGAATTTTATCAGATGTGTAAGATTACAATGGTTGGTACCACATACTGATATGAAAGAGCATGTCATCCTAGAATTCTAATATTTAAAAAAAATCCATTTTTGCGTCAATCAGAATTTGAAAGGTGATCAACTGTGAATTTTAGAAACTTCTATTGTCTTCTTATCATGTGTTAAAATTTCATCTAAAACAGAGAAAGAACAAAGATGTGTCATTTAATTGAGTTGGTTTGATAACGCTATAGGAGGAAGATAAACAGAGAAAGAACAAAGAGCAAAAATGGAAGCAGGGAAGTTTTTTTTTTCATTGCTGATAATTTCATACATCTCTAGTTATAAAGATGTGTCATTTAATTTATACATTGATTTGGTGGCTGGGCAGATATTATTTTCACAGCACAATATGAGCAAATGCAGACAAAAATCATAGATTGCCCTTAATAATGAAGCAAAATCATCATCACCATTAACCATTTCCGCCAACCATTTTGTACAGCAATACAACAAGAACATAGATCAGGCTATACATATTGATCGCAATCACACAGAGATGGGAGAAGAGCGCACCTCGACCTCCTCCCTAGGAAGTAGCTTCTTAACGACACGATCCGTTGTCTTTATCAAAAAGGAGTTGTTCATAGGATCTTGGACGAGCTCGACAAAAAGGGGCGGCTAGGTCGACAGCTCCCCATGCAGATTTTGGTGAAGTCCCTACCAAGAGCTCGACATGGAGCAGGTCGGCTCCTTCCTTCTCCCACCCGACGGCGGCGACGACTAAGAAGACTCTGACGGCCTACAATCACCGACGACGAGGAAGAGGTAGGGGAGACCGGGAGTTTGCCGCTGATTTTTCGGAGAGAGGTGGAGTGACGCCGGCGAGGAAGATGAGAAAGCACCGGGAGTTTGCCACTGATTTTCCGAAGGGAGGCGGAGTGAGGCCTTAGGCATGAGAACAGTTATGACCGCCGCTAGGAAAAGAAAACTAGTTTTGAATATAAAATTAAAATGGATGAAGTACCTTTGGTGAGGTGGTGCATTCACGAACAACGATTCATAACCACCAAGTTCACGACCATCACCTCCGTGCCAAACAGAGCCTACATTTTCAACACAACTCCCTCCAACGCTTTCTGTGTCAATAAAACCGGGGATTTTGACATTTCTCCAACCAGCAACAAGAATGATTTCGCGATGTGCCTCTCAACCACTCCAGCCCTAACTTACAAACCCTTCATTGCTCCACATTGATGTATTTGATGACATCAACCACACTGATTCGATTGCTGGCATCCAGCAGTTCAAGTCTCTGAACTACACAGCCCACTTGTCAATAATAAGGTTCCCAATCGGCATTTGTATGCGGGGAAAGCTTAAATAGTTGGCCAGTTTTGATTCTCATTATCAGTGAATTTATGTTCACTTATGTATTGATTTACGAAATCAATAAATAAAATTGATAATTGGAGCAGAACTTCATACTTCTCAGATAATTAATAGTGTTCTCAGCACTATTAACATGATTTCCTTTTCAACCCAAAGCACTGAACTTTATGATGAGATTTATGTTGTATTGATGTTGTTTAGACTCAAAACCCAGGCAACAAATTATGCTTAGTTTTTCATGATCTCGACAACTTAGAATGAGTTAACAAAACCTACTCGCATCTGCAAAAAAGTATAAGTTTGAGAAACGAATGTATAACCTAAATCAAGATCAAGATCAGAGCAATACATCAAGAGCTATTCATTCTTCACATCACAATTAAGTGTAATCTTCTCGGACTCATCAACTGAGGAAGAATAAATCAACGAAAAAGAATATTTTACAACACATTTGAGGTGTGGTAATTGGGGTCAATGGATCAGATAAGTGAGGAGAAGGGCGACAAGCATGAGGACGTAGGCAACCCCCTGATCAACCGCCTTGTCGTCGTTGCTCATGGGCGGCGCCGCCGGCGGTGCCGAGGTCGTAGCCTGGCCATCTGCGAGATACATCAGCCCCGAGAAGAAGAAAGCCAGGAAGAACAAAGCCCAAGCCTTGAAAGAATTCATCTTTCAAATCTTCGAGAAATTAAGAGAAATCTTCTGCTGCTTTGGAAGCTAGATGAAGTTGGGAGCTTAACTTGTAAAGACAAAAGAGAGTTATTAGGGATGTAATCTGAGAAAGGAATGGCATCCTCCCTTATATTCGGAACTTGAAGAAGGTTACAGGAAAGTGGAATTGTTGCTTAACTAAAATCAGGGCAAAAAGAACTGAAGAAACAACAGGAAGAGCAAAACGCAGGGGTGGCGCCGGCTGGAAGCAAGGAAAACGCAGGGGCTCTGAATCCGCCGGAGTGTCTCCGGGACCGAAAGCCCTCCTGTCCCTGATCAGCGTTTGATTCCAAAGCTCTCCGTCCATTTGAAGTCCCGCTGCACTTTAACAAAACTCTGTTTTACTGTAGCTTCTGAAAATTGCTCTGTTTTGGGAGATCCGTCGAACTTGAAGAGGAGCGGGGTGGCGATTGGTTGCGGGATGTGGTGGATGAGGCGGCTGGGAAACATTATCGGGAGTTTGGAGGTGCGGGATCGGGAGTCGGGGCGGCGGCGGCGCGTCTTGGAGTGGGGCGCCGGATCGCGGCTGGAAGCGGCAGGTTGTGAGAGATCGGGGGAGGAGAGTTGGGAGCGTCGAAATCGTGGCAGAAGAAAAATAGGAGGAAGGAGAGAGGAGGAAGAGGAAGAGAAGAAGAAGAGGGAGGTACCTGGCGGCATCAGCGAACGCCTCATCTTCATCGGCAAACTCCATACGCGATGCTGAAGTTCAATGGCAACAGTGAAGAAACTCGCCCGATCGCGAGAAAGAATATGCGGGAGGGTATTTTCGGAAGAGGGAATCTTCAGTCCGATTCAGCCGGACTGAAGTGAGGCCCGACCGGGGGAGGGCGAAGCTCCATCAACATAGGCATGGGTAAGGAATTGCTGCTTGTGAAAAACTTGAAAATCAACCAATAATACTTAGCTCAAGTTATTGTTAGCACGTACATTTGATGAAAGTGGGTGTGTGGTGATGCCACTTGATATCAACTAAATAAGATTTTGTAGCTCATGTCTATGTGATCACCATCAATCTTAGTAGTAGTTCTGCTTAAATGTACAAAAATATAATTCTTTAGAAAGAAGGGATATAATAAAATTTTTGATTGGAACTTTTCTTAGGAACGATTTATTTCATTGGATCCAATAACCAAAAAAATTGAATGGTCTTATTCAAAATGCCTCCCGATTTTAACAAATTGTGCTTCAATATAATCCCCTGAGTAAGCGCTATAACTTGTTTCCAATACTCAGCAGCTTGATTAAACCAAGCCTGTCCAATTTCAGAATCGTCTCGTAGAATGTCATGTTCTCCCAAGTCAGAATAGGTTATAGAGAGAGCAGGCTTGTTTGGAGTCAAATCATGCCATAAAAGAGCCCTGGTGCACCATTGCAACTGCTTCTAAGGTCATTTGTTAATGTTTTTCATTGGCAGCCTGCTAATTTAGTCCATTTGACGCTGCATTTTTGATCCGGTGAGTTAGGCAAAAAACACCAGTCATAAAATATGTCAACCACCACACTCAAGAGCGCCACCGTCATACCAAACAGACCCTTAGTGTACAACAACACAGCTATTTTACAGTAATGCATTCTTGGCCGATCAAAATTAAAAAAAAAAACAGTTAAAACATAATTTCAAAAACTAATGCTTTTTTGAGACATAAATAATGCTATTTTAAGTAGTTATGAATCTGAAACGAAACAGGCCTTAAATGCATACAAAACTGAGGAAGAAAGAGAGTAAATTGTAGGCTTTATTCATCTAATTACTTTAAATTATTAATATGGAGCTTGCAAGTTCTCTATAATTTAGAGTTAAAGCCAACAATTTGTTGCAAAAATGCAAGCGCTATAAATATAAAATGCATACAAAATTGAGGTAGAAAAAAACACCCATTGCAGGTATTATGATTATATCCAGAAATCAAAACAATTAACCAAAATAAAGTTGAAAGCTTGGAAATTCCTCGGCCATGATGAGAACAACAAGGGATGTCCAACCGGTGAAGGGTCTCGTGCCTTTTCCCTTTCCTTTGCCTGCTTGATCATACTGCTCCCACAAATATCCACTTTCATAGTAATTTCGCACAACATTTCTTGCACAAGTGAATGACAAACATAGGGGTTAATGGGATTAAACTGCTTAAAGTTTGTTAAAAGAATTCAGTTTAGCTCGTATAATTGTACCTGATCAAATTTGACCGAAGATCTTTGTATATTGCCCCTGCTCTTTCCCGATAAGGTCCTGGCACTGCATGCAGAAGGGTAAGTTGCAAACGATGTAAGAAGTTCTTCGAGGAACTTTGAACTTCATTATGAGGGGAAAAAGAACCACATCTTCTGACCTGTAGAGTAATGGCTTAGGGCTGAAAGAATCATGTAGTTCATATTTATCCAAATGGGGCCTCTCCAATATGGCGGGTCATGTTCTGTGTTGCGTTTCATGTACAAGGAGCTGCATCAATGAAGATTTATAGAGTTACAAACAGCTTCTTTTAGTTGAAATATGTCAAGTTTGTTTATGCTTTTTCGTATTTTACCGGCATAAGGGTGTTTCGGTCTTTGTATGGTTTTCTCTTACTCAATATATATGAGTATAGAGTTTTTAATAATATTATCTTGTGATTCTATCTCTCAACTTGATATCAGAGGGAAACGGGAGAAAATAAACCATAGCTCTCCTTCCGCCGCCGGTCCGTCCTACTTCCTTCGTCTCCCATCCGTCCGTCCCGCTTCCTTCGTCGTCTGCTCGTCGCTGGTTTGAGGTTCCCTCTATGGTGAGCCACGGCCTTCTCGCCGGCGGTGGAGCACGCTGAAGGAGACTGCCGCCTCTCCTCATGATGCGCGTCTTGCCTCTGTCGTCATTTCTTTCTTGCGATCCTTCCGGCGTTTGATGTTGTCGCAGGCTGTTTCCAGACCTGCCACCGCTGTCGCTGACTGCTTCCGTCTCTACGAGACCCGCCGCTACCGTCGTCTGCCTTCAGATCTGCAGCCGCTGTCACCGAATGTTTCCAGATCTTCCATCGACTCCAGATTTGCTTCCAGCTGTCCAGACCTGCTTCTAGATCTGCCTTCGGCTCCAGATCTATTTCCTGTCGGCTGTTTCTTGGCCTGTGAGCATCACTAATGTCGGCTTGATGATGGTTTACATTGTTCCTTGATCCTCCTTGTTGCGTCTCATGGATGATTCCTCGGCTGCCGTTGATTCTACATCGCCAAGTGTTGTGGCACCCCAGATGGGTGACCCTCAGCAATCCTCTGGCCATGCTAGCTCTCTGAAGATCACCACCGTGTCCTTAGATGGGACAAATTATCTTGAATGGTCTCGTGCGGCACAACATGTCATTCACAGTCATCAGCTATTTGGATACATTGATGGGACCATGGTGGCACCTCCCCTGAGTGATCCAACTTGGCGGCGTTGAGGTTCAGAAAATTTCCTGGTGGTTTCCTGGCTCCTTTATTCCACGTCCCCTAAGATGTAGTAGAGTTATATGTTGATGGATTCTGCCTATGAGATCTGGACTCGGGCACGTGAGACTTACTCTCAGATCAACAATTCCACTCAGATTTATGAGCTGACGCGTCATATGCTGGAGTTACGACAGGGAACCATGACGGTTTCTACTTCTCTGAGTTCGAGCGTATCTCTCAGGAATTGGATTATTTTGAACAGTTTACTCCGGCCTATGCTGCCGATGTAGTTCTGTTGCAGAAAAGAGACGAACGATTTCGTCTTCATGTGTTTATGATGGGCTTGAACATGGAAAAGGATATGGTTCAAACAAATATTCTACACTGATCTCCCCTCTCATCTCTTCGGGAGGCCTTTAGCATGGTTCTTGGCGATGAAGACCGTCGGAGGTCCCTCAGCACGGCTGCTTCTCCTCCTAATCGATCTGCCTTTACTAGTGTTGGTCAAGGTGGCTCCAATCATACTAATGTTGTTCCTACTTGTGATTACTGTGGTCGCAGGGGCCATACTCGGGAGGTGTTCTTCAAGCTCCATCCTCACCTTGCTTCACCTGGATCCGGTCATGGTCGAGGACGGGGTCGTGGCCCAGGACGAGGGCGAGCCTGTCGGAGTGGTTCTCGCCCTTATGATGATGCTTACTCCACTGAGGTTCATGATGACCATCATGGTCAGTCCCCAGGACATTTTACCGCGTCGGAATTGGATGCTCTCCGTCGCCTCTTGCACTCCCAGTCATACACTTCCCAGAATGGTACTTCTACTTCCTTTGCTACTATTGCTATGTCCAGTGCCAATGCTACTGCGATACCTCCGTCTGAGTGGATCATTGACTCGGGAGCTACCGATCACATGACCGGCTCCTCAGGTTTTTCTACCTACGCTCAATTGTCTGGTAAGGACAAGGTTATCTCTACAAACGGAACCTTGTCCCCTATTGCGGGCAAGGGCAACATTTCTTGTTCCTCCTCTCTGTCCCTTTTTTCTGTCTTTCATGCTCCTTCTTTTCCTCACAGTCTTCTTTTCATTAGCAATCTCTCTCGGTCTCTTAACTGTTCTGTAACCTTCTTTCCTGATTCTTGTATTTTTCAGGAGTTGGGTATGAAGCGGATCATTGGCAGTGGTAGGAATTGCGGTGACCTGTACTATATGGATTCTACTTCATCGTCCCTTGCCCTCTCATCTTCCGTTGTTACAGCTATTGAGCCTCGACGCTGGCATTTGCGTCTTGGTCATCCTTCTTCAGTCTACCTTCAGAAACTATTTCCTAATTTATTGTTGTTTATTAAAACTTTAAAATGTGATATTTGTGAAAGGTCAAAACATGTTCGACATTCATCGTCGCATTTATCTTCTACTAGTACTGCTGAAACCGAAAACTCGGTCCTTCTGGAGTTCACCCTTGGGGAAGGGGTGATCGCACACTTATTTCTCTCTCGCGAGCCAAAAGACTAAGGAAAAAGAACAGGGAACATACCCAAGGGCTTGGCGTGGAGGTCCCACCACACACCCGGAAGATCTTAGAGCGCTTTCCCTCCCTAGCCAAATGCCGAGCTAAGGATACCTCAGAAGGCGCAAGAAGACCGGGGCACAAGTAAGCATGCCTTTTGAGGTACCCCCTTGGGTCTATATATAGATTTCTGAAAACGGCCCGCAAATAGCCAACCTCCGTTGTTCTGAACAGCTATGTGCCACCCAACTGGGTCAAAATAGTAAAAGTACTCTACCAGAGACTGGGCGAGTGGTCCCTGAGATCTCCACTCGCTCGAGGTGGCGAGTATGGGCCCGATGAGCCTACTCGCCTGCCTCTTGCCGAGCCATCCTGGGGAGAGTGCGAGCCCTCCTGTGGTGAGTTCCATCCCTCCTGGGGCGAGTTAGGGGGCTGCCGAGCTCCCACCCCCCCCCCCCATTTGGGTGCTCGCCCGGGACTTGGACTACTAGATCTGTCCCACCTGGCCCCTATCGGCCCCACTCGCCGGATATAGGGTTGTACACAATCCCCGCTCTTTGCGAGGTTGGAACAAGCTCGGAAAGAATCATCCAACCCCACAGGATTCGGTGAGTGCGGCAGGGAATCTTCGGGTGGGGTCCACCTGCGGCTATATATATACGCCAGTGTACCTGAGCGACCTTTGTAATTCTTTTTGCTCTAAACCTATCGAGATGCTTATCCCCAAAGAGATCCAAGAGAGGCTTGCCTGAGCTTGCGAGGTTGCCACCGCTCGCGTTGCCGGCTTGACCGACGTGTCCCTCAGCAAACTGCCGAGCACCCTGGCAGAAACCAACCCCGCCAAGAAAACTAAACAGCTTCCAAAGGTGGTCGAGCCCATCTACCAGGAGCTGAAAATTGTCCTGGATGACGGGGCCGATTCCTCTACTCGGCTTCCCCCGAGCAAAAGGGTAAAGAAATCGTTGATCTCTTCGCTGACCCGGACAGCCAACGGAATGACGACGAGTCCTCCCTGCCGCGAATAGACACCCTTCATGACAACTCGCGGCCTCAAACTCCGGACACTCTCATGCGGGACCCGCCCCCCCCCCCCTTTGGGACCCTGGGGCTGGACTCGCAGAAGCCGAAGTCGCCAGCTCGCACCTCATCTCGGCAATCTTCTCCCGCTCCCGATCTTGCGGGGAGAACCGCTGGAACCATCCCGATCCCGGGCTTTGGCTTTATCCCCCCGGGAACTCATCGCCCGGGTCGTGGCAAGAACCTGGGCTGATCCCTCTTCGCACCTCGCTGGGGGAGCCGAGCTTGCCAGGTAGGTTTATGCTTATGTTACTCCGTCCTGCCCAATTTCCTTGTAGTACTCGCCCCTCATGTAAGGTTGATTAACTTCTTCTGCAGATGCCCCCAGCCAGCCTGATACTAACGGCTCTTCGGAGTCAGCTCGCTACTCGCCCCTTCCTTCCCCCAACTCGATAAAGGCCTTCTTGGGCCCTTTGGTGGAGAATGACGAGCTGAGGAGACGAGGGATCGTGCTCTTCAAGAAGTTGGTGCACGGGCTGCGCACGGTCCAGGAGGGCAATGAGAGGCTGCAGCGAGACTATGTGCAGCCTGCGGACGAGGTGAGGGGCTCCCCGGCAGGCGAGGAGGAGGGCAGCCTGGCGGACGAGGCGGCGTCTCCTACTCCACTTATGGATGAGATCGACGAGAATCTCCGGGCTGCCCAGAAGAACCTGGAGCTGATACGCGAGCTCCACAAATCGCACCGACCTGCGGGGAAAGGGGCTCGAGGCCGGGGTAGGTAGAAACTCGGCATTGCCGAGAGCTTGCTCGCCAAAGCCATCGACGGGTTGGTAAGTACCAGGCACCTCCTTCTCTTTTTACTTGAGATTTTTCTTAGTGGAAATTGCTGACCTTTTCACCTTACAGGATGTCGAGGCCGCGAGTGAGCTGTGGACCCGCGTCATCGGGTTGGAGGAAGAAAACACCCAGCTGCGTGCCCGCGCCGCCGAGCTGGAGGCTCGCGCCGCCGGGCTGGAGGTGGACAACGAAAAGCTGAAGGAGGAAAACACGGGGCTCCCCGGCGAGATCTTCCGCCAGGCGGAGGCCTTCTTTCCCCCGGGCAGCCGCGAGCCCCCTTCCCGTTCAAGAGGCCGAGGATCTTTGGCGAGGGTGAGGTCGCTGAACGACTGCGGGTCAACTCTATCGAATCCGTCGAATGCACCCTGCATATCATGAAGGAGACATGGGTGTTGGTGGAGGGTTGCGAGGAGATCACGGTCCGGGATCTCATGTCGAGCCTGTTCCCGCCGTCTCCGCCCGGCGAGAGGGAGGAGAGCTTTGGCTCGCTCTTCGAGACGTCAAAGGATTTCAAGGGTGGGCACAAGTCTGGGGGCGAGGAAGACCGCCAGTCTGGGGGAGAAGGCGAGAGCTGACGCGCACCCCCTTCTTTTTTGTCCCTCACTGTAACTTCCCCCCCCCCCCACTTTTTGTAATCTCGACGAAGCAAGCTCCCCATTGTAATGTCATTTTGCTCAATAAAGAAGATTTTAACATGAATTTCTCTATCTCCTTTTCAACTTACTGTACTCGCCTGCGAGCTTTTCTCCTGGGCGTCCTCGCTGGGATGGAATTCGCCGCTAGAATGCAAGTGTTAGGACTCGTACCCGCGAGTAGACCTTGAGGGTTCGCCAACTTTAGGCAATCTGGAGGTGGAGTACTCGTCGCGCCAGGCTCGCCAACACCCACCTCGCTCGCGAGCTGCCTCTTTTCTTATCAGTGTTAAACTGAAATCGTTATAAATTCACAAGTAACATCTAAAGGGGGGTGGAATGCATTTGCCAATGTTACCCAGCTTGCCGCTTGCCGAGCCGCGCCCGCGAATACCAGCTTGCCGCTTGCCGAGCTGCGCCCACGAATACCAGCTGGCCGAGCCGCGCCCGTGAATACCAGCTCGCCGAGGGCACCCCCAGCTCGCCCATTGTCTCTTTTTATGGCCATCCTCCGGGTGCTATCACCGATCCAATCAACTAAGTGAAAGCCTGACGGTGAGTGTTGAACATCCTCCGGGCTCAGCCCTCCAGGTTCATAACGACGTCACTCGAGACCCGGGCCCTGTCAGCTAGGTGGGAGCCTGACAGCGGGAGCGTCTCGGGACCTAACCCCAAAGCGAGAATACTTGCCTTGACTCAACCCCCGGGTGCTACCACCGGCCCAATCAGCTAAGTGAAAGCCCAATGGCGGGTGTTGAACATCCTTCGGGCTCAGCCCTCAAGGGTCATAACGACGTCACTCGAGGCCCGGGCCCTGCAAGTTAGGTGGGAGTCTGACAGCGGGAACGTCTCGGGACCTAACCCCAGAGTGAGAATACTTTCCTTTGCTCAACCCCCGGGTGCTACCACCGGCCCAATCAGCTAAGTGAAAGCCTGATGGCAGGTATTGAACATCCTCCGGGCTCAGCCCTCCGGGGTCATAACGACGTTACTCGAGGCCCGGGCTCTGCCAGCTAGGTGGGAGCCTGACAGCGGGAGCGTCTCGGGACCTAACCCCAGAGCGAGAATACTTGTCTTTACTCAACCCCCGGGTGCTACCACCGATTCAATCAGCTAAGTGAAAGCCTGATGGCGGGTGTTGAACATCCTCCGGGCTCAGCGCTCCAGGGTCATAACGACGTCATTCGAGGCCCGGGTCCTGCCATCTAGGTGGGAGCTTGACAACGGGAGCGTCTCGGGACCAAACCCCAGAGCGAGAATACTTGCCTTCACTCAACCCCCGGGTGTTACCATCGACCCAATCAGCTAAGTGAAAGCCTGATGGATGGTGTTGAACATCCTCCGGGCTCAACCCTCCAGGGTCATAACGACATCACTCGAGGCCCGGTCCCTGCCAGCTAGGTGGGAGCCTGACAGTGGGAGCGTCTCGGGACCGAACCCCAGAGCGAGAATACTTGCCTTTGCTCAACCCCCGGGCCTGCCAGCTAGGTGGAAGCCTGGCAGCGGGAGCTTCCAGGACTTAGCTTCACAAATAACAAGCTTGATCTGCAAAAGAGTTGGAGCATCAAAAGATTTCATGTTTATTGAAGATCCTCCGGGCTCAGCCCTCCAGGGTCATAACGACGTCACTCGAGGCCCGGGCCCTGCCATCTAGGTGGGAGCCTGACAACGGGAGCGTCTCGGGACCTAACCCCAGAGCGAGAATACTTGCCTTCACTCAACCCCCGGGTGCTACCAGCGACCCAATCAACTAAGTGAAAGCCTGATGGCAGGTGTTGAACATCCTCTGGGCTCAGCCCTCCAGGGTCATAACGACATCACTCGAGGCCCGGTCCCTGCCAGCTAGGTGGGAGCCTGACAGCGGGAGCGTCTCGGGACCTAACTCCAGAGCGAGAATACTTGTCTTTGCTCAACCCCCGGGCCTGCCAGCTATGTGGAAGCCTGGAAGAAGGAGCTTCCAGGACTTAGCTTCACAAATAACAAGCTTGATCTGCAAAAGAGTTGGAGCATCAAAAGATTTCATGTTTATTAAAGAAGTGGACGTACACATTTTCACGGATAGGAACGTTTTAAGTCATCACCACTCCAGGTGTGACTTAGGGTCTCGCCCTCCACATTTCGGAGACAGTACCCCCCCCCCCCCACGACAATATATGGGCCTTCCCAGCTGGGGTTGAACTTCCCCACTGTTGCTGACCTTCTTGCTACATCCACCTTCTTCAAGACCAAGTTCCCTTCCGTGAATTGTTTGACTCTAACGTGCTTGTCAAAATACTTAGACATTCGTTGTTTAACATCTTCTTGCCGGATGGCAGACAGATCACGCTGTTCTTCCGCCATATCAAGGGAGAGTCGCAGCTCCTCCTCGTTCTCGGCTCTCCACTCCTCCTTGCCTTCCCGGGCCTCTGCCACCCGAGGTGTCTGGACTTCAAATTCTATGGGAAGTACTGCTTCGCAACCATGGGAGAGCTTGAAGGGGGTCTCCCATGTGGCTGTGTTGGGGGTGGTCCTCAGAGCCAAGAGGACCGAAGGAAGCTGCTCCACCCAGCTCCCCTTTAAGTTTTCAACTTTCTTCTTCAAGAGGTTCAGTATGATCTTGTTCGTCGCCTCCACCTGCCCGTTGCTCCTGGGGTAATGGACTGACGCGAACCTGAGATCAATCCCGAGCTGCCCACAGAAACTGATGAACTCGGCGCTGGCAAACTGAGGCTCGTAGTCTGTGACAATGGCCTGGGGTAACCCAGGCCTACAGATGATCTCCCCCCATACAAAGTTTCTGATTACTTGGGAGGTCACTTTGGCAAGCGCCTTCACTTCTAGCCACTTAGAAAAATAGTCGATCATTATTAATAGGAACCTCCTCTGCCCGCTGGCTTGGGGGAAGGGCCCTACCAAGTCCATTCCCCAGATGGCAAAGGGTCAGGGGGCTGTGATGCTTCTGAGGCGCTGGGCTGGTTGCAGTTGGAGGGGGGCAAACAACTGACACTTGTGTCACTTCTTCGTGAACTCCGCAGCGTCGTGGCCCAGGGTAGGCCAGAAGTATCCTTGCCTGACAATTCTTCCTTCCAGGGTCCGACTCCCGGAGTGACTCCCGCATTCCCCGGAGTGGACCTGTTCCAAGATTCTCTGGACCTCCCTCTCGGCCACACAACGAGCCAACAGCCCTGAGAGAGTCTTCCGATACAACTGCTCGTCACGGATGAGATAGTATGCTGACTTGTACTTGAACTTCTTTTTGTCCATCCCCTCCGGATATTTCCCCGTGGAAAGGAACGTTGTGAAAGGGTCCATCTATGAGGGGTGTTGGTCCACCTCCATCAGCTCTCCCTCTTCGATGGAAGGGCAAAATAGGTCAGTAATGGTACCCCCCACCCGGGGACCATGCCTTGCCAGCTGATCAACCTGTTCGTTTTCCTCCTTGGGCACGTGTCGGATGGAGAAGGTCCGGAACATGTCGATGACCCCCTTCACCTTTGCTAAGTACAACTGAAGGGTAGGCTCCCTTGCCCCAAACTCCTCATTGATCTGGGAAGCCAGCACCATGAAGTCAGTGAGGACCTCCACGTCAAGCACTCCCAGTTACCTGGTCAGACGCAGCCCTGCAATCACCGCCTCACACTCGACCTGATTGTTAGTAATAGGAAAATAGACAACTATTGTTTGTTCTATCTTTGTTCCTTGCGGGCTTTCCAAGATCACCCCCACCCCCAAGGAATGCTTACCTGAGGCACCATCCACCATTACCCTCTAAGGAACTGGGCGGGGTGAGTTCCGCCTCCGCCACCTCGACCACATAATCGGCAAGAAAGTTTGTCATCGCTTGGGCCTTGATCGAGAGGCGGGGGGCAAAAGAAACGTCGAACTCGCTCAGCTCCATCGACCACTTAGCCAACCTGCCTGAGTGCTCCACCCCCTCGAAGATGTTGCGGAGGGGATGGTCAGTCACCACTCGGATGGAGTGTGCCTGGAAATGGGTCGGAGCCTCCGAGCCGAGATGACCAGAGCGAAGGCCAGCTTCTCCAAGATGGGATATCGGAGCTTCGCCTTTCTTAGGACTCTGCTTACGTAGTAGATGGACAACTGCTTCTTCCCCTCTTCTCGAACTAGGAGCGGAGCCTGGGTCAACTGCCACTTCAAGGCTTGGAACGCCTCCTCGCACTCCTCGGTCCACTCGAACTTCTGGCCCCTCTCAATGTTTTGAAGAAGGGGGAGCACTTCTTCCCTGCCCGGGAAAGAAACCTGCTCAACCCTTCCAGCTTGCCTGTCAGTCGCTGCACCTCCTTTGCATTCCTAGGTGATCCCAACTCCATGATTGTCTTGACCTTGTCAGGGTTCGGCTCCACCCCTGCGGGGGTGAGAAGATGGCCCAAGAACTTTCCCCTGCTGGCCCCGAAGACGCACTTCAAGGGGTTCAGCCTCATCTTGTACTCGCGCAAGGTGGTGAAGGTTTCCTCCTGGTCCCGGAGGTGAGAGTCAACGTCTCGACTCTTGATCATAAGATCATCTACATACACCTCCAGGTTCGTTCCCTTTTGTTTTCGGAAGACCTTGTCCATCATCTTTTGGTACGTTGCTCCTGCGTTCTTCAGCCCAAATGTCATCATTTTATAGCAGTAGCATCTGTCACCTGTGATGAAAGAGACATCTTTTATGTCGGGAGGGTGCATCCTGATTTGGTGGTAACCTGAAAACGCATCCAAAAAACTCATTACAGGAAAATCGACGGCTGAGTCAACCAGCGCGTCGATCCGAGGCAAGGGATAACAATCCTTAGGGCATGATTTATTAAGCAAAGAAAAATCAACACATACGCTACCGGTCGTCTCCCTTTTTAACCATGACTACATTGAAGACCCAACCGGGGTACTGTATTTTGGATACAAAACCGGCCTTGAAGAGCTTGGCCACCTCTTCCCTGATGGGCTCAGTCAGCTTGTCCTCCACGGACCTCTTCCTCTGCTGGATGGGGCAGGCTTCTGGATCCAGGTTGAGGCGGTGGCAGGCCACGTCCGCATCGATCTATGGCATCTCTGCAGCGCTCCATGCGAAGATGTCCACATTTTTCTGGATGCACTCCAGCATCCTGCACTGGTCCTCCGGGGTCATCCCCCCGCTGATGCGAACCTTCTCCACCCTGCTCCCTTGGGTGAGAACTTCCATTTCCACGACCTCCTCCGCGGCCACCAGCCTGGACTGCTCTCCCCATTCACCAACATCCCCCTCTCCTGGGACAAAGGCCTCCGCTTCTTCCACGACCATTTCCCCGGCCGGCTCTTCCTGAACAGCTTCCGCTGCCACTACCTGGGCGCGGACTCCTTCCTCTACTTCCATCTCCTCCACCTCTTCTATGGCCTCCGGCCCGGACAGCTCCTCCATCCTTCTCTCCATCTCCTCGGCCCCCTCCTGCCAAGAGATGGAATTCACTGTTGTGACGTAGCACTCCCTCGCCACCTTGGGGTCTCCCCGGACCCGAACCTGGATCCCCTCAGCATTGAACTTCAAGCACTGATGGAAGGATGAGGGGACACAGCGGAAGGCGCTGATGAGGGGCCGCCCGAAGATGGCATTGTAACTGCTGGGGGCGTCCACGTTGACGAACCTGCAAGTACGGAACTGCCCCCCCCCCCCAGAGTAACATGGAGTCCCACTCCTTCCACTTCCTTCCTCTCCCCGGAAAATCCAAAAAGAGGCCCATCTGAGGCCAACACCCTCTTGGCCTCTACATTCATCGCGTGGAACGCCTTCTTGAAAATGACGTTGACCGAGCTCCTATTATCGATGAGGATCCGGGAGATAGTGAAATTTTCGATGGCTGTCAGAATGACCAGCGCATCACAAAAGGGATCCTCATGATCCGGCATGTCTTTCCTTGAGAAGGTAATCTTCTCATCGGGGGGTGGAGTTTGGGATGTGGAGCCAACACTCCGGCAATACATGGTGTGGAGGCTCGCCTTTCGGGAAGCCTCGACTCCCCCCCCCCCCATGGATCATTCTGATCTCTCCTCGGGCTCTAACATCAACCCGGTCCTCGCACCTGTCTTCCTCTGCCCGAGGCAAGACTTCCTCGAACTGCACTTCCTGGCGGCCTTGTTGTTGCTGCTGCCCACCCTCATCTCGAGGAACTCGCGGCACGTTGTAGTTGCGTGCCCCTCTTCCTGAAGGAACTCGCAGTAGGGGAGCTCCAACCTGGCTTCATTCCTTCTCCTCCGCCCTGCTCTCCTCCTCTCCCCCATGGCTATTGTCATAGCCTGATTCTGGTCGGGGAGACGTGTTCTCTGGCCTTGCCTTCCACCTGGAGGGTAAAACTGACCCTGGCCCCCCTGACGGTTGTCTCCTCCAAGGAAACCTCTCTGCGGCCCCTAGTCCTGCCATTCCGGCCTCCAACCTAGCCGATGGTTCGGCTCTTGGCGCCCCCACCTGGGTTGCTGCTACTGTTTCCTCTGTCGGGGTTCAGCTCTCCTCTCCTCCTAACCTCTGCCACCTCTTGGCTTCTCTTCCTCCGTGGCCCACCTGGCCAGCTTCCGGGATAACTCCGGGTTCGACGCCTCCATGTCGATCTCCCTTGCCGCTCTCTTCATCAGTGCCTCAAAGGACACTGGAGGCGTCCTCTTCAGCTCCATTCCAAAGAAACCGGGTTGAAGCCCAAGGGTGAAGGCTACCATCATGGTATGCCCTGACATCTCCTGCACCTGGAGAACCTTCTCCTGGAACCTGTTTAAGTAGCTTTCTAGGGTCTCGTTCACTCCCTGCTTAATGCGGAACAGAGACTCGGACTCCTTCTTCCTCTTTTTTGAAGTGGTGAATCTCAACATGAACTCCTGGCACAGGTCCTCAAAACAGAAGGAGCCGACCGGGAGCTGGTGGAACCAATCACTTGCCTTCTCCTTGAGGGTGATGGAGAAGAGCCTGCACTTGAACCCGTCCGGCATCTGTCGAATCGAAACCACGTCCTCAAACCACTGGACGTGCTGAACCGGGTCGCCCTTCCCGGTGTAGTAGGACATCTCCGGCTCCCGGAACCCCTCTGGAACTGGGGCTGATGAAACAAACTCGCTGAAGGGGCTTCCCCCCTCTGCTGGGCGAGTAAGGGGATCTCGCCCCCCCATCTCGCCGAACCGGCCTTCAGATGCCGAGCCGGGGAAGAGCTCGCGCTCGCCTTCTCAATCTGCTACCTCCTTCCCGGCTCGCCTGCCGGGTGCGTCCTCGCCCAGGGCTAGGGCGGCGACTACTGGAATCGCTGGTGTCGAGCGCTCGGCGCGAGTGCAGAGTGCGAACATGATGAGACTCCGCATCTCCTGCCTGAACTCGTCCAACATGCCGACAGTGACGAGAGGGGGAGGTGGGGGTGGCGAGTTGGCTACGCCTGAACCTTGCCCTTCTCCTCCAGTCATTGAGCTTGCTGAAGATTTTTTGTGCTGACCATGCTCCACGCTCACCGCACCAAAATGTTGAAACCGAAAACTCGGTCCCTGTGGAGTTCACCCTTGGGGAAGGGGTGATTGCACACTTACTTCTCTCGCGCGAGCCAAAATACTAAGGAAAAAGAACAGGGGACAGACCCAAGGGCTCGGAGTGGAGGTCCCACCATACACCCAAAAGATCTTAGAGCTTCCCCTCCCTAGCCAGATGTCGAGCTAAGGATACCTCAGAAGGCGCAAGAAGACCGGGGAACAAGTAAACATGCCTTCTGAGGTACCCCCTTGGGTCTATTTATAGATTTCTGAAAACGGCCTGCAAATAGCCAACCTCCGCTGTTCTGAACAGCTATGTGCAACCCAACTGGGTCAAAATAGTAAAAGTACTCTACCAGAGACTGGGCGAGTGGTCCCTGAGATCTCCACTCGCCCGGGGCGGCGAGTATGGGCCCGGCGAGCCTACTCGCCTGCCGCTTGCTGAGCCCTCCTGGGGAGAGTGCGAGCCCTCATGTGGCGAGTTCCAGCCCTCCTGGGGCGAGTTAGGGGGCTGCCGAGCTCCCCCCCCCCTTTGGGTGCTCACCCGGGACTTGGGCTACTAGATCTGGCCCACCTGGCCCATGTCGGCCCCACTCGCCGGATACAGGGTTGTACAAGTACTATTCCTTTTGTTATTATACATTCTAATGTTTGGGGGTCTTCCCCGGTTGTATTTTTAACTGGTTATCGTTGGTTTGTCACCTTTATCAGTTGTTTTTCCCGCACTGCTTGGGTGTATCTTTTAAAGGAAAAAACGGAGTGTTTCCGGTTTTTCAAACTTTCCATAAAATAGTGCAAACCCAATTCAATGGTAATATCCGTGTTCTTCGTAGTGATAATGAGAGAGAATACGATGAACGTGGAGCGTTTGGCTCATACCTCACTAATCATGAGATTATACATCAAATCACTTGCGTTTACATCTCCACACAAAATGGTGTTGTTGAACGAAAAAACCGACATCTCTTTGATGTTGCCCGGTGCCTCCTCACCACCATGCACCTCCCGAAATCATATTGGGGTGATGTCATCTTAACTGCTACTTATCTTATCAATCGTCTTCCTTCACGGGTTCTAGACTATACTAGCCCGTCTTTCCTCTACTTCCGTTATTCATACATCTCATCTTCCACCACGCATTTTTGGGTGTGTTTGTTTTATTCACGTCCATCAGCCTCATCGTGACAAGCTTGACTCTCGGGCTCTCCGTTGTCTTTCTTAGCTATTCTGATACTACTAAAGGGCATCAATGTTATCACCCCCCTTCCAGACGTGTTTTCTGTATCATGGACGTGACATTCCGCGAGGAGGAATCTTACTACTTGGATTCGACTCACTCCACTCGTTAGGGGGAAAATGATGACATAGATTCAGTGCCACTCCCTCTGATTCCTCCTACACCTACCATGTCTTCCACCATAGCTACTCTTCCTACACCTCCTTCGTCTCCTCCTACACCTACACCCCCTTCGTCTCCCACGCCTATGTCATTTTCTCCTATATACCATCATCCGCCTCTCATCTCTCCTTTTCCTCATATACCATCGTCGGAAAATAGGTAAAGAGTCCTCCGTTGTTCCGGCGCTTCCAGTGTCATCTTTGGACTCTAATTCTGATGCTGATCTGCGCGTTCCCCTTGTTGTACGAAACACCCTATCTCTAATCATGTTGCTTATGATCACATTTCTCAGCTTCATCAGGATTTTATATCTTCCTTGTCCATTATCACTATTCCTAAGACGTGACAGGAGGTGATTTACATTCCGGTATGGGCTCAAGAAATGAAGCAGGAAATGTCTATTTTGGATAAGAATCACACATTAGATGTCTCTCCTCTTCCTCCTAACAAGAAAGCCATCGGTTCAAGGTGAGTTTTCTCCGTTAAGCAAAATCAGGATGGTAAAGTTGAACGATATAAAGTTTACCTGGTGGCTCGTGGATACCCAGACTCAGGGAGTAGACTACCAGGAGACCTTTGCTCCGGTAGCAAAGATGGACTCTGTTCGTGTTATTCTATCTTGTGTTGCGTGCTTGAGCTGGTATTTACATCAACTGGACGTCAAAAATGTATTTCTGCACGGTGATCTCGATGAAGAGGTGTACATGACATTTCCCCCAGATTTTGTGAAGAAAGGACAAGGACTTGTCTGTCACTTAAGGAAGTCTTTGTACAGGCTGAAGCAGTCTCCCGGGGCTTGGTTTGGAAAATTCCACAAGGTCATGGTCAAGTGTGGCTACAAACAGGGACATTCTGATCATACATTGTTTGTTAGGAAGAATGAGGGAAAAATTGTAGTTCTTATTATCTATGTTTATGACACTGTGATCACCGGAGATGATACAAATGAAATCTCAAAGCTAAAGGCTCTTCTGTCAGCTAAGTTTGAAGTAAAGGACTTAGGAAGGCGTCGTTACTTCCTAGGAATTGAAGTGGCACGTTATGATCAGGATATCTTCATCTCACAACGCAAGTATGTGTTGGATTTGTTAAAAGAGACTGGGATGCTTGGTTGTGTCCCTATTAACACCGAAATGGAGGAGAACTATAAGATTGATGAAGAAAGCGATGGCGTTCGCACGGATGCTACAAGTTATCAGAGATTGGTTGGGAAGCTTTTATACCTCTCACAGACTCATCCTGACATCACATACGCGGTTGGAATCTTGAGTAGATATATGCATGCCCCCAAGATCAGACATCAAGATGCTGTCTACCGCGTACTACGGTACTTAAAGAAGGCTCTGGGTCAAGGGCTGATGTTTTCAAAGAACAACCATTTAAAGATTGACATTTTACTGATGCGTATTGGGCCGGAATCCGTGATGACATAAAATCTACAACGGGGTATTGCACCTTGGTGGAAATTTGGTCACGTGGCGTAGCAAGAAGCAAAATGTTGTGGTTAGATCTAGTGCTGAAGCCGAATATCGGTTAATGTCTCAAGGTCTCTGTAAAGGTTTATGGCTGCGCACCTTATTGCAAGACCTGCACCTTTTGGAGGATGGTCTCATCTCTCTGTTCTGCAACAATAAAGTTGCTATCAACATAACTCACAATCCTGTTCAACATGACAGGATTAAGCATGTCGAGGTTGATCGTCATTTATCAAAGACCATCTGGAAAAAAAGAAACTTAGTCACTCCTTTCGTTCACTCCAAAGATCAGTTGGCCGATGTCTTCTTCAAGAGCTTAGGGTGCAATGTTTTGTTGATGATATCCATAGACTCGTAATGACAAATATCTACCGTTCGACTTGAGGGGGAGAGTTGAAATATGTCAAGTCTGTTTATGTTTTTTCATATTTTACCGTCATAAGGGTCTTTCGGTTTTTGTATGGTTTTCCCTTACTCAAACTCAATATATATGAGTATAGGGTTGTTAATAATATTATCTTGTGATTTTATCTCTCAACTCTTTTAACCTTTTTCTTAAGAATTTTGTAATAATAACAAGTGAATTTGGATAAATAGATTAATATTCAAGTCAATCTTCTTAGGTTTGACTGGGAGGATACGGCATTTATGCATGTTAACTTATAAATTGAAAGCCTTCGCCCATCTTAGAATATAAGATTTCAATCAGTACTTCATTCCCATCAAATACTCACCATATATTTCATGTTCACATTTAGGAGGAGGGGATTGGCCAATGGGAAGGAGAAGGATTTTTTATAGGCTTCGCACCTAGGCTCTGGCATTGCCACCGGGAAATAAAAAAGAGGAGCTTTCTTCTTCAACTTTCAATCCCTTTCAAATGTATTTTTTAATCCTTATTCATAGACTAAAAAGTCGTTATGGACGGTCGTAGCTCTCCGATCACAATGTCTCTAAAATACACGAAAATAAAAACCAGAAAATACAAAAAAAATAAAAATCATGAATCGTCGATTAACAAAGAATAAATGGCTTAGATCACCGTTTTGACCCATGTATATTAAGTGATGCCCATCACTAGGTCAAGTAATCCACAATGCATCAGCCTCCCCAAATGTCAAACTTTTATCCAAGACAAAATTGTAATATTACAAAACCCACTCCCACAAGATTTTAAATCTAAAGCCCAAATTAAAATATTATAAAACAAGTATAACATTTTCAAAAATACACCTAGAACTTCATTAAAAAGGCCTTAAGCCCTTTTAAACTGAAAAGAACCCACTGGATCAGCAAAGACTACCGAATGCCAGAACTTCCTCTTCCGAAGCTTCAAATATCTTCTTCATCCTGAAACTGAATTGATGCATAAGAAACTCCTTATAAAACAAAATGCTACTTTGTTAACTCAAGGGTACAACTTGCTAACTTGTTTACCATATCCCCGACCAAGAGCCACATTTTATATGCAATGAGCTGAATATATATGAAATACATGCTTCATTTCACGGGGGGGGGGGGGGGGGGGGGGGGGGAGTTAAGCCGTAAGACAAAGGGGCGTAGAGTTGAGTTGCGATAGCGACAAAGGCGGTTCAGGGTATATAAAAGTGAACTAGCCGATGGGCAAAGAGGGTGATAAGCTAGGCGAAGGGCCCAATAGGGGTGAGCAGCTAGGAGAAGGGGCATAAAGTTGAGATGCAGCAACGCTGAAGGGTCCGAAGGAGCTGAGCCAAGATAGTGACTCAAGGAATAAAAGATGGCAAACTGATAGGCGAACAATCAAAGGAATCAGAAGACGAAACGTCGACGAGCCGATAGGCGAACAATAATGGGTGGGGGGCGCTAGGCGGAGGGACGTGAGCTTATACAAAGAGGCGAAGATTCCCAAGCGTGGTCATGATAGTGACTCAGAGGAAGAATAAGATGAGCTTATAGAAAGAGAGGCAAATAGTCCAAGAAAGATGAGGAAGTTGTGGAGCTAAAATAGATTCAATGTGAACCTTGTTTTTGTGTCCATCAATATTTTATTCCTCGCTCCTTAGTGGCTTGTTGAAGAAAGTGAGTTGGTCAATTCATTCATGTAGAAGGAGCCTTTGGTTTGGATGAGATAGGCCAGCAGTCGGTGGCTGAGCCACTATGATCGCTATACCGAAGCAGCCGAGAACTAACCCTGCTATTCCTCAAACAAATAGCTACCCGCCTTCCTTTATGTGAAAGATGTCCTGCTCTTTTCACTATTTACTTTTGCACCTCTCTTGCTAAATCCAAAACGACATTCAAGCCCGGGAGCAGTTTCCGCCCCAAAAAAAGGAAAAAGAAGTGAAAGATAACTACGAGCATTGCTACGTGCTTATATGATCTGTGAGTCTTTTGAGATTCATATAAGCTAAGCTCACCTCATTCTCCTATCCATCAAATCCTTTGGATTGTGTAGCGATGCTTACTTGCTTAGAAAAGATGAAGCAGCGTTCATCTTTTGAGAATGGGGTGTATTGAGCTATTCAATGCAGGTTCGTTTGGCATTGTAGTCGTGACAAGGTCAGAGGTTGGCATGACATGAATTGGGGCAGAGCATGTTAGGGTCGGGGGGGGGGGGGGGGGGGGGGGGGGGGGGGGAGGAAGGAGATCAGTAGATGCACTCATTTTATCAACGTCCAAGGTAAGAACAGGTACATATATCTATTGTAGAAGGATTAGAAAGAGAAATGATATACTAAAGCTAGAAAAGGAGGAAATTGCACGATACAATGCAAACAACAGAGTTAGCGCCTACTCACCTAAACAGGAATAAATAATTGACCCCAAGCAATGAAGATAATAAAATTAACATCTACTAGTAGCACCTCCCTAGGAAAAATAGAGACCACATATAATTGACCATAAACAATGGGGATAAGTATAACAGTGATGTCTATCTTGCTAACAGTAATAAAAATTAAACGTCTGAACAAAAGTAAACATCAATTATGTTAATTAAAATACTGAAAGCCAATAAAAGTAGCACGTTATAACTTTGAGCTTATGAACTTTAATCTTCAATATAAAGAGTATGCACAATAGGAATGACCTTGTCTTAGAAAGCGATCGAATTCCAAAATCTGTCCACAAGGTCGAACGGTTGGAAATAAGCTCCAACTGCTTTTCAAGAATCCAGGACTCCTGAACAATGAAATTATAAGTGTGAAAAAGCAAATTTTTCTTTCAAAGCATTACCATTTTTTATTTTAAAATGTCTTCAAAGTGAAGAACTCCATGACCAGCATAATCTAATCGGACAAAGATTGCATCATACAGGTGGAATGATCCTCATCATGAAAGGGAAAAGGCTGATGTAGCCAACATGTGGAACTAGTTGCATATGCGGCTTTTCTAATGTCTCTCGGACAAGTTCTTTTTTCCCTACATCCACATCATGCCAGCGCAGGCGAACCTAGATGTTAGAGGGCAAAAAATCCTTAAGAATTCATAAGATAGAAGTTAATTTGAAAAATAAGAAGCATAACACCCATTTAGTACACATCTGAAAAGCGGAGAATAACGAATATGAATCCACTATGTACTTGTGTACGATCAAACAAGGTTTGGCATAATTATTTAAAAGCTACAGCTGAGTTGCCAGTGGAGAAGGCTGGGAGTTCGCAGGTTGCAGACCGAGCAAGATCGATCCCTCCTCCTTCATTGATCCTTGGCCCGGGTTGTCTTTTCCGTTTCACGAGAGTTCGACGCCATTTTCTCGTCAGCCCTGAAGTTCGACAACATCTAGCGTCGTTCTCGCCTAGGGTTTCCGCTGTTTCTGAGAGGTAAGCAGCGTCGATAGCTTAGCCGACCCCTCCCTCTGCTGGGTCGTGTTCTTTTTGGTTGATAATCGGGTGTTTTTCCTTCCTTTAGACCGAGAACAGAACTCCCGGTCAAGCATTTTGGGTTTGGCAGTGGTGTTAGGCCCAAACCAGAAGGCCGCTTAGCACCTCCGTTTTGACAAGCAAGGTATTAAGATTTTCCTCCTAAATAGTTTTCACTTTTGTTGTAATCATGGAGGAAATCAACATATATCTTTTAGCTCAGGTTTGGTAGACCCTGATTTTTTGAGTAATCGTTTCGTAAATTTCTTTGTGGTTAGTGCGTTGGGAAAGTGGTACGAAGGTGGTTGCAATTGAGTTGAAATTATGCCGCCGCGTCTTGTATACGAACGCCGCAAAACCGCAGTAGGAAATCCTTATTCTTTCTGGCTAAACATATCAGATAGCTTGTATAGTTGTATACATTTTAATTCAGTAACATTAATATGGTCGTATGAAATTGCTAATATCGTTAGAGATTTGTAATTCAATTATTAATTAAATTCTAAATATCTCAAGCAGTTAGACCATACAAACCCTATATATACTCGTATAGATTTACGAACATGAAATATTAATTTCAGGAATATGATTTCTAGTCAATTAAATCAATATAATGAACTGCCTATATCACACTTATGTTCACAAGCAGAGACACTAGATAGTAGATGTTTAGTGGGCACGATTGAGACCTCCCATGTTTGATACAGGCGCACTATTTTTCTTATGGGTCATAGTGTTCCTTATGAGTCACAGTGTTTGGTAGATGTTACCCCGTTTTAGAAGATTAGTTGATTCGAGTCCGTGTTCGTGCGGCACTGGAACACCTGAGTTCATTAATAGGACTCGGACCGTTAGACTAGAATTGTGTGGTAGAAGTTACTCTACTTAGAACTGAAAAAAGGACAAACATGAGTCAGCTAGAACTCAAGTATAGACCGAACGTTAGAGAATATTTTAGACAATCAACTTTCGGAACATGAGTAAGTATGCTGGATATGTGTAAATTTAGAACAAGCATTTTCTATTGTCAGTAATACTTTGTCAGAGCATGCTTAACACACTAGCATAAAATTTTTCTATAGTATAGAAGATATTTTAAAAATATGCTTACACTTATTTTCAAATAATTTTAGTGTCACTAGAAGGAATAACTTTTTTTACTCTCCCTTTGGGCTGACCCATGTTTGAGTATGTTTTTACAGGGGACTCGGGTGGGAAGTTGCGTCTAGGATGAGCATGTTTATGGAATTGCTCCTATAGTTTGTGTTCCTTTTTGTTCTTCTTCTTTTAGTACAGTACTGGTTAATTCATGGCCACTTGTAATATTAATGTTTAAGAGGTTTTTTTGTAGCATACAGTTTATAGTATTTCGGATATTCAATTGTTGGTTCATAATCTTTTCTAGTGGTTCTATAAATTCAGCTTGTTGAGGTACATTTTTACCCATAGTTGCACTTTCAACTTCTGTTGTAAGTTAAATTTCAGTTTTTTTTTCATTCATGCATGTTATGTACTAGTTTTAATATTTTTTCTTTGTTTACTGTTTATCACGGAACCCGACCGGACTGCTAATTTTTAGTTAAACTAGAATGGGGTATTCTAATTGGTATCAGAGCCAGATTTAGAATTTCATGACCCAGAAAATTCACAGAGCCATAAGAATTCATCTGAATTACTCCTTCGATGATAGAGTCATCGAGTTTTATCTAGTTCTCAGTTGTGCTTGTGTTTAAGAATATCCTGTATAGTGGATCTTTTACTTATGTCAAGTGCATCAATAACTTCATTCCTTACGTCTTATAGGCACCGCGTACCAGGCAGACGAGCCTTCTCGCTAGAATACTACTCCTGAAATAGCGATGGATGATAATAATACACTCGCAGCGCCTCCAGCACCATCAACATTTGCACCACAAGCAGCACCAGCAGTGCCAGACCCGATAAAAATGACTGATATTATTGCTAAAGCGGCGGCCTTAGCTATGATAGAATTCAGAAATGCACCGCTTGCTACAAATCCGGCAGCACTTCATGTGCCACCTGCAGAATACTTAGGGATGGAGCACTACCTGAGGAATTTCCGTGATCTCTACCTCCCAAATTATAATGAGGAAGAGACGTCAATGGAGACTGATGATTGGTTGATTAAGACCCGAGAATTGCTCAAGGTGATAGAGTGCCCAGAGAACAAGAAGGTTCCGTTAGCGGGTTTTCTCCTGAAAGGAGCCCATCAGTGGTGGACCAGACACTTGGCGGACGACCCCGCTCGTAAGTGTCTTAGTTTAAAATTTTCTTTCTCTGGTATTCTTTATCCGTTTAGCGTAATGACATGTATTTACCAACGTTGTCAGGTTGTACCACGGACATGTTCACATGGAACGACTTCTCGACAACACTAGCTAGTTGGTTTGTACCCCCGTCTGAGCGCTGCAGTCTCCAAGAGAAATAACTTAGGCTTATTCAGGGAGGAAAAACAACGGTAGTTTATGAGCGGGAACTGACCCACTTGTCTCGATATGCGGGCGTGATGCAAGGGGACGAAAACGAGAAGTGTAGCCGCTTTGTGGACGGACTACGAGATTCTCTGAGGCAGTCGTTGATGACTATGATCAACGTTGAATACAAGAGTTTAGTATACACTGCAAGGAAGTTGGAAGCTGACTAACAAAAGGTTCAGAAGCACAACAGCTTCCGATCGAAGCGACCTCAAGATGTGCCTCAGCAGCAGCAGAGCAAGAATAGCCAAGGCAGGAACTGGAATAAGAAGCAGAGGTTTGATAATAAGAGAGGTAAGCAGACCGGGGCCAGGATTAAGGCTTACCCTTTCTGTCCTCAGTGTTATCACCATCATCTAGGTGAGTGTTTGGCTACAACGGGGGTATGTTATAAGTGTCAGCAACCGGGACACATAGCCTGCTTTTGTTAGGGAGCTTCTGGGAACCAGGTAATTTAAGCTTAAGTGTTTGATAATTATAAATATATATATTCTCCACCTTAGACTGATTAAGCATAACACATTCTTGTAGTCGAAGTTTGAGGTTGGTGGCCCTAGTAGATCTGACAAGGAAAAAACACCAATGGGTATTGACATGAGACCAACTCCGGGACAAGATCCGGTGCAACCCAGAGCTTAAGGTCTTGGCCAGTAGGAAGCAAAAGAGCAAGAAGATGTTGTGACAGGTATGTGTCTGTCATATTAATAATTTAATTTAATCCTCCTTAGTGACACTGTTAATTTCATTGTTCAAACATTCATGTAGGCATACTTATGATTTATAACGTACCCTCCAAGATTCTCTTTGACGCGGATGATTTGCACTCGTTCATTGCAGAATCTCTAGTGCGTAGGCTGAGTTTGGAAATGTCTCTAGAGGCAGTATCGTTAGAGGTTATGATGCCTAATGGATCATGCTTGCAGACCAGAGAGAAGTGTAGGGTACCAGTGCAATTTGGAGAAGCGGAAATCATTATAGAGGCCTTGTTTCTTTCTATTGCAGGCTTCGATTTGATTGTAGGGTTGGACTGGTTATCGGCCGTGAATGCCAAAATATATTGCAGGGATAAGCTGATTCAGTTTGAAGGACCCAATCGGGTCACAGTTACCTTCCAGGGCTTGAAGGGAGTCGCTAAATTGATTATCTCCTCCGTCAAGACTGTCAGATGCATTAGCAAAGATTGTGAAACCTTTTTAGTGCTGATGAACACTGAAGCCAAGTTAGATCCGCTAGAAGTACCTGTGGTGGAGGAATTTTCTGATGTCTTCCCAGAGGAGTTACCTGATGTCCCTCCTATTAGAGAGATTGACTTCCAGATTGACCTTCTACCTGGATCTACACCAGTGGTCAAGTCTCCTTACTGCATGGATCCTATAGAACTCGCAGAGTTGAAGGTTCTATTGCAGGAGTTTCTCAACTTGGGCTTTATTCGCTCCAGCACTTTGTCTGAGGTTGTGCATAGACTACCATGAGTTGAACAAGTTGACAGTTAAGAATACGTATCTTATCCCTAGGATTAACGACTTGTTTGATCAGCCTGAGGGATCATGCACTTTCTCCAAGTTAGATTTGAGATCAGACTACCATCAGTTGAAGATTCGAGATGTGGACATTTAGAAAACGTCGTTAAATACCAGATACAGATACTATGAGTTCGTGGTTATATCGTTCGGGCTGACCAATGCCCCATCCGCATTTATGGACCTGATGAATAGGGTGTTTCGGGAATTCTTGGATCGTTTTGTTATCGTCTTCATAGATGATATTTTGGTGTATTCTAAAAGTGCAGAAGATCACGCCTCTCATCTCAAGGTCGTGTTGGGTACGCTCAGGAAGAGTCAACTTTATGCCAAATTTTCTAAGTGCGGGTTATGGCTTTCAGAGGTTACATTTTTAGGGCATGTTATCAGTCAAAGAGGTCTTTCCGTCGACCCGAAGAAAATAGAAGCAATAAAGGATTGGTCGAGACCAAAAGCAGTTACGGAGGTCCGCAGTTTTCTGGGTTTAGCAGGATACTACAGGAGATTCATGTAACACCCCAAATTTCTGTAGGCAAGAAAATAGGTTACCGCGCGGCGGTAGGCTGATACCGCTCCGCGTTAACGCAAGGCATCGAGAGCATTGAGTGAGGCGATATGACTTAACGCCTTGACTGCCGCGCGGCGTTAGATTGTTATCGCGCGGCGTTAGCCATTTATTTGGCCGAGCTCTGGGGAAGTTATCGCCCGGCGGTAGTGATACTGTAGGCGGTAGCATGACAATTTATTTGCCGAAGCTCTAGGGTTTCTACTGCGCGGCGGTAGTAACTATCGCGCGAAGGTAGCGGCCGAGTCGTAACCATCCCCAGCTACCGCGAGGCGCTAGCATCCTATCGCCCAGCGATAACGAAGCTGTAACGGCGTGGCAACGTGTCAGCCTGTGGTTGGAGGGCCTGGGCAGTGGCACGCGGTTCGAGGCATCGTTTAGCGGTACCGCGCGGCGTTAGCTAGTTACCGCACGGCGGTAGCTCTGTTTTTAGTGTTGGTCTGACCGTTTTCTCGTCATCTTTTGGAGTTTGAGAAACTTGGGCTAGACATTTGGAGGAGGAGAAGCAGCGCCGGAGAGAGAAGATCTCGCTGCCGTTTGATACTCAGACCTCGGATTCGCAAGGCGAGTTCGGATTTACGGAGGCAAAGCCGTAGCGGTCGTGTTCATCCGGTTAAAATCTCTTCCATGGCGATGAAGCGGACTTCTAGGGTAACGATCCTCTTCCTTGGACATGTGAAGTCTTTCTTTTTGGCATTAGAGGGTAGACAATCCACGAACACGTGGAAGTGGTTCTCCCGACGGGTAGATCCGTGTATCTCCGTTAGTTTTGCATTTAGATCCGGAATCGAAATATGGAATAGGCATGTTGTGTGAAGCTCATCCGGACAGATTGGTCTGGATTGGTGATGTTTGTAAGTTTTTGAATGCCGAAGAAGACTCTGTGGTTATCGCGTAGATTTCGGATTCGCGGGGTGTGCAGATGGCTGCGTTGAGAGTACTGGATGTAGACTCTAGGAAAACACCCGAGTTGGGAGAAGAATCGATAGTTTCTGATGCAACCCGCGTCGCCTCGTCTTTATTTTTTTTATCGCATATGTCGTTTACTATTGTAGCGCACGTTTTTAAGCATTGTTTGGATTTTTGTGTAGCGTAGAGTTGTATCGCGGATGTTGTTCGCGCATTTTTGGTTTGGCGCGTTGGTGTGACCTGCAAACGTGGTCCTAAATGCATAGGTCCGGTAATTTAGGGGATATGTTAGCTTAGGACAAGCTTTAATTTAATTAACTATTTTAATTTAAACATTTCTAAGTTATGAAATTACCCCCCCCCCCTTTCAGTGCGCCCATTCATCCCATTTCCTTTGGCCCATTTCCCCTATAAAAGAAAAAAAACATTTCTATTTAATCAAGTGTGGCTGCCAATAGCCAATTGTTGCCCTAACACCCCCCCCCCCCTCCTATATAAACAAACACTTCCCCCCTGTATAGGGGGCTGGAAAATTGAATTGAACGAAATCCTATTTGGTATTTCCTTCGGTTCTTCCCAGCACCGGCCCTATTTCCCCACGACTTCTCTCCTGTTCGACGGAAGCCCCCGATCAGTGCCCGCCAACCTTCACCACCTGAAACCGCTCCCTTCCGTGAAGTTCATCCCCCGGCAGCAAGCTCCCTAAGCCACTGCTCCTCTTCTCCAGTCGTCGTTCCCAGCCCGACTCCCAGCGATCACAACTCTGCATCGGCGGCCCTACCTCTTCGACGAATCCAGCAGCAGAGCTCCCGTCGGCCGCCGCTTTTGTCGCAGGAACCTGTTTAGGGTTCAGGAGACCCCACCAACTTGCTCCTCCTCAAGCTCCGACGAGTTCTCCCCTTCCAGTGTTGGCCGCCTTCATTCATAGAGCAACCCAAGAAGCTTCCTGCACTGCTCCAGCAATTACCTCCAGCAACCCGCAAGTTTCCAGCCACCATCCCCTCTCCAGCCACTGCCTCCGCCTTGGGTATACCTCGCACCTCCTCGCTCTCAAGCCTTAGTAAATTTTATGCTCAAATTTTATGAATGAATGGTAATTATTTAGACCTTGCCCTAGTTTCTTTACCTCCTACTTACCGTTACTTTTATCCATGTTGTCACCCACTTATTCGCTATGCCTGTGGAATTTAGTACTTGTGACGTTATCATACGAGTGTAGTAGATTTACGTACGTGTGCGACGCCTCGACCGTTTATTTCGTTAGAAATATCCCGCGAATGTTTCCCGCGCCACAAATAATTTAAATACGTCGCAATATTATTTTCAAAACTACAACCCTAGATTTTAAATCACATCACTTCCCCCTACCGCGTGGCGGTTGCATTACCGCTGGCGATAGCTCCCAGTGAGCGATGTATTGTTTGTTGAGGCCTGTTTCTTGGAAACCTTGTGGCCGTTTGCTGAATCCCGTCTTGTGAGACCTGGAGGCCGTGAGTGCCTGTCTCTCGAAGACCTGGGGGTCATTTTGTGGAACGTGAGTTTAAGTTGCTCAGCTTTGGTAGCCATGAGTGCTAGCCTAGGATCCTTACAGAGTTATGGATCATGCGGAAAAGGAAAAGGGGACGCTGACCCGCGTCAGGCCTGCGAGCCGGACGATTTGAGCACGGGATGTGGCTAAACTGTACCCTTCCATATGCCGATCGACTTGGAGTTGTCAATATGTAAATCACATGACTTGTTGTAACACTGGGGCATTGTCTCTAGCCTTGGTCCTTGTGAGACTGAAAGCTCAAACGTTGTAGACCGTCACAGAGAACGGTGGTGCAATCCTTGTGATCCTGTGCATCAAGAATGTGCCCTGAGAGCACGGGGCGTTGGGCGTTTGCACCAACGTTTGTGGCGAATGGTGCTTAAGTTGCACGTTTTGATTGCCAATATATGATTATGCTAATGCCTGCAGAGAAGGAGCACCGTCACCCCGAGTGAGGAATGGGGTCGTTATAATTTGGTCAGCTAATGCTGACCATTGCTATTGTTTGTCATCATGCGGTGGAATGTTTCGTGCAGGTGCAGGCGAGCCAAGCGGGAAATAGCGGGGAGGAGCCCAGGAATGCTAAGTTGGCCCTTAAAGGCCAAAGTAAATTACTCGTTTATTTTATTGTTCATGTGTGGCCGGTCTGCGTGCCGATGTAAGCAAGACAATTTAATTTTAGTTGAACAATGTAAGGTCTTAAGGCCAAGACTATTTGTGTATTTGTTTATTCATTCATACTTTTATGTCAGTGGACATTCAGTTGGTTGGGTTCCTGTTAACCTTTAAATTACTTCCGCTAGAATGCACTCTTTGATAGGATGCGCGTATTTGGATTATGATTTCAATTAGTAACTATTTTGACTGTCCGTAGCATATAGCGTTGGGCCCCGACCGGAACTTCTGTTATATGCTATGTGACGGACGGGGATGTTACAAAGTTGGTATCAGACTCTGGTGTCGGTCTTTCTTATTTGAATTCGTGGGCGAATTCTTTTAAGGGGTTGTGAGCACATGTATGTGTGTTACGGTTATAACATAAAAGAACTCATGAATGTCCACTTAGGAATGAAAATACACATGTTTGAGGAACCTGCGTGTTCATATGATTGCTTTTAGGCAAGTGTTTGTCACCTACTTGAGGGTATCACGATTATAGATGGCTAGGAGTGGTGCAGAGCAGTCACAACGTCAGCACTCTGCGGAGAGTAGTGCGCCCAATGACGCGCCTGCGACCCCTCCTTCTGCTGAAACCATTCGTATGGTAGCTGAAGCGGTGTTCGCTATGATCAATGCCCAACCAGGGAGGCAAGTGCATCCTCCTGCTCCTGGATTAGGTCATGTACCGCTTGGCGTAGCGGAACCTATAGTGGCAGATCAAGTAGCGGCAGAGCCCGTAGTGCAGAGGAGAGCAACCGAGAAACAGCTAAAGCACGTGATGAGCTTTAATCCACCAGGGTTTTTGGGTACTGAGACATCAACGCAAGCTGAGGACTGACTTTCCAGAGTTAAGAGAGTCATGTCCGCACAAAGACTGAGGAGTGGCAGAAGGTTACGATAGCCACTTTCCTTCTGGATAGTGAAGCAAGGTTATGGTGGGAGGAGATAGGGCTACATCACTTCCCTGAGAGGCAACTTTTTGATATTTCAATGGAGGAGTTCTCAAGACTATTTCTGGCACGGTTTATCCGGTTAGCGCAAAAAATAGCTATGGAGAATCAGTTCCAGATACTGACTCAGGGAAAGAGTAGCGTGGACGACTATCTTCATGAGTTCACGAGATTGGGGAGTTATGCTGGCTCCACTTTTACTGATGAGGAGGGTAAGACCAACCGGTTCTACGAAGGACTACCTGATGATCTGAGGTTGTTACTCTCAGGTCCTATCACGCAAGGATTTCTAGTCTTGGTCAATACAGCCTGATCTCTAAAGAAGGATCTGAAGAGAGTTCAAGGTAAAAAGTGTTGAAACTGAGATTCGGTTCCACCTAAAGTTCAGACCTAGGGGTGCAGCTCACACCTACTTCTCCCAAGCCGTCCCTTGGTGAGAGACCTGAATTTGGAAAATGCCTCTTGGCTCTAACGTGGAGGTCTCACCTCACACCCGGAAGACCTTTGAGATCTCCCCCTCCCTAGCCAATGCTGAGTTAGGTGTCTTGGAGGATGAAAAAAGAAGATGAAGATTGGTGAAAACGGATCCCTCTCCAAGGTACCCCAAGGGTCTATTTATAGATTTTCAGTATCTGGTCTTCCAAAAGCGTAATTCCACTGTTCTAAAATTACTAAAATACCCTAGGCTGGTCTACCAACAGTCAAACTCCGCTGTTCTAAAATTACTGAAATACCCTGAGCAGGTCTGCCAAAAGCCAAACTCTCGCAGAGACCCCTGGGAGCTGTCCCGCCGAGACCCCTGGGAGCTGTCCCGCCGAGACCCCTGGGAGCTGTCCCGTCAAGACCCCTAGGAGCTGTCCCGCCGAGACCCCTGGGAGCTGTCCCGCCGAGACCCCTAGGAGCTATCCCACCGAGCCCCCTGGGAGCTGTCCCGTCGAGACCCCAGGGAGCTATCCCGCCGAAACCCATGGAAATGAGGCCGGGGCGGGTGCCGGCCTCCTGCCGCACCCGACCCTTTGCCCCCTTGGCCTTTGGGCTCACTTGTCTCGGACCATTCTCTGGATTACACATTGCGCTTGTTTGGGGACCTCACTCCGCGAATATGGGGTTGTACACAATCCCCGCTCTTTTCGAGCAAGTTCCATGCTCTGAAAGAAATGTCCAACCCAACGTATTCGCTGAGTGTAGCACTCTTGGAGCCGAAAATATTTGATCACTCCGAGGGGTCAACCTGTCATGTCAACTAACGGGAGCATGGGTGAGGAGATCCTCTCGAGGTTGGAACCTTCTCTCCACCGAGGCACATTCGACTCATCCAGCTAGTGAGAGCCTGAGTGAGGATATCCTATCGGGGTTGGAGCCTTCTCTCCACCGAGGCACATTCGACTCATCCAGCTAGTGAGAGCCTGGATAAGGAGATCCTCTCGGGGTTGGAACCTTCTCTCCACCGAGGCACATTCGACTCATTCAGCTAGTGAGAGCCTGGGTGAGGAGATCCTCTTGGGGTTGGAACCTTCTCTCCACCGAGGCACATTCGACCCATCCAGCTAGTGAGAGTCTGGGTGAGGAGATCCTCTCGGGGTTGGAACCTTCTCTCCACCGAGACACATTCGACCCATCCAGCTAGTGAGAGCCTGGGTGAGGAGATCCTCTCGGGGTTGGAACCTTCTCTCCACCGAGGCACATTCGACTCATCCAGCTAGTGAGAGCCTGGGTGAAGAGATCCTCTCGGGGTTCGAACATTCTCTCCACCAAGGCACATTCGACTCATCGAGCTAGTGAGAGCCTGGGTGAAGAGATCCTCTCTGGGTTGGAACCTTCTCTCCACCGAGGCACATTCAACCCATCCAGCTAGTGAGAGCCTGGATGAGGAGATCCTTTCAGGGTTGGAACCTTCTCTCCACCGAGGCACATTTGACCCATCCAGCTAGTGAGAGTCTGGGTGAGGAGATCCTCTCGAGGTTGGAACCTTCTCTCCACCGAGGCACATTCGACCCATCCATATAGCGAGAGCTTGGATGAGGAGATCCAATCGGAGTTGGAACCTTCTCTCCACCGAGGCACATTCGACCCATCCAGCTAGTGAGAGCCTGGATGAGGAGATCCTCTCGGGGGGTTGGTTCCTTCTCTCCACCGAGGCACATTCGACCCATGCAACTAGTGAGAGCCTGGGTGACGAGATCCTCTCGGGGTTGGAACATTCTCTCCACCGAGGCACATTCGACTCATCCAGCTAGTGAGAACCTGGATGAGGAGATCCTCTCGGGGTTGGAACCTTCCCTCCACCGAGGCACATTCGGACCATCCAGCTAGTGAGAGTCTGGGTGAGGAGATCCTCTCGGGGTTAGAACCTTCTCTCTACCGAGACACATTCGACCCATCCAGCTAGTGAGAGCCTGGGTGAGGAGATCCTCTCGGTGTTGGAACCTACTCTCCACCGAGGCACATTCGACCCATCCAGTTAGTGAGAGCCTGGATGAGGAGATCCACTCGGGGGTTGGTTCCTTCTCTCCACCGAGGAAAACTCGACTCATCCAGCTAGTGAGAGCCTGGGTGAGGAGATTCTCTCGGCGTTGGAACCTTCTCTCCACCGAGGCAAATTCGACTCATCCAGCTAGTGAGAGCCTGGATGAGGAGATCCTCTCGGGGTTGAAACCTTCTCTCCACCGAGGCACATTCGACTCATCCAGCTAGTGAGAGCCTGCATGAGGAGATCCTCTCGGGGTTGGAACCTTCTCTCCACCGAGGCACATTTGACCCATCCAGCTAGTGAGATTCTGGGTGAGGAGATCCTCTCGGGGTTGGAACCTTCTCTCCACCCAGGCACATTCGACTCATCCAGTTAGTGATAGCCTGGGTGAGGAGATCCTCTCGGGGTTGGAAACTTCTCTTTACCGAGGCACATTCGACCCATCCAGTTAGTGAGAGCCTGGATGAGGAGATCCTCTCGGGGGTTGGTTCCTTTTCTCCACAGAGACACATTCGACTCATCCAGTTAGTGAGAGCCTGGATAAGGAGATCCTCTCGGGGTTGGTTCCTTCTCGACACTGAGGCACACTCGACCCATCCAGCTAGTGAGAGCATGGGTGAGGAGATCCTCTCGGAGTTGGTTCCTTCTCTCCACCGAGGCACATTCGACTCATCCAGCTAGTGGGAGCCTGGATGAAGAGATCCTCTCGGAGTTGGAACCGTCTCTCCATCGAGGCACATTCGACCCATCCAGCTAATGAGAGCCTGGATGAGAAGATCCTCTCGGGGTTGGAACCTTCTCTCCACCGAGGCACATTCGACTCATCCAGCTAGTGAGAGCCTGGGTAAGGAGATCCTCTCGGGGTTGGAACCTTCTCTCCACCGAGGCACATTCGACTCATCCAGCTAGTGAGAGCCTGGGTGAGAAGATCCTCTCGGGGTTGGAACCTTCTCTCCACCGAGACACATTCGACTCATCCAGCTAGTGAGAGCCTGGGTGAGGAGATCCTCTCGGGGTTGGAACCTTCTCTCCACCGAGGCACATTCGACTTATTCAGCTAGTGAGAGCTTGGATGAGGAGATCCTCTCGGGGTTGGAACCTTTTCTCCACCGAAGCACATTCGACTCATCTAGCTAGTGAGAGCCTGGGTGAGGAGGTACTCTCGGGGTTGGAACTTTGTCTCCACCGAGGCACATTTGACTCATCCAGCTAGTGAGAACCTGGATGAGCAGATCCTCTCGGGGTTAGAACCTTTTCTCCACCGAGGCACATTCGACTCATCCAGCTTGTGAGAGCCTGGGTGAGGAGATCCTCTCGGGGTTGGAACCTTCTCTCCACCGAGACACATTCGACTCATCCAGCTAGTGAGAGCCTGGGTGAGGAGATCCTCTCGGGGTTGGAACCTTCTCTCCACCGAGACACATTTGACCCATCCAGCTAGTGAGAGCTTGGATGAGGAGATCCTCTCGGGGTTGGAACCTTTTCTCCACCGAGGCACATTCGACTCATCTAGCTAGTGAGAGCCTGGGTGAGGAGGTACTCTCGGGGTTGGAACCTTGTCTCCACCGAGGCACATTTGACTCATCAAGCTAGTGAGACCTGAGTGAGGAGATCCTCTCGGGGTTAGAACCATCTCTCCACCGAAGCACATTCGACCCATCCAGCTAGTGAGAGTCTGGATGAGGAGATCCTCTCGGGGTTGGAACCTTCTCTCCACCGAGACACATTCGACCCATCCAGCTAGTGAGAGCCTGAATGAGGAGATCCTCTCGGGGTTGGAACCTTCTCTCTACCGAGGCACATTCGACCCATCCAGTTAGTGAGAGCCTGAACGAGGAGATCCTCTCGGGGGTTGGTTCCTTTTCTTCACCGAGGCACATTTGACTCATCCAGCTAGTGAGATTCTGGGTAAGGAGATCATCTCGGGGTTGGAACTAGCTCCAAGGGGTCTCGGCGAGACAGCTCCCGGGGTCTCGACGGGGCAGCTCCCAGGGGTCTCGGCGGGACAGCTCCCAGGGGTCTCGGCGGGACAGCTCCCAGGGGTCTCGGCGGGACAGCTCGCAGGGGTCTCGGCGGGACAGCTCGCAGGGGTCTCGGCGGGGCAGCTCGCAGGGGTCTTGGCGGGGCAGCTCGCAGGGGTCTCGGAGGGACAACTCGCGGGGGTCTCGGCGGGACAGTTCCCCGGGGTCTCGGCGGGACAGCTCCCCGGGGTCTCGGCGGGACAGCTCCCCGGGGTCTCGGCGAGACAGCTCCCCGGGGTCTCGGCGAGACAGCTCCCCGGGGTCTCGGCGAGACAGCTCCCCGGGGTCTCGGCGAGACAGCTCCCCGGGGTCTCGGCGAGACAGCTCCCCGGGTTCTCGGCGAGACAGCTCCCCGGGGTCTCGGCGAGACAGCTCACAGGGGTCTCGGCGAGACAGCTCACAGGGGTCTCGGCGATACAGCTCCCGGGGGTCTAGGCGAGATGACCCCAGGATGGAAAGACAGTGCTACGTCACGGTCGTCAACACCATCTCCTGGCTAGCCAGGGCAGAGGAGATGGAGAAGATCATGGAGAGCTTAAGCAAGATAGAGGTATCAGAGGAGGAGGCGAATGACGGTTATCATACCCAAGCAGACTGAAGAAACCTTGCTTTGTGGTACGAAGATACGGTCTCTATCAGGCCGATGACGGATGCATTCAAGTGTCGCCTCTTCGCGATCACGTTGAAAGACTAGGCAAGGAACGTGGAAGGGGTGCCCATCGGCCACGCTTGGAATGACGATGATCTGAAACGCTTTTATCCATAGGATGGGTAAATTTGCGTATACCATTGTAATATGTTATTCTAAGAATTGTTTCCCTGCAGGTTTAGATGTGTTTTTGGTTGACGGCACCAAGTAAACCCGTTGTCCAGGCTCTCACTAGCTGACAGGGTTGTAGCCTCGCCTGGAGGGTAAAGGAACCAAACCCCGAGAGGATCTCCTCATGCAGGCTCTCACTAACTGGATGAGTCGAATGTGCCACGGTAGAGAGAAGGTTCCAACCCCGAGAGGATCTCCTCACCCAGGCTCTCACTAACTGGATGGGTCGAATGTGCCTCGGTGGAGAGAAGGTTCCAACCCGAGAGGATCTCCTCACCCAGGCTCTCACTAGCTGGATGGGTCGAATGTGCCTCGGTGGAGAGAAGGTTCCAACCCCGAGAGGATCTCCTCACTCAGGGTCTCACTAGCTGGATGGGTCGAATGTGCCTCGGTGGAGAGAAGGTTCCAACCCGAGAGGATCTCCTCATCCAGGCTCTCACTAGCTGGATGGGTCGAATGTGCCTTGATGGAGAGAAGGTTCCAACTCCGAGAGGATCTCCTCACACAGGCTCTCACTAGCTGGATGGGGCAAATGTGCCTCGGTGGAGAGAAGGTTCTAACCCCGAGAGGATCTCCTCATCCAGGCTCACTAGCTGGATGGGTCGAATGTGTCTCGGTGGAGAGAAGATTCCAACCCCGAGAGGATCTCCTCACTCAGGCTCTCACTAGCTGGATGAGTCGAATGTGCCTCGGTGAAGAGAAGGTTCCAACCAAGGTTGTCAGGATTGAGATCCTAGGTGAGATCGTTTTGAGGTTGGATCGGATTGGATCGTAGGATCGGATCGAGGATCGCAAGATCCTACAACTTTCATTAATTAAGACTAAAAAAATAAAATTGAATTTTATATCATTAAATTTCATACTCAATTAACAAAAAAATCAATAAATTGAGTAATATGTAAATAACTATATTTTTTTTTGAATAATTAAATCAAAAATATAATATCATATTAAATTCAATTTCAGTTTCAGGTAAGACGCTAAATGTTTACTAACAATATAAATAAATTTGGACCGGAAGCGACCGAAGAAGCCGCTCTTTGCCTCAGTTTGCAATCAATAATTGACACTTAGGATACAGTAAAGCAACATGATATGATTTTGTGATAGAGTATGAGGCGAGATTGGGATAAGGTTAAACAATAGGTTATGGGCGTTGGACCGGTTGAATGAGGTTGGAATTGGGTGGTTGGTTATATTTATAGTTACCTTTGGCCAGACCGTTAGAATCGGGTCAGGATCGCGATCCTAAAGATCCTAAGATCCGGATCGCGATCCCAGTCGTAGATGTGCCGATTTAGATCTTAGATAAGATCCGGATCGATTTACAAAATCAGGATAGTAAGATCCTACGATCCGGATAGAAATCCTGATAACCATGATTCTAATCCCGAAAGGATCTCCTCACTCAAGCTCTCACGAGCTGGATGGGTCGAATGTGCCTCGGTTGAGAGAAGGTTCCAACCCCGAGAGGATCGCCTCATCCAGGCTCTCACTAGCTGGATGGGTCGAATGTGCCTCAGTGGAGAGAAGGTTCCAACCCCGAAAGGATCTCCTCATCCAGGCTCTCACTAGATGGATGGGTCGAATGTGTCTCGGTGGAGAGAAGGCTCCAACCCCGAGAGGATCTCCTCACCCAGGCTCTCACTAGCTGGATGGGTCGAATATGCCTCGCTGGAGAGAAGGTTCCAACCCCGAGAGGATCTCCTCACCCAAGATCCCATTAGCTGGCATTGCAGGTTGACCTCTCGGAGATGCCAAATATTTTCGGATCCAAGAGTGTTACACTCAGCGAATACGTTGGGTTGGACGTTTCTTTCCGAGCATGGAACTTGCTCGAAAAGAGCGGGGATTGTGTACAACCCCATATTCGCGGAGTGGGGTCCCCAAGCAAGCGCAAGGTGTAATCTAGAGAATGGTCCGATACAAGTGAGCCCAAAGGCCAAGGGGGCAAAGGGTCGGGTGCGACGGGAGGCCGACACCCGCCCCGACCTCATTTCCAGGGGTCTCGGCAGGACAGCTCCCAGTGGTCTCGACGGAACAGCTCCCAGGGGTCTCGGCGAGACAGCTCTCAGGGGTCTCGGCGGGACAGCTCCCAGGGGTCTCGGCGGGACAGCTCCCAGGGTCTCGGCGGGACAGCTCCCAGGGTCTCGGCGGGACAGCTCCTAGGGGTCTCGGCAAGAGTTTGGCTGTTGGCAGACCAGTCCAGGATATTTCAGTAATTTTAGAACAACAGAGTTTGGCTATTGGCAGACAAGCCCAGGGTATTTCAGTAATTTTAGAATAGCGGAATTACGTTTTTGGCAGACCAGATACTGAAAATCTATAAATAGAACCTTGGGGTGCCTTGGAGAGGGATCCGTTTTCACCAACCTTCATCTTCTTCCTTCATCCTCCAAGGCACCTAGCTCAGCATTGGCTAGGGAGGGGGAGATCTCAAAGGTCTTCCGGGTGTGAGGTGGGACCTCCACGCTAGAGCCAAGGGTCATTTTCCAAATTCAGGTCTCTCACCAAGGGACGGCTTGGGAGAAGTAGGTGTGAGCTGCACCCCTAGGTCCGAACTCTAGGTGGAACCGAATCTCGGTTTCAACAAGGACTCGGCGGTGTAGAGGTCAGATTTTAAAGTTCCAAGTTCGTCGAAGTCTGGGCATCGAAAGTGGTTTAGCCCAAAACTTCTGGGCCGATTACTTCATCGATTACTACTGGAGCATAGTCTGGGCGAGGAGGCCCAAATCTGTGTTATAACTGTGGCAAACCGGGGCATATAGCCCGCAACTGCTGGAGTGGCAAATCAGAGCAGAAAGAAGGAGCAACGTATGCTGATAAAAGGAAGGCGGTGGAGTCAACCGCATCCCATCAAGCTCCATCCCAACCAAGAGTCTACAACCTTGGCCAGCAGGAGGTCATCAAGCAGGGCGATGTGGTGACAGGTATGTGTTAGATTTTAGCCGTAATACTTTGCATACCTTGTGTCTTCTGCTTTGTTCATAGGGTTGTTGTGTTCTAGGCTTTGTCGTGGTTGTGGACTATCCGGCTCGAGCACTGTTTAATACAGGAGCTTCACACTCTTTCCTATCTGAAGACTTCGTGTCACGTATCAGAGTGCCCTCTTATGTGCCTAAGGATAGATTGGATGTGTTGTTACCTAATGGGTGTTCGATGCGTGCGAATAGAGTCTGTCGTGTTAAAGAGCTGATAGGAAGTCAAACCTTTGACCTGGAAGCGCCACTACTGCCGATAGTAGAGTTTGACGTGATCTTCGGCATGGATTGGCTCTCGGAGCAGTGTGCGTACATCGAGTGTAGTTCGAAGACTGTTAAACTAGGGTTGAATACAAGCCAAGAAACTACTTTCTCTGGTATGAAGGGATTGAGCAAGCCGTTGATGTCTGCTCTCCAAGTAGTTAAAGTTGTTCATGATGGTGCAGAGCTATTCTTCACTGTTCCAAAGGCAAAAAAGGTCAAGCCTGACTTGGCCAGTATTCTTGTGGTGTCGGAGTTTGCCGACATTTTCCCTGAATATCTCCCTGGAGCCCCGCCTCAGAGAGAGATCGAGTTCACCATTGAGTTGGTTTCAGGTGTCGCGGTCTCCTTACCGCTTAGCACCAAAAGAGATGTCGGAATTGAAGGTGCGACTTCAAGAGTTGATAGAGAAGGGGTTTGTGCGTCCAAGTTCGTCATCTTGAAGCGTCCCGGTCCTCTTTGTGAAGAAGAAGGATGGAAGTCTGCGACTGTGTATTGACTATCGGGAACTCAATAAGCTAACAGAGAAGAACAAGTACCTGATTCCGAGGATCGATGATCTGTTCGATCAGTTAGTTGGGTCGACTGTGTATTCGAAGCTAGACTTGAAATTTGGATATTATCAGCTGAGAATCAGGGAAAGTGATATTCCCAAGACGGCGTTCGGTACACATTATGGGCAATATGAGTTCACTGTCATGCCTTTCGGGCTGACGAATGCGTCATCCGTGTTTATGGACTTAATGAACAAGACGTTCAAGGAGTATCTAGATCGGTTCCTGATAGTGTTCATCGATGATATCCTGGTGTACTCCCAGTCCGAGGATGATCATATGGAGCACTTACATATTGTTTTGGAGACCTTGATGAGAAATCAGTTGTACATCAAGTTCTCCAAGTGTGAGTTTTGGTTGTCTTCGGTGGCGTTCCTTGGTCATATTGTTAGTGGTGAGGGTATTACGGTGGATCCGGCAAAGGTTGCTGTAATTCGGGAGTGGCCTGTATTGTCTTCTGTGGCGGAAGTCTGGAGTTTTCTGGGACTTGCCGGCTACTACAGGCGTTTCGTGGAGAACTTCTCGCGGATAGTTTTACCCCTCACAACCCTGACAAGGAAGGATCAGAAGTTTTTTTGGTCGCTAGCGTGCGCGCAAGCTTTCGAAGAATTGAAAAGTCGTCTGACCACGACACCTACTCTATGCTCGTCATGTGGGACAGAAGGCTTTAAGATCTACAGCGACGCTTCAGGCAGCGGCTTAGGCTGCGTTTTGTTACAGCATGGGAGACGAATAGCTTAGGGTTCGCGTCAGTTGAAGGTGCATGAGAGAAATTATCCGGTTCATGACTTGGAATTGGCGACTGTGATATTCGCGCTGAAGCTCTGGAGGCACTATCTGTACGGAGTGAAGGTCGACATTTACACAGACCATAAGAGCTTGAAGTATCTGTTGGATCAGAAGGACTTAAATATGCGTCAGAGAAGGTGGATGGAGTTCCTTGGAGACTACACCTTCAAGATACATTATGTCCCTGACAAAGGTAATGCGGTTGCGGATGCGTTAAGTCGCAGAGCTCCCGCGCAGGCCAATTGGTTATTGATGCATGACGAACGTCTCGTTCGAGATTTGGAGGCCTTAAAGATCTCTTATGTTGATAGGAGGTTGAGTGTTGAAGCACGTTTGAGTTGGATAGAGGTACAGTATGACCTCGTAGATCGAATTCGGCAGGCTTTGGATTTGGACGACAGCATGAAACGCTACATGACTGAGTCTTTGGAAGGGTTAAATACCCAATTTACAGTTGAAAATGGGTTGTTGTGGAAGAACAGTCATTTGTACGTCCCAAAGGTGGGTAAAATACAGGAAGAATTAATGTACGAGGCTCATTATACTAAGTACTTGATTCACCCAGGGAGCACGAAAATGTATAAAGATATGAGAAAGCTATTCTGGTGGACAGGACTGAAGGACATAACACTATATGTAGCAAAGTGTCAGACATGTGCCTTGGTGAAAGCCGAATTTCAGAAGCCTGGTGGATTTTTGAAGTTTTGTCTATACCGGAATGGAAGTTCGACGACATATCCATGAACTTCGTGCATGTTTTGTCGAGATCGCAGAGGGCAAACAACGTCATCTGGGTGATCGTTGATTGTTTGACGTAAGTGTCACACTTCATCCCGAATAGGAAAGATGATTCAATGGAGAAACTGGCAAAATTATATGTGGATAATATTGTACGACTGCATGGTGTGCCCCGTAGCATCGTAAGTGACCGAGATGGACGCTTCACGTCTAATGAGTAATGACTGGAGGCTGGTACATCAACTGTTGGGCACCAAGATGAAGTTCAGTACAGCATTTCATCCGCAGACGGATGGTCAGACCTAAAGGGTAAACAAGACGATGGATGACATGTTTCGTATGTGTGCTTTATACTTCGGGAAAAGTGGGAAGATCATTTGTATATGATCGAATTCGCTTATAACAATAGCTACCAGACAAACATTGAAATGGCGCCCTTTGAGGCCCTATATGATAGAAAGTGTCGTACTCTGTTGTCATGGTTGGAGACGGGCGAGTCAAAGTTGTATAAGCGGAAGAAAGTTGAGGATGCGACTTCTATTGTTCGGATAATCAAGGAGCGGCTGACGATAGCGCAGGATAGACAGACTAAATATTACAACGCCAAACACAGAAATATTGAGTTCGTCGTGGGCAATTGGGTTTACCTGAAGATCAAACCGTTCAAGAGTGTGTCAAGGATTCAACGACTAAAAAAGTTAAGTCCGAGATACCTTGGGCCGTTTGAGGTTTTGGAGCGTGTTGGTGAAGTCGCTTATCGTTTGAAGCTTTCAACAGAGCTTAGTGGTCTACATGACGTATTCCACATATCTGTATTGCGCAAGGCAGTGCAAAAGCCTGCGCAGGTGATTGCGGCGGACCAGGTACCGATTGATGGTGGGTTGACAACGAAGGTCAAGCCCATTCGTATTGAAGACTCTAAAATCAAACAACTTCGGAATAAGTCTATCAGGATGGTCAAGGTCCGTTGGGACAATTGTGGCCGAGAGGAGCTGTCAGGGGAGCGGGAATAAACCATGGAGGCGGAGTTTCCCGAGCTTTTCGTTTGAGGTATACTTTTGTAGTATTGATACTCTTTCGTTTTCCTGCAATATGTAATTTCGGAACGAAATTCTTTTAGTGGGGGAGATTTGTAAAACCCCAAATTTCTGTAGGCAGGAAAAGAAGTTACCGCGCGGCGGTAGGCTGATACCGCGCCGCGGTAACGCCAGGCGTCGAGAGCATTGAGTGAGGCGAGGTGACTCAATGCCTTGACTGCCGCGCGGCGGTAGATTGTTATCGCGCGGCGTTAGCCATTTATTTGGCCGAGCTCTCGGGAAGTTATCGCCCGACGGTAATGATAACGCAGGCGGTAGCATGACAATTTATTTGCCGAAGCTCTCGGGTTTCTACCGCGCAGCGATAGCAACTATCGCGCGGCGGTAGCAACTATCGCGCGGCGGTAACAACTATCGCGCGGCAGTAGCAACTATCGCGCGGCGGTAGCGGGAGCGGTCGTGTCGTAACCGTCCCCAGCTACCGCGAGGCGCTAGTATCCTATCGCGTAGCGATAGCGAAGCTGTAACGGCGTGGCCACGTGTCGGCCTGTGGTTGGAGGGCCTGGGCGGTGGCATACGGTTCGAGGCGTCGTTTATCAGTACCGCGCGGCGGTAGCTCTGTTTTTAGTTTTGGTCTGACCGTTTTCTCTTCATTTCTTTTGGAGTTTGAGAAACTTTGGCTGGACATTTAAAGAAGGAGAAGCAGCGCCGGAGAGAGAAGATCTCGCCGTCGTTTGAGACTCGGAGCTCGGATTCGCAAGGCGAGTTCGGATCTACGGAGGCAAAGCCGTAGTGGTCGTGTTCATCCGGTTAAAATCTCTTCCATAGTGTCAAAGTGAACTTCTAGGATAACGATCCTCTTCCTTGGACATGTGAAATCTTTCTTTTTGGCATTAGAGCGTAGACACTCCACGAACGCGTGGAAGTAGTTCTCCCGACGGGTAGATTTGTGTATCCCCGTTAGTTTTGTATTTAGATCCGTAATCGAAGTACGGAATAGACATGTTGTGTGAAGCCCATCCGGACAGGTTGGTCTGGATTGGTGATGTTTGTATGTTTTTGTATGTCGGAGAAGACTCTGTGGTTATCGCGTAGATTTCGGAGTCGCGGGGTGTGCAGATGGCTGCGTTGAGAGTACTGGAGGCAGACTCCAGGAAAACACCCGAGTTGGGGGAAGAATTGATAGTCTTTCTCCTACCACGCGGCGGTAGCATTACCGTTGGCGATAGCTCCCAGTGAGCGTTGAATTATTTGTTGAGGCCTGTTTCTTGGAAACCTTGTGGCCGTTTGCTGAAGCCCGTCTTGTGAGACCTGGAGGCTATGGGTGCCTGTCTCTCGAAGACCTAGGGGCTATTTTGTGGAGCGTGAGCTTAAGTTGCTCAGCTTTGGTAGTCATGAGTGTTAGCCTAGGATCCTTACAGAGTTATGGATCATGAGGAAAAGGGAAAGGGGATGCTGACCCGCATCAGGCCTGCGAGTCGGACGATTTGAACACGGGATGTGGTTGAACTGTACCCTCTCCTATGTCGATCGACTTGGAGTGGTCAATGTGTAAATCACATGACTTGTCGTAGCACTGGGGCATTGTCTCTGGCCTTGGCCCTTGTGAGACTGAAAGCTCAAACGTTGTTGACCGTCACATAGAACGGTGGTGTGATCCTTGTGATCCTATGCACCAAGAATGTGCCCTGAGAGCATGGGGCGTTTGCTCCAACGCCTGTGGCAAATTGTGCTTAGGTTGCGTGTTTTGATTGACAATATATGATTATGCTAATGTCTGCAGGGATGAAGCACCGCCACCCCGAGTGAGTGGTGGGGTCGTTATAATTTGGTCAGTTAATGCTAATTGTTGTTATTGTTTGCCACCGTGCGGTGGAATGTTTCGTGCAGGTGTAGCCGAGCCAAGCGGGAAATAGCAGGCTGGAGCCCAGGAATGCTAAGCTGGCCCTTGAAGGCCAAAGCGAATTACTCGTTTATTTTATTGTTCATGTGTGTCCGGGTTGCGTGCCGATGTAAGCAAGACATTTTAATTTGAGTTAAACAATGTAAGGCCTTAAGACCAAGACTATTTGTGTATTTGTTTATTCATTCCTACTTTTATGTTAGTGGACATTCAGTTGGTTGAGCTCATGTTAACCTTTAAATTACTTCCGCTAGAATGCACTCTGTGATAGGATGCGCGTATTTGGATTATGATTTCAATTAGTAACTCATTTGACTATCCGTAGTATATGGCGTTGGGCCCCGGCCGGACCTTCTGTTATATGTTATGTGACGGACGAAGATGTTACAATTCATTAATGATTTATCAAAGATAGCTTTACCACTGAATTCGCTCACCAGGAAGGGTAAAGCCTTCAGTTGGACAGTGGAGTGCGAGTTGATATTTGAAGAGTTGAAAATCAGGCTGATGACCGCCCCGATTCTAAGTTTACCGTCAGGGACAGATGAATTCTAGACATATAGCGACGCCGCTTGTCAAGGTTTGCGTTGTGTGCTTATGCAGCATGGAAAGGTCATAGTCTTCGCCTTTAGACATTTAAAAGGATATCATGAGAAGAACTATCATGTGCATGACTTGGAGCTAGCAGCGGTCATCCACGCTTTGAAGATTTGGAGGTATTATCTTTATGGTGTTCATTGAGAGATTTTTACAGATCATAAAAGTCTCAAGTACATCTTTGACCAGCAAGAGCTCAATATGAGACAACGCAGATGGTTAGAGTTTCTGTCAGATTATGATGTGGATATCCAGTATCACCAGGGGAAGGCGAATGTGGTAGCTAATGCGCTTAGTCGAAGAGGATCGAGTTATTTTCTCCTTACTCAGCAGGAGGAGCTGGTGTGAGATTTGGAGAGGCTAGAGATCAGTGTTGTGCCGCGCACCAATTTTGGATCCGCAATGTTGAGTTGGATGGTAATCACTTGTGACATCAAAGATAGGATCAGAACAGCTCTACCCTTAGATCCAAAGATGATTGAGATTTGGAATTTGACACAAGCACGCCAGAAGGAGAAGTTCAGTATACAGGAGGATTTACTATGACACGGTGGTAGGGTGTGTTCCAGATGTTAGCTACCTCCGAGAGGACATACTATTTGAGGCCTATAATTCCAGATATTCTATACATCCGGGTAGCACGAAAATGTATGCTGATCTTAAGAAGATAGTTTGGTGGTCAGACTTGAAAAATGACGTTGCACAGTATGTTGAGAGGTGCAAAACGTGTAAGATAGTTAAAGACAAATGTCAGAGGACAGGAGGCAAGTTGCATCTTTTTCCCATCCCAAAGTGGAACTTTGATGATATGGCGATGGATTTTGTTCACGACCTTCCCAGATCGCAAAGTGGGAATGATTCCATATGAGTTATTGTTGACCGTCTCTCTAAGGTTGCCCACTTCATTCCCAATAAGAGTACAGATCAGGATCCCAGATTAGCGCAGTTATATGTAGATGAGATTGTCCGACTTCACGGTGCTCTCAAGTCTATAGTTTCCGACAGAGATGACAAGTTTACTTTTAAGGAGTAGAGATACATTCAAGAGTGTTTGGGCACTAAGCTACATTTTAGTACCGTTTTTCATCCCCAGATAGATGGACAGACTGAGCGTACAAATAGAACATTGGAAGATAGGCTTCAGATGTGTGTTCTAGATTTTGGAGATAAGTGGGAGAAGTATGTCACTCTTGTTGAATACTCCTACAATAACAGCTTTCAAACAAGTATTTGGATGACACCTTTTGAGGCATTGTATGATAAACGTTGTCGGACGCCATTATGTTGGGCTAAGAGTGAAGAAAGATCTTTCATCAGAGAAGCTTGGATTGATAAGACCACAGATCGTATCAAGCTCATCCGGGTGCGTATGAAAATAGCTCAAGACCGTCAGGCCAAATATTATGACCAGAGACACAGGTCAGTGGAATTCGGTGTTGGAGATTATGTTTATTTGAAGATCAGACCAGTCAGAGAAGTCTCTCATATCAAGTAGATGAACAAATTGGGTCCAATATTCGTTGGTCCATTTGAGGTACTGGAGCGTATTGGTGAAGTTGCTTATAAACCGGTCTTACCTGAAGAAATGAGTGGTCTACATGATGTATTTCACGTCTCTTATCTAAGGAGACTAGTTAAGGATCCTGGTCAGATAATCAGTACTGTGGATGCACCAATCAAATCCAATCTTAGTATCAGTGTTAAACCAGTTCGAAAGTGGACTCAAGGAATCAGAACCTCAGGAGCAGAGAGATCCCGTTTGTAAAGGTCCTTTAGATAAACTGTGGCCGACCAGAGTATACTTGGGAAAGTGAAGATGAGCTCCGAAAAATTGAAGATCAAGTATTTCTCTTTGATTCAGGTATGTTAGTAATTTTCGAGGAAGAAAATTTTTATTAAGATGGGAGATTTGTAACCACCCAAAATCTTTAAAATAAAATAATAGTAATAATAGATAAAATTTGGGTTTCCAGGATCTGATCGCGAGCGAAATTGATCGAGCAAATATCATATCAAGCTAGAACCTTCTTTTTATTTGTAGATCGCACGTTAGATAAATAAATTCCAATTACTAGTTTATACTTCGACGCATTTTAGTCTTTGCGTGTTGGCATAGTATATAAATTCTAAGTGTTGGGGTGAGGGGGCAATTTTGTAATACATTAAAAATGTCTAAATAACTAAATTAAAATCAAAACTCGTTTTAATTTTCTCCTTAGGCGGTTTACGTAACCGCAAATCCCCCTTACCTCTCCACTTAATCCCCCGCAAACATTTTACATTTCTTTTAATTTCCCGTAGGCGTTCTATTGTAGGGAGGCGGTGTGTCGTCTTTTTCTCCTGCCTGGGAGTTCGCAGGTTGCAGACCGAGCAAGATCGATCCCTCCTCCTGCATTGATCCTTGGCGCGGGCAGTCTTTTCCGTTTCTGGAGAGTTCGACGCCATTTTCTCATCAGCCCTGAAGCTCGGTGACATCTAGCGCCATTCTCGCCTAGGGTTTCCACTGTTCCTGAGAGGTTGATAGGTTAGCCGACTCCTCCCTCTGCTGGGTTGTGTTCTTTTTGGTTGATAATCGAGTGTTTTTCCTTCCTTTAGACGGAGACCAGACCTCACAGTCAAGCATTTTGGGTTCGGCAGCGGTGTTAGGCCCAAACGAGAAGGCTGCTTAGCACCTCCGTTTCAACCAACAAGGTATTAAAATTTTCCTCCAAAATAGTTTTCACTTTTGTTGTAACCATGGAGGAAATCAACCCTATATCTTTTGGCTCAGGTTAGGTAGACCCTGATTTTTTGAGTAATCGTTACGTAAATTTCTTTGCGGTTAGTGCGTCGAAAATGTGGTACAAAGGTGGTTGCAACTGAGCCACGTCTTGTATACGAATGTCACAATACCGCTGTAAGAAATTCATATTCTTTCTGACTAAATATATCAGACAGTTTATAGTATTTTAAATATTCAGTTATTGGTTCATTATCTTTTCTAGTAGCTTTGTGAATTCAGCCTGTTGAGGTGCACTTTTATCCTTACTTGCACTTTCAACTTCCGTTGTAAGTTAAATTTCAATTTTTTTCACTCATGTATGTTATGTACTAGTTTTAATATTGTTTCTTAGTTTACTGCTTATCGTTGGATCCGGCCAGACTGTTGATTTGTAGTTAAACTAGGATGAGATGTTTCATGAAACCTCTTTTAGGAGAGTAGCTCTTTGGAGGACCCAACCTCCAAGAGTTGGTCAGAGCATATCTTGCGATTGTATCATGCCTCTTTTTTTAATGCAATCTCATTCTTGAGTGTTGGAATAATTGGGAGAGAAAATAATAGCTTCATTTATTTATCCACATAGGAGGCTTCATATAGGTGATTACATATACAAACACAACGCTTGACTTACGGTGTGGGATTAAACCCACTTACATACTAATTTCTCCAACACTTCCCCTCAAATTGGGCGTGTAATGTTTGTCATGCCCAACTTGCATTTATTTTGTCAAAGGTGCACTGAATCAGACCCATAGTAAACACATCTGTGAACCGCTGGTTTGATGGATCAAAGGGGGTACTCACAATCCCCCTAACTATGTTTTCTTTAAAAAAGTGTCTATCAATCTCTACGTGTTTAGTGCGATCATGTTGGACTGGATTGTTGGCAATGCTGATAACAGCTTTATTATCACAATAGATCCTGATTGGACCCGCGCACTCCACAACCAGGTCCCTCATAATCGTATGAATCTACAACCCTTTACATATCCCCTGTGTCATTGCTTGGAACTCGGTCTCAGCACTGGATTTGGCGACAAAATGTCGTTTCTTGCTTCTCCAGATCACCAAATTGCCCCCAACAAGGGAGCAATATCCTAACGTAGATCTTCGATCATCAACAGAACATGCCCAGTCCGCATCTTAATAGGCTTCTACTGTTAAGGCCCCGTTGGGTGAGAACATTATGCCCTGCCAGGAGAGAATTTGAGATACCTCGGAACTCTGTATGCTACATCAAGGTGATGTCATCTTAGTGAGTGCAAGTACTGGCTAAGGACACCAACAACATAAGAGATGTCCGGACGAGTATGGAAGAGAGATAAGTTTCCCCACCAGTCATTGGAAACCTGATATGTCATCAACAGCTTCTCCACCATCTCTATCAAATTTGCGATTGACTTCAATTGGGATGTCAGCAGGTCTGCATCCAATCATTCCAGTTGTCTCAAGCAAATCTAGAATGTACTTTCTTTGTGATATAAAGATCTCATTTATGGATCTCGTCACCTTTAAGCCAAGAAAGTACTTGAGAGGTCCAGGATCCTTCACTTCAAATTTCTTAGCCAACCTAGACTTTAAGTGTCCAATCTCCTCTATGTCATCACCAGTTATCGCTATATCATCTACATAGACAATAAGAACAGCCAACTTGTCTTCCATGTGTTTCACAAACAAGGTGTGATCGACATTACTCTGTTTGTATTCGAATGACATTATTGTCTGGTGAAATCTCTCAAACCAAGCACATGGAGACTGCATCAAGTCATACAGGGTTTTCTTCAACTTGCAAACTTTTCCTACTGACCCTTTTGGAAGAACACAAGTCACCAGGAGGCAGGGACACAAAGATTTCCTCCTCAAGATCACCGTGAAGAAATGTGTTATTCACATCAAACTGACAGAGGCTTCATCTTTTACACATGACACATGAAAGCAAAATCCAAATTGAATTCATTTTAGCGACAGGAGCAAATATCTCTTGATAGTCAATACCAACTGCTTGGGTATATTCTCTAGTAACCAGCATGGTTTTGTACTGTTCAATAAGGCCTTGTGAGTTTTGCTTCACGGAGAAGACTCACTTACATCCCACAATAATTTTCTCTTTAGGAAGATGAACAAGATCTCAAGTATGGTTCTTGTTAAGGGCCACCATTTCCTTCAACATGGTTGTATTCCATTCACTGTGCTCAAGAGCTTCCTACCAAGAACGAAGAATAGATATGAAAGACAAGGAGTTGATAAATGCTCTATGTGAAGGAGACAAAAAATCATAGGTCACAAAGTGAGAAAGAGTATATTGGGTAGAATTACCTCTGCCAGTACTTGAAGATGGATCAAGTGGTGACCCAGGTAGTGTGGGTAAGGTCTGTGTGTTTGTGCCCCTCCTACGTCGGGTGTAAACCTGCAAAGGAGGAGGCATCATTGGGTTCACAGGGATAGGAGGGAGCACCGAATCACTAGAGACATGAGGAGGCATCACCAGGTCCCCGGGGATAGGAGAAGAGAATGCAGATGGTGGAATGAAGGAGAAATAGGCAGAAAAACAGAAGGAGGGGAATTCACTTCCGTTGTAATTGTCTCTCCCTGAAGAGAGGTCCCACAATAGGCTTTAAATTCCCAGAAGGTGACATTCATTGTAACAAATGCCCGCTTGGTAATGGGATGGAAGAACTTATAGCCTTTCTGGGTAGGAGAGTGACCAGTGAAGAATGAAGACACACATAAAAGCGTGGGGTTGAGTTTGGTCTTGGGATAGATGTGCACAAAACACATACATCCAAAGATACGAGGCAGGAGAGACGAGGGGAAAACACCCAGAGTGGTCAGGGGAGTATGAAATCCAAGGACACGTGTAGGAAGACGATTGATGAGGTAGGCAACAGTGAGAACTGCATCACCCCAATAATATTTAGAGAGGCTCATGCGAAGAAGAAGACATCTGGCAACCTCAAGGAGGTGTCGGTTCTTTCGCTCAGCTACCCCATTTTGAGCTGGAGACCTGGGGTGTAAACACAAAAGATTTGATGTATGATGCCAAGATCACTCAAGTATTTCTCAAAGCGTGAGTCAATACACTCACGACCATTGTCACCGCGCAAGATCTTAATGGTAGCACCAAACTGAGTAGTAACCATTTTGTGAAAACGTTGAAGGAGAGAAAACACATCGTTGTTATGTTTCATCAAATATACCCAAGTACAATAAGAGTAACAATCAATAAAAGAAACAAACTATGAGCAACCAAAAATAGACGTGGTAGGACTGAGGCTCAAAACATCAGTATGCATAGGAGCAAACGGAACAGAATTGTGTGGAGACATAAGAGGAAGAGAACTACGATAATGTTTAGCAAGTTCACATACATTACAATGAAAAATACTGAACAAAGTAGGAGAAATAGTATGAGGCAAAAGCTTCATAGTAGAGAAAGGAGGATGCCCAAGGTGACAATGCCAAGAATCCAAATTAGAGGGTCGATCTGCATGAAGAGCTTTTGGAGGCAGAGTGAGGCTGGATGAAGTGAAGGAAGACGGGTCGAACACAGTGTCCATTGCACAGTCTACCAAATCCAATCACCATCCCCGACTTCATGTCCTGAAAAACACAAAAGCTAGGAAAACACATTACTGAGCAGTCCATAAAATTAGTCAAATGACTAATAGACAGAAGATTTCGAGTGAAAACAGAAACACGAAGGACAGAGGAGAGCGTAAGAGAGGATCATGGAATGGATCCTTTCCCAGCAATGAGGGATAATGATCCATCAGCAATGCTCACTTTATCTTTGTCAGACAGAGGGTTGTAGGATACAAAGCCTGTGGTTGACCCAGTCATGTGATCAGTGGTTCAGGGGTCAATGATCCACTGTGAGGACAGGTGGGTGGAAGCAAAATGAGCACATGCATTTCCTTTTGGGCATAGGAAAAGGAGGAGGACTGGAATGCCCAGCAAGAGAGCCATGCATCAACCGACGGAAAGCCATAATTTCTTCAGCTGACAGAGCAGGGGGGTGCCACCTTGAAATCCAGGGGGAGATGAACAGGGGTGTTCTCCACAACATCAAACAAGTATGAAGATCTAGACAGGATTGATCTATTCTGGGAGCGATCTAAGCCACGGCCACCACAAGGAGCAAGACTGCCCATTGGAGAAGGAAAAATGATGCAGGACGAATCAATTGGCGGCGGGAAACTCGGTGACCTAACCCTACATGTTATGCAAAAGCCCGACAAAAAAATCACAATTAGATAATAAGTTCTAACATCTCATGCAAATTATTCAAAGCAAGGAAAATATTTTAATTAGAGCAAAAGAAGCTTAGTTTTCCTCCGCGTGGAGGGTCAAAGCACGAGAGCACGGCGAATAAACCCTTCCTGCAGTTAGAAATTATTCTGAGAGCAAAATACTATAATGAGCAGAAAATCTCAACATGTAATAATCCAAAACCATAACAATGTTTACAACCAAACAAATCAATACAAATATTAGGTCTGCTGTAATAATAGTAGATCTGAACGTTTGGGGGCTCAAAGAGGGATTCCGGTGGTTGGTGGACCGGGTCGGGTAAGGGGAAGGTTGGTTGGGGATTAAGAGGGTTGGATCGGGGAGGGGGATGGCTAGAACCGGGCTAAAATAGCTGGATCTGGATAGGTTTGGTGTTGGGTGGCTATTTCGAGGTGGATCCACGGAATGGGGGACCGATGACAGCAAAGGGGAGGAGGCGGGGCGGCTGGACCTGGCTGGAAGAGGCCTAATCTGGACTGGTTTTGTGGGAAAACAACTAAAGAGGTCTTGTTTGGGTGGTTGGTGACCTGGTGGAGGGGAGGCGGGATGCTGGCCAGATTTGGACAGCACAATGGTCGGCGGCCTGATTTGGAAAGGGCGGAGGAAGGTGCGGGGGAGGCAACTTGATGTGGGGGCGGCTGGTTGAGGGACCTGAAGGTGGTGGAGACTTGGATCCGATGGAGGAAGGGGGTGGCCGGCTAACTTTTGGAGTGGAGGGGTGGCCGGCTGAAATCTGGGTAGGAAAAACTGCAATGGCGGTGGCTGGACAACAGGACAAAATGGGAAAATAGGGAGGGAAAAACAAAAGATACAAAGCTTGCCCGAGGAGTCGTCACCAAGGGGTTCCACAGAGTCGGCACCGCGGAGGAGATCACCGGAATGAAGGAAGAAGCTTTCCAAACATTCAGCAATGGGAATGACAGCAGCCCTAAACCTTATATTTATAAGAAATAAAATTAGGGCATTCAGAATCAGCGACTATGATTGGTCATTGGTCTCGGGGCCAAAACTACATGAAATAAAAACTGAAAAGTACAATGTTATATATGAAATTGATTAGCAACGCGAATCCGAACACATCCACGGAGTCAGATCGTCGATCTGGGCACGTCATATATGGAAAGTCGCCAAAACAGCCCTGAATGGGCCCAAAGCTCGTCCTCGTCTCTCACCGCATCAATCTCCCCGACTTGAAAGAATTTATCTCCCGATGAATAAGGATCAGAATTCTTTCGCTGTATGTCAGGTAAAACTCGAAGATACCCACCAGAGGTCGTTAGGGTGTCATCGCTGGAAAAGTGTCCACGCCAATCAACTCCTCCGGACTGAAAGCTTCCATATCCGATGAATGGAGACGTTCGTACTGAAGTCGAAGTCCCAGGGCGAGTCGATCAAGCTCCGTTGATAGCGTCCGAGTGTCGTCGGTGAAGAGTCGTCTGTGCCAGCGAACCAGATAGCGGCACATAACACTGTCTATAGAGAGGGAAGACTCATGTGTAATGATCTCGGTGATAAGCTTATCTCTCAACACACTAGTGGAAGGATCCGATGGGATCCGAGGTGCCAATGGTGAAGCAGGTGGGAACAGAATCCCAGGTAAGTGGGGGTCAGGGACGGGCTGAGCACGGGGCATTGAATGTGGTGGCAAGGGCTCGGAGGTAGACTGAGTGGTGGGTGGTAAAAATGGTGATGAAGGCTCGGGAGGGCCGCCAAGATGTGGGCCAGAATACTTGTGAGGTGCAAAGTATGGCGTCAGGTCCTCGGCATTAAACACAGTATGGGTACCCATTCTCGCGGGGATGTCCAGCTCATAAGCATTTGTCCTGATGCATCTTAGAACTGAGTAGGGGCCCATTCGCCGAACGCTCAAACTTTTAGCAAGCCTCGCACGGAGCCTCACAACGCAGATTCTTACCACCACCTGCTCGCCTTCATGAAGTACCTACACTTGTCAATGAACATCCGCATGTCATTTACAAGATTTATTATCAATATGGATTATTCGTCGGACAGACTCATGACACACATGCAAACAATGAACAAACAACACAACAGACTCATGCAATTGATAATGAAACGACTCAACAGACTCAAGCAAATGAGGCAAATGATGCAAATGAAACATGACAGACACTACATGCTTTCGATCGAAAAATCTAGCGATGATCGGGGTATCTCTAAAATGTGTTGCCCAATCAGGTGGCTCTCTTGGTGGAGTGTAGAAAACTCATCCCGTGTGTGACGAGTGTTCAGAGGATCGCGTGAGACACCTATACTCAAATACGAGCTTGCAAAGATCCAAATGTTTCTCGGGGAACATAACACAACAGGTGACTCACCAGAAGGTGTGTACGAAAAATCATCGCGAACGAAACGACAGCCTGAATGAAAATCGTGTACGCCGATTAGAAGACGTGACTCTCGGGTGTGGTGTGCATCCTTGAAAAGAAAGAGTTCTTTTGGGGGGTCAGCAGGTGGGGCATCCAAAAACCCGTCGAGAGTACGATGTGTCAACAGGTGGTGCCCTAGACACTCAATCATCCACACAATATCCATCCTCTGGGGAAAGGCCAGGGACGAAAATGGAAGAGGCGTCAATAACTCAGAACTCATAAACAAGCGGCTCACTTGAATCGCATCCTCACCCGGATGTGGTGGCCATCAGGAGGCTCAATAGGGAGGTCGTCATAGAACTCGTCGCTAGGGTCAAGATCCTATATATGAGTACCATCGTGAGGGGTAATGTCCCTGTGAATAGGTGACATAGGCACTACGAGATCAGTACCAGGCTCTGGGCTCTCGGTCGTGATGTGCCTCAGGGCAATGATCATAGGAGAGCGACATAGGCCTACACTCAAGAATGGATCTGTGGGTGTGGTGTCAGGAAATGGGTTTGTGGTTGGAGTGCTAACTAACCCAATGGATGGCAGAGGAAGAGGTGTGGGTGAAAGACACAACACTATAGACTCAATAGGTCGCTCAGGCTCACTCTCAATCGGGGTCACAAGAGTCGGGTCAGACACAAGAGATAGGTCACTCGCTGGGCTAAGCACCTCACTAGGGTGAGAGCAATTCGCATCAAGTATCACTTCTATCGTGGCTGACCGAACAATGATAGACAAAGTGGTGTCCTCGGTGTGGGGTGAGCTCGTACTGTGGAGGCCAAAGTTAGATCAAATCGACCAGCTCTTGCGGTTCTCAAAAACTGTTCATAACGAAGGGTGAGCTGATATATCGACTCGAGGGATTTTCAGCTATAATAAACCACCTTAGTACGAATGTCAGATCGAAGCCCGAACCGAAATCAGGAAATAGTCATGACTGGGTCGTCACGGATGTCACTTCTCACAACTAACTCATCGAAGCAATCCTTGTACTAAGCGACAGACATAGATCCTTTCTGAAGGGAAAATAATTGGTCGAACAAGCGACTCCGATACGACGAAGGCAGATACCTCTGACACAAAGTACGCCTCATGTCCACCCAACTAGTGGTGCGATGAAGACGGTCTCGCTGGTGGGTCCTCTCAACGCTAGCCCAATATGCTCTCGCCTGATTTAAAAGTCTAATGTTTCACAAACTTGACGCGATGCTCACCGAATAACGCAATGATCAAGATAATACTTCATATCCACAAGCAAATAACTGAAAGACCCGAGACTCGATGAGTCGTCAAAGGAATCGGCAACTGTACGAAACTGATTCTCAAGATCTCTCTCAAAGCGACAATCCTCATAATAGTCATCCCTAAGGTAATCAGGTCGTGTCGAAGGATCAACACGATTCGCTCGCGTGTACGGATAATAATGACGACAATCATCATACTGATCGTCTCTAGCATAATGGGGTTGTGTCGGTGGGTCAACACGACCTCTGGAAGTGGTGTGTTGCGATCGCGAATAATCGTCATAGTAACGTGAGGATTTCCCTGACTGGGATCTGTGAGAACGTGTACAAGTGGGCTCGAGACCTCCAAAGTGAGGTGGGGACAAGTGGTGATACCATGACATAATGAAAACCTATAGCCTCTATGACTGCGTATCGAAAAGAGCGCGAAACTTGGATGCGCGCAACCAAGCTCTGATACCAATTGACGTAGGACGAATCTATAGGCGGCGGGAAACTCAGTGACCTAACATTATATGTTATGTAAAAGCCCGACAAAAAAAATCACAATTAGATAATAAGTTCTAACATCCCACCAAATCATTCACAGCAAGGCAAATATTTTAATTAGAGTGAAATAAGTTTAGCCTTTCCTCCGTGTGGAGGGCCATAGCACGAGCACACGGAGAATAAACCCTTCCTGCAGTTAGAGATTATTTCGAGAGCAAAATACTATAATGAATAGAAAATCCCAACATGTAATAATCTGAAACCATAATAATGTTTACAACCGAACAAATCAATACAAAACACAATACAAATATTAGGGCTGCTGTAATAATAGTAGATCTGAACGTTTGGGGACTCAAAGAGGGATTCCAGTGGTTGGTGGACCGGGTCGAGTAAGGGGAGGGCGAGTTGGGGATTAGGAGGGTTAGATCGGGGCGGGGGATGGCTGGAACCAGGCTAAAATAGCTGGATCTGGACAGGTTTGGTGTTGGGTGGTTGTTTTAAGGTGGATCCACGGGGTGGGGGACTGATGACAGCAAAGGGGAGGAGGCGGGACGGCTGGACCTGGCTGGAAGAGGCCCGATCTGAACTGGTTTTGTGGGAAAATAGCTAAAGAGGGGCTGTTTGGGTGGTGGGTGTCCTGATGGAGGGCGGGCTGCTGGCCGGATCTAGACAGCACAATGGTCGCCGGCTTGATTTGGAAAGGGCGGAGGATGGGGCAAGGGAGGTGGCTTGATGTGGGGGTGGCTGGTTGAGGGGCCTGAAGGTGGTGGAGACTGGGATCTGATGGAGGAAAGGGGTGGCCGGCTGGCTTTTGAAGTGGAGGGGTAGCCGGCTGAAATCTGGGCAGGAAAAACTGCACTGACGATGGCTGGACAGCAGGACAAAAGGGGAAAATATGGAGGGAAAAACAAAAGATACAAAGCTTACCCGACGAGTCGTCACAAAGGGGTTCCACGGGGTCGGCACCGCGGAGGAGATCACCGGAATGAAGGAAGAAGCTCTCCAAACATTCAACAATGGGAATGAAGGCAGCCCTAAACCTTATATTTATAAGAAATAAAATTAGGGCACCCGGAATCAACGACTATGATTGGTTGTTGGTCTCGAAGCCAAAACTACATGAAATAAAAACCGAAAAATACAATGTTATGTATGAAATTGATTCGCAACGTGAATCCGAAGGCATCCACGGAGTCGGATCGTCGGCTCGGGTACGTCATATATGTAAAGTCGCCAAAACAGCCCTGAATGGGCTCAAAGCTCGTCCTCGTCTTTGCTCTGCATCAAAAACCATGGAGCTTGAAGCAAGAATCTATGATATGGCGAGACTTCCCGCAATAATCACACGCGAGGTGATCTTTCTCTATAGGCTTCGATCTGGTGTCACAAGCATGACGAACCCGAGGTGAGAAAGAGTGACGAGCAAATCCCTCAGTGGTAGAGTCGGGAAGGAGAGCCTGTCGGCAATCGAATTCCTGCTGAACAAGGTTGTACACTTTGGTAAAGAAGGAAGAGCAGAGCGTCCCAGGATCTCAATGCTAATTGGGTTGAAATTCCAATGTAAGCCGTAAAGAAATTCGAAGATGCGATTCTGATATTCTCTTGCTCTCACTAGCACCTTATCTTCTGGAGACACGAGGGTCAGAGAATCAAAGTGATCATACTACTGATAGAGTTGAGTGAACTCCGAGTAATAGGTAGATGAGAGTCGATCACCCTGTCGCGGGAGGAATATCCGGCGTCGAAGTTGGTAGATATGAGCCGCATTTCCTCGGAATGAGTAGGTGATCTCTGCGCGTTTCTAGATATTTGCAGTAGTATCCAAGAATAGATAATTACGAGCAATGGGCACCAAAAGAGAGTTAAGCATCCAGGACATCACAAGGGAGTTCTCAGACTCCCAATGAGGCCACTCTGGAGAATCAAAAGGAGCCTTCGTCGTGCCACTGCCATAGCAAAATAACCGACGACTTCTTAGGGCAAGGATAATAAAGCGTGCCCAAGGAAGATAGTTTGAACAACCTAATTTCATAGTAGTGATTTGAAGGGTGTCGTGCAATGAAGCACCGACACTTCAAAATGCCCAGCGTGTCGGTGTCGAACTCTCTGACACTCGTCCGAATCTCTGACACTCACCGATACTCATGTTGGAAGTCCGACACGCTGGTTCAAGAGAGACTCGTGTGTCCCGCTCAATCAGACATGTGTGTCTCGCTCAATCGGACACGTGTCCCACTCATTCGGACACGTGTGTCGCTAAGCTAGTTACTCATTGTGAGACGAGAGGCAATTTGTCTTGAAAGTGCATTTTTTTGTGAAAAATATTTTATAAGTTCATATATAAAAGTAAAATCACATTTGTTAATGATTGGTAAAAAAGGAATTGGAAAGTGTGCTAGAATAATGAGTTTTGTTCCTAAAAAGTGTCTTTGCCCCTTCTAGCATTTAGAGTAGTGAAGGTGGATCTACTAGTGGAGTGGATATTTTCTCTAGAAAAAAGAAGATTGAAAGTGGGGAAAAAGGTTTGCTTGAGAATCTATTATTTTTATTGATGACATATAATAGTAATGTGTTAATGTTCTATCATTTTTTGATCTTTTGGTAAGTTTTGCATTTGAATATTTGATGAGTAATATTTAAACATGGCTTAATTTATTTGAATATTTGTTAGTTATTCATTTTTTTTTATTTTTTTAAATGTTTTAGGATTTTTATAATTATAAAAAATATATTTAATATACGTGTCTCAGCGTGTCAGAATATGGTATTTTCTGAGAATTGACGAGTCGCGTGTAGTGTCGTGTCGCATGTCGCGTGTTAGCGCAACATAGATGCCGTGTTTAGGATTTACACAACCCGATCCAACGGAGGCCGAAGTAGGAGGAGTTATCATATTTGCAGAGGAGTCATTCCCCGTCAAAAAAGGCCCCAAATAGAAATCGAGGGCACACACAAGAAATCACAATGGATGACAGAAGATAAAGGTAGCCCTCATAGAAAGAGGGGAAGAAACCATATGTCCAGTAGAAATCGAAGGAAGAAAAAAATCGGATAGAGAATGCCAGAAATGTGGGAATCAAGACCCCATGAGACCGGTGCCCTTAGAGGGCGAGAGAGCATGCGATGTTGTGAGGGACAGAAGACGGGACCGCTGAAGGGGACGAGCGACGCGGGCAGAGCAGGAGCGACTAGCGAGCGGGATGTGATGGTGAGATCGCGAATGGGAGAGGAGGTGGGATCGCGAGCGAGAGCAGAGGCGGGATCACAAGCGGGAAAGGAGGCAGGATCGAAGACCCGAGAACCCAAAGCTCTGATACCATGTTAGAATAATTGTGAGAGAAAATAATAGCTTCATTTATTCATCCACATAAGGGGGCTTTATATAGGTGATTACACAAACACATAATGCTTGACTTACAGTGTGAGACTAAACTCACCCACATACTAATTTCTCCAACATTGAGCAATGCCACTACATTTCTGTCTGGATCCATGGCAACTTCTCTGAGGATGATAATGGTCTGGCATGATGCTCTCTGGCCGCTGCCCCACTGGTTGCCAAGAACCAACACCAAGATCAACACCTTTGTTCTCTGCCAACAAATTTGGGCCACCCTCAGCATTAATGTTCAGCTAGACTGCCTCGACCACCTTGATGAGCTCGACCGAATCGCCGCCGAAGTACCTCCTTTGAGTTCATTGCCTACACTTCGGACTCCACGGCCCACTTTTGGTTTCACTGGTCCTCCTTCCTGACAGAGAATCACCGCTCTTTCACCCCTCTTTCTAGTACCAAGCATCATTCATCACCACCGCCCCTTCTCCTCACTTTCCATCAACTCCGAGCAACTCAACATCAACCACCACATTTTTGGAAAACAATTGTGAATTCCTTGTCCCCATTGTCACGTCTCCAATACACTTAATATCCACAAAACCTCAGTAAACCCCATCTCCCTTGACACTGCTCGCATGCATGCCTCTTCTCCCATCTCGAGGATCCTTTTAGCATAGAGTAAGGTTGTCAGGATCGCGATCCAGATCATAGGATCTTACGATCCAGATTTTGTAAATCGATCCTGATTTTGTAAAGCGATCCTCGATCCGAACCTAACACCTTGTCTCATCTACGACCACCAACGTTATGCCTCAACATCGAGCACTATTCTTCACCCAGATTGTTACAAATACTCTCACGCGTACCTCCTTGCATCTACGCAAGAAGAACACACAAAGCGTCGGGTCTGCATGTGATGACACTGTCAAGGAACTGTGGCGCTATCGAGGAGCTCGGGAGCGAAGTTCGGAATCACCATGAATGTTTATATAATTATATGTATTTTGTAGTTATTAAGTAGCAATTTAGTATTGCATGTTTAACTGTTATTAAATAGTTAATATTAATTCTATTAATTAAATATTAAAAGTTTCTCTTTAGCGGTGCTCTCTCTACCTAGGGAGAAGTAAGTGGCATTAGGGATCTTTGGATGTGAAGTGTTTTGCTCTCTTTTGAGAGATTAGCTCTTTGGAAGAACCAATCTCCAATAGTTGGCGGGAGCTTGTCTTCGGATTGTATCATGCCTCTTTTGTTAATGCAATATCATTCTTGAGCAATGTCACTCCATTTCTCTTAAGATCTCGGACAATTTCTCCAACAGTAACAAAATCAAAAAAAATCGGTTAGTTTTGATCTCAGTCAAACACAAAAACATGAGGACTATTAACTAATTGCATATTTCCCTCCACATTGGAATAAATCTCACTATCTTTATGTCAAATCTTTACTTTTATCTCTGCGTACCTTTTCGGTGTGATTTCCAAAATCAAAATAAGCACCAGAAGCTTCATCTAAATGCATCTGCAAAATAAAATAAATAGTTAACTTTGTTTGCAAAATGAAATCCCGTGAACATTTGATCAAATTCTAAGGCACATGTTTTTAAACTAAATGGCATGCCGAAAAAGTTGTGGAGCGTGAATGTTTATCTTGAAGAAAACCTTCAGATTCTTCAAAAGAAGGTATGAAATAATAAGTATTAGCATCAGCCAAAAAAGAGCCCTCAATATGCAAATTTCTTCACTCTGGGTCCCAGCCACAATTCAATATCTAGGATCATCATGATGTTGAAACACAATCATAGGTGATCAAATTCTGCAGGCACGAGATCACTTTTGAGATTTCGTGCATATGATCTGCTTGTGTGTGATGACCTTGATGATTGTGCAAGATCATAGTTGATATCGCGTGACCAATATTTGATCTTACAAGATCCGTATTGATCTCGTGGGATCACAAAAGTGATCATGAGGGATCACAAAATTGATCATGCTTGATCGCACAAGCAGCTGCACGGGATCATGTTTTATTAGAAATATGGTACTTGTGTTGCATGATCATTTTGATGATTCCGTAAAATCACAATTGATCTTGCACTATGAATATTGATTTCGCAAGATTATGTGGTCTTGATTTCGCAAGATTATGTGGTCTTGATTTCGCGAGATCACAAAAGTCATGATGAAGGATCAAAAAACTGATCACGTGGGATCATGTTTTTTTTAAAATGTGATCCGTGTGCTGCATGATCGCATTAGTGATACCATAAGATCATTTTTGTGATCCTACGAGATCACAATTGATCCCATAATATTAGTATTTATCTTACAGGATCACAATAATGATCTCAGATGAATGACCGTGATCAAATATAACCATCATGATAGTTCCAAACAATAATTTGCATCTGGTACCTGGACCGAAAAAACTTCTCCAACACTATACTCTATTTGTGGCATCATAAAAATAATATCTCAAGACAGGAGTAAAGAAAAGGGATAATCTGGAGATAATGTTAGGCCCAATCTATTATGTACTAGACACCTATCAACCCAACGATTAATGATGAAGGATAACATCAATATAAACCACTCTAATAAACTATCAAAATCTAGAATTTTCATGTTCTACGATAATCGGATAACCCGGAGATAAAATTAGGCCCAATCAATTATGTATGAGACACCTATCAACCCGATGATTAATGGTGAAGAGTAAACATCAATACACGCCACTCTAATAAACAATCAAAATCTGGAATACTCACAATCTACAATAATCTCGCCAAATTTACAACAACAGTGCCCTTTGAATTAGACATTTTCTAAATCAATCATGTTTAACATAAATCATAAATAAAAATTAGTGAGAGCAACTCTATTATGAGATGAAACCCCTAAGTAATCTAAACCTTGCTTAACTATTAGAAAAGTGTTAAAGACAGCACGACGAGCCTCTTCATTGAATGTCTTTAATACCTGTCTTTAAGGAAATCAGTTTAATAGATACAGTTGGAACTGATATACTGGTGTCTTTCAACACAAAAGCTTTGGACAGCAGATGCAAAAACTAAAATATCAGAACCCCAAATAAACTTTCTTCAACCACAAGATGCAGTGGGAGTCGGTCAATAGTTGTTTAACCAAGCACAAAAAGGCTAAAGGGCATGAGAGCCAAGTACCAGCAATAACATTGACAACTCGATCCCAATGAACTACAATATGAATTTTTCACTCAAATAAACTAAGAGGAGAGCCAAGTTGAGCTTAAAATATCAATGTCAAGATGCTAATCAACTCAAATAAACCAAGAGAGCCAAGTTGTGACGAATCAAACACAAACATTTCGTACAATAAATAAAGTTTGGTTTTATGCATGTTTTTTTAAAAAAAAAATTTAATCCCCGATGATGATAACATAAAGGCAGTGCGCGTTTTCCGCAAACGTTTGTGTTTTGGGTGATTTCCATTGCTATTTTGGTATAATTGTTTTTATTTATTTATTTGAGCTTGCTGCCTTTGGGATAAATTCTTCATGTGGGCTGAATTGATGGACTTTGATTTAAGTATACACTGAGTTGGACTTTTGGGTACATTCTACATGGTTGGCCCTATTCTCTTGTTGGGCTGAGGTTGGTTTCTATGTAGGCTTGCTGTCTTAACAACTTAACTGCTTTAAAATCTTGCTGGCTGGACAAGTGTTGTGTTAGCTGCTGGCAGGCGGTGTGGATTGTGTGCTGGCTGGGTTGTAGTTGAGTTGGCTGCTTGTTATTAAATTGTGGGCTCGGCATATTACCACCTGGAGCGGTGCTTGGCTCGGACCTTGCCGCTTAACCGCTTAGTCACTGCTATAAATCGAGTCGGGCTATTACTTCTTCCGCATTGCTTTCGTCGATCTCCTGCTCCTGCGAGTTTTTCTGTTCCGTCGCCTTCTTCCCTGACTGCTCCTCTATTCTACAGCTACTCTTTTCCCTGTCCCGAGCCCTTGCGCTTCCGTGCCCCGCTCCCGTACCGCGCTAAGCCTCCTGCGCCGACAACCCTGCTGGACTGTTTAGGGCTGCTCGGGTTCTCGTTTTCCTGTGCCGGTCTTGCTGTCTCTGCTCTATTTCTCTGCCCCTGAGCTTGGGTAACTGTTGTGCCTTGTTCTTTTTGCCGCTGCTTCCCTCCCTGTGCCTTCGGTTGGACTGTGTGGAGCCTTAGGGTTGCTGCTTCTACGGAGTCCTAGGAAGGAGTTTGCTACTCTCCTGCGATCCATCAGAGATCGATTGCGTAACATCCCCCTTCCTCCTTCTCCCGCTGTAAGCATATGGATTATTTTTTCCTATATATTTCAGTCAGCAATTTGATTTATTTGTGAACGAATGTTTGGGCTGTTTTTGTACGGCTTTTTGGACTATTTTCGGTGATCATTTAAGAGCTGTTTCGCGTACTACTTTTGCGTTGTTTTCTCCGAATATGTTGATTAGTAGCTGGAAAGCAAGTGAGAGGACAGGAAGTCCATTTTGGGGGCTGGTATAGCTCATACAAGTGATGTTATGGCTGTCCAATACTAATTAAGAGCCGATTTTGGTGATTTCAAAGCCTCTTTCTTCTTCATTTTGCGAATTATCGGTTTTGGCGCTTCAAAGTTATTAATGAGCATATCCTTATGTATTATATTGTGAGTAAAACGAGACGCAACCCGAACTATATGTATCTTATTTCAGTGGTTTCCAAGGCCAAGGCAAACGAGGATGGCGTCTCGTGAAAATCAAGGTATTAATACAGGAAAGGATAAGGGTAAAGGTAAAACCTTGGTGAGTATTTTATTTCTTGAATTATGTTTATTCAAGTATTTTTATATTATTTTTGTTATTTCCAAGAATACTGTCTGTGCATATGGATCTCGCCTTAATGAAATATCGCTAAAGAAATAACTGTGGGCAAGAGAAAATAATAAGCGATACAAATTTTCTGAGGGGAAAAATTTTATTAAATTTTATTTACGCATCAAGATAAAAACTCTTTTAAAAATCTGCATGGGGAAATGTGATGGTTTCGAGTCCAATGAGGTGGAGGCATCCACTGACGGATTCACCACGTAGGGGTGAGCCTACGGAAAGCCCTTAAGTGGGAAGCCCTTAAGTGGGTGGTAGCCAATTCAAGTTTGCATCACCGGAACATTTTCCATTCTATGTAACTTAAAATAAGGGGGTGAATTATAACTTAAATCTAAGGATTAATTATTTATTGTTGTAATGTATGCATATTGCTAGTACACCCATTGTTTGCATGTACAACATTTCACGAAATAATTGTCTCACATATTCATATTTGTATGACTAATCCAGTTGATTTACATGTTTTTAGGCAACAGGAGCAAGTCCCAGCGCACCGCAGAGGATTCCGCCGGAAGAACTGCCGAATGTATGGCTGAAGATCTTTGTTGACATTGGGGAGTGCCAGGAGAACAATCGTAATGCAAATCCAAACTGCGAGTGCGATTATTGTATTTACTATTATTCCTAAGCTGGTGTCACATTATGTAAATAAATAAATAAAGTAATAAAATGTCTCTTTTCTGTACTACTGTGATGCAATTTTTGAAAACCTCTAATTGTTTCTCATATCATTTGGAGAAAACCTGCTTTAGGGTTTTCACAAGTCGGTCAATAGTTGTTTAACCAAGCACAAAAAGGCTAAAGGGCATGAGAGCCAAGTACCAGCAATAACATTGACAACTCGATCCCAATGAACTACAATATGAATTTTTCACTCAAATAAACTAAGAGGAGAGCCAAGTTGAGCTTAAAATATCAATGTCAAGATGCTAATCAACTCAAAAACTTGATATTATGAATCAATGAAGCTTGTTCCATATGAAGTAATAATGCAAGTAACAAAAAGTGGAGAAGATGGAGGTATAAGAATAAATTTAAGTCTATCAAATTCTTAAGAACACCCTCATTAAGGACTTCAAAGTTTGCGAGTATTATATTACAGCCTTGCAAAATTTCCAGGCAATATCTAATAGGAAAAAAAATTATGTAAAATACATACAGATTAAAATTATCATACAACCTAATGTATATTCTCTTTACAGTAAGCAAAAAGAACGGGGAGATGGAGGAATAAGAATAAGAAACTAAAGTATATCATATTTCTAAGAATACCTTATTAAGGAAATCAAAGTTTGCAAGTCGCTTAGCCATTAGATGATAGTTCTGCAAAATTTTCATACAAAGTCTAGTTGGTAGAGAAAACCAAGGAAAATACATATAGATTTAATTAAAATGGGCAAATGATTCACACTGTAAATGATGAGTGAAAATACGTTGTACCTCTATAGATGCAGGTTCCCTTCCAGTGATCTCTGCAATTGAATGCAAGCAATCTGAGGCAAGAAGCATCCAACACCTGAGGTCTAAGTGCTGTTCATCATCATTTGGGTGGGATGCACGAGGGTAGTCATCCAGACCAGAGGACAAAGTCTTGATTGACAATATGAAGGTCAATACTAGCAAAAAAACTAAGGAAAATATTGAGAAAAAATAAAATACAAAATAATGAATAGGAATAGACCTTCCAGCCAGTGTATATCATTTTTTAACCTTAAAGCATGATGTAATTAATTTCTAGTACCACTACCTCATGCATGGTATTGTTTCAAAGAATAGGTACCTTCAAATACTGAAAATGTAGCATGCTTATGATGCTCTAAGAATCTATTTGGTGTGTTCCCGCACCATTTTCACCATACTATAGCTAGGATGATGCATGTGAGGCATGGACTGTAACATCCAGAAATATAATTTTATGATTTTATTTTAGGGCCTGACCAGAATTAGTACTAGCGTCACAGCCGTTAATTAAGGCAATTTTACTTTTCAGACCTATGGTAGCCAATTAATTAGTAAAATAATGAAGTTCATGTCGTAGAAATTACTTTGGAAATTGTTGTCATGTTGGTCGTTCGCGAGAGCAGTTCATGTCATATAGATCTTGGGGGTAATGGAAAATTTTGTAATAAAAGGAGCTCTTCTATTCAGGAGGCCCTTTTAGAAACCAAGTGTTTCACTCATTCCTTCAAGTAAGTTACATTTTAAAACCGACATCACCCTTAGACGCCGCAACCTCGCCGCCACGATCTATTAAGTATCAAGGCTACAATCCTTTCTCATTCGCAAATTAGGAAAGAAATGTAGTTAGGGTTCGGGAGTTCCTCTCGCCGCTGGAGAAAATCGCACGCTCGATGATTGGCGTGGCTAGGGTTCGTCGACCTCTTCTTCAATCTTCGGCGCTACCTTCCTTATATTCCGACATACTCTCGACATCCTCTTTCCCGCTGTGTCCCAAGTGAGTTCACAGTTTCCCTTTCCTCTTCAAGAGCCGATGAAATCTCCTCTTCTAACTTCAAGAGCTGCAGGCCGACGGTTCAGGTGTAAGAACCGCTCGATTCTCCTGTTAATCCTCTAACAACCTACTATGGTTATTCCATCAAGTTCGTGATTTCTTATTCCTCCTACGCCCAATTACTGAAAGAATGATTGATTCCCAGTTTTCAAAAAAATCCAATAGTCGATTCCTCGCAAGCTAGATTTGTTTTTTAGGAACAGGGTATGTATTTCCTTGCCCCTTTCTTCATGTTCTTAGTGCTAGATGATGAGTGTTGTTTAACCCTAGGGAAAGAAGGTTGTTGAATCCCTCAAATTTCAATGTGTTATTTCTCTTATAGGTTCAAAGAAACCCCTAGCGACGGAGATGATGTAAAAAGAAAATCGAAGAGGTCTCACTTAGTTTCAGATTCAACCTCGTCATAGGTTAACCATTTGGTAAGGGAATATGTTAATCCTTTATGGATTTTACCTTATGGTTGTATATTGCCTATTTGAGACTGTTGGAATTTTAATGTAACCATAGAAGTGAATAAGAAGTCTCTTGGATGGATCCGGATAAATAAGACCGTCGCGTCACGTTTACGAACGCCGCAACACCGAAGTAAGAAATTCATTTCCTTTTAGTTAGACCCATCACGTAAATAAATTTATTTAAATCCATCTATGTATTTCCCTTAGGCGTTGTACAACATTATATATATATACAACACTCGTGACAGTTCACGGGGGTCCCCCGTGCCCCGCGCGACAGTACCCGGGTTGCGGCGGCGGGCGGGCTTTGCCCGCTTATCTTGTAATTTTTTACATATTATTTTTATAATAATATATTTTTTTATTTTTTTATTTATTAATTTGTTTTTTTAATTATTAATTTGTTTATGTGTATTAATAAAAAATAGTTTTACGACTTATGCATAAGCTCTCATGGCCGAATGGATAAGGCAGCTAACTTCTAACCAAGCGATTGGCGGTTCGATCCCCACCGAGCGCTTGGATTTTTTTTTTCCTGTGCGCGCGTTTTAGTCCCGCATCACCTACATGAACAGATTTCTTGCTGTATATAAGGAGATTATGGAGTGGAGCTTCAGATGTCTTGCTGATGTTGGGCTTGCTGTGTTCACGGGTTGGCGGCCCGCGTGCTTAGTGGGCCGATAATGCGGTGTTACATTGTTGTTACAGAGCGGTTCAGATTTAAATGGTGGGTTCTAAAGCAAGTCTATTTGGTTTGATTTTTTTCAGAAATTGAAGGGTAAAATGGTAGTTTTCTATTGTATGGTAGTAGTCTATCGAAAAATATAGGTTTAGGACACCATACCATCCTAGATTTAGGAGACCTAGGAAAAAGATGATGGGCAGTCTCGATTAGTTTATGTGATCGAACAACTGAGATCTTATGATCTAATCAGATCGGATGGTCCAGATCTATTTGGTGGATGTCGGCGTTACACCGGTGCTACATCGGCGTTACACCGGTGCTACATCGGCGTTACACCGTGAATTCTCATTGGCTGACCATAAATCATTGTATATATAGTATATATATATATGAATATGATACAAACATGAAGTTGTGTATAACGCACTTCATGCATAGATGAGAATAGTAGATCATAATGTAATCATCTTATCATAATAATACAAACTATGTATAGTAAAACATAAGAAATACCATGTCTTATAGTTAGACATACAGTGTAAATATATGAATAATTACTCTAATGTAATATTACTATATTATGAGGAATAAAACAATGCACGTAGTTATCAAGAACACGTCTTATGAATAGATGAAAATAGTGAAATATAGTTTCATGATTGCATAACAAAAATACGAATAATGTGAATTAAGATAAAAGAAACTCTATTCTTTTTTGTTAGACATACTAGATAGTATTGCATACAATGTTCTTTTACAGTTAAGACTTAAGAGAATACTTAGAAACCCTCATGTATCGATATGCAATAATAGTGATGATAAGAGATTATAAACTCATCAAGGGTCCAATTAATACAGGTAGATCATAAATAATGTATATTGTTTTCTGTTAGATCCCCGTAAAGTTCGTGGAAACATATAGTACATGTAATCACAAAATTCATTAGAATGTGAGGGAATACTAAACCATATGAATATGCATATAAGGTGATTAACAAGAAAGAGGCGTGACCTAAGATAATCTGATGAATAAGTATGCAATCCAATAGCTAATGAAAAATAATTAGGAGGCACGATAAAGATTTTCTCTCGTGAAAGATAGAGGCGCACTATCTTACTCATAGGGCGTAGCAGACCGTATAATCCTAGTTTGGGATACGACACCCCATTTCGAAGATTAGTAGATGTGAGTCTGTGTCAGTGAAATACTAGAACACATGTGTTCGTTAGTAGAGACTCAGATCGTTTGAATGCGCAGAAGAAGATACTTAATCTAGAACAAGAAGAAGATACTTAATCTAGAATAAGAAGAAGAGTTTTAAAACACTTCGAATTCAAGGGTATACTGAAATCTAAAAATCCCTATATTTTAATTAATTCGAAACTTAAATGGAAATGCATATCATGATCACACTAGAACTGAGATTTATGTTTAAACGTATTTATGATAGAAAAGCATGCATAAGATATAGTTTACATTTATTAGTATAAGAAGTTACTATAAAAGGCATGCTCTTAGTATTTGTTTGAAGATATTTTGAGTGTAACTATAGAAAATGTATTTCTTGCTCGCATTGAGGGGTCAATTTTATAGTATTAAGTTAAATATAAGCAGATTTATGGAATTGCAATAATATATTAACTATTTTATACCGTATTTTTGGAACGTACTAAGGGGTCCAATGGACACCAAACTCGAGTTTAGTAACGCTTACCACTCTCTAACTGATGAAATGACTAAAAAAGTAAATCAGAGTTTGGAGAACCTTCTTAGGCGTTTAATCTGGGAGAATTTAAAGTAATGAGACATTGTACATCCACATGCAAATTTCACTTGTAATAATTCTAAAAATCACTCTTAATATATCTCATTTCGAGATTTTTTATGCGTTACTTCGCCCACCTAACCGCCATCATCTCTCGTTCAATGAACGTATTTCATTTGATACGCAAGTTCATATTAATTATTTAAAAGAATTGCATAAAATTACTGCTAATATTTTGCGAGCAACCTTTGAACATTACAAACTCACGGTCGGTCGTTATCGCCATGAGTTGTACTTTTCAAAGGGAGCTCAGGTGATTGCTTACTGTTGGAGGTTTAGTCTAGTTCATGTTTTGAAGCACATTGGGACACCAGTTGAGCAACTCATCAAGGCCTCAAATATTCCACCCGATTTAGCACCAACGACGATGTCAGATCTCTCCATTGCAAGTTTTTGTCAATTCTCGTCGGGGACGGCCTCTTTCAACCCCGGGAGAATTATTGCATCCTTCGCCGCATCCTAAGTCACGCATTTTGTTTTTCAGCATTTATTTCTTTCACGCATTTTCTTTTGAAGTTGGTTGGCTCCTCGGGTTGACCGTCCGATGAGACCTTGAATAAATAGGTCCGATAATTTTAAGTAATTAGGACGAAAAGGGCAAACTTAAATTCTTTAAATGACGCTGATAGAAACGGCTACTCCTACAAGAGAAAAGAACGAACCTGAGTAATGATCTTCGATGCCCTAGGGAGTCCGCCTGACTCCCCACATATACCCGGCCTTCAAGAGGACCGACCGGGCCCGCCATTACTGATTAGGAGCGCGATGGGACTGAACCGGATGGTTCAGTCCCGCGGTTCATTGCCCCGTGCCGATGATAAACCAAGCCGAAACGTCCCGGGGTCATATTATTCCCGCCATCTTCGAAAAACTGCCTGTCCTCAAGCTGGAATTCTGGATAAGTCTCTTTGAGCTCCTCGTACTCCACCCAAGTGCGATCAGATTCGGCCATGCCCTTCCAATGGATCAACAGCCGCACGATGGGTTTCCCGTGTACCGTCTTAAGCCTTGCTTCCACTACACGCTCTGGTTGTGGCCGAACTTCGCCGAGCTCGGTAACTTCCGGTAAGGGGCTAACCAAGGGGGCATTCCTCAAGGACGCCTTCCTGAGCACGGAGACATGAAAAGTGGGATGAATCCGCGAGTCCGACGGAAGCTCCAAGGTGTAGGCCACTGCCCCGACCCTATGCAATATCCGAAAGGGCCCGTGGTAGCGGGGGGCTAACTTCTGGTTCTTCACTCCAGCAACTGACAGTTGCCGGTAGGGTTGTAACTTGAGATATACCCAATCGCCTTCTTCGAAATGTTGTTCCCGTCGGTGCCTGTCTGCTTGGGTTTTCATTTGTTGTTGTGCCCTCTGGAGATTCTCCTTCAGCTGGGTTAGGATGTCGTCCCGTTGCCGCAACACAGAATCCACTTCCGGGACCACAGATGACCCTTTCTTGTAATGTCGTAGTGTAGGCGGTGTCCGGCCGTACAAGCTCTTGAAGGGCGTCATCCTGGCGGCCGTTTGGTAGGCCGTATTATACCAGTACTCTGCCCAATGAAGCCACTTACTCCATTGGCGGGGTTTGTCTGTAATGAAGCACCGCAAATAAGTCTCCACACTCCGATTTAAGGACTCTGTTTGCCCGTCTGTTTGGGGGTGGAAGGTCGTACTCATGCGCAGAGTTGTCCCCGTAAGGAGGAAGAGCTCCCTCCAGAACCTGCTGGTGAACGCGGTGCCGCGGTCGGAGATGATAGAGGTCGGTATCCCGTACAGTCGTACCACCTCCCTAACGAACGCCTCTGCCACAGCCTCGACGGAGCAAGGGGGGGAGAGCGCAATGAAATGTCCATACTTGGTGAGCCGGTCCACCACCACCAGAATGACCGACTTGCCTTGTGACTTGGGCAGCCCCTCAATGAAGTCCATGGCCACACTCTCCCAAGTCAGCTCCGGAATGTCAAGTGGTACCAACAACCCGGCTGGGGCGGTGGTGGCGTATTTTTGTCGTTGGCATTCCGAGCAATCCTTCACATGCCGTTCCACATCAGCCTTCAAGCCCTTCCAGTAGACATTCTGTTTGATGCGCTGATATGTCCTCAGGATGCCCGAGTGCCCGCCGCTGGGAGTGTTATGAAACTCATGGAGCAGTTGTTGCCGCAATACGGATCCTGGTGCCACCACCAAGCGTCCCTTGTAATACAGATGGCCGTTGATGACGTGGTATCCCTCTTCCCTCGCTCTGCCTGCAGTAATATCCGTCAGCAGCTGCCACAGCTCTGGGTTGGCCAACACTTCCTGATGAATGTCCTCGACTATGCTCAAGACCGGCGCCGACATGGCGAAGATGGAACTCGTGGCGGGTAAGCGCGACAGTGCATCAGCGACCGTGTTCTCCTTCCCTTTCTTGTACTCAATCGCGTAGTCGTATCCCAACATCTTGGTTACCCATTTTTGTTGCTCGAGCGACGATACACGTTGCTCCAAGAAGTATTTTAGGCTTTGATGGTCGGTCCGAATTATGAAGTGTCGTCCGATAAGATACGACCGCCACTTTCCCACTGCGTGCAGAATTGCCAACATTTCTTTCTCATACACGGACAGCCCCAAAGCCTTCCCTTGGATCGCCTTACTGTAGTATGCCAACGGCCTCCCTTCCTGCATCAATACTGCCCCTAAGCCGGCTCCCGAAGCGTCTGCTTCCACTATGAATAGTTTGGAAAAATCTGGTAGCGCCAACACCGGTGTCGTGACCATGGCTTCCTTCAGTGCTTGGAATGCCACGGTGGCCTCCGCCCCCCAAGCGAACTTGCCCTCCTGCAGCAGTGTCGTAAGCGGCTTGGCGATCTTTCCATAGTTCTTCACAAACTTCCTGTAATATCCAGTGAGCCCGAGAAATCCCCTCAGCATTTTGATATTAGTGGGCGTGGGCCAAGCCGTCATGCTCTGGATCTTCTGTGGGTCCGGCCGCACCCCTTCCCTGTTCACTAGGTGGCCCAAATATTCCACCTCTTGTTGCCCGAAAGAACACTTCGACCTCTTTACATACCACCTCTGTTCCTTGAGGATCTGCAGCACCATCCGCAAGTGTCTCTCGTGCTCTGCCAAGCTGGGGCTGTAGACGAGGATGTCGTCAAAGAAGACCAAAACGAACTGTCGCAACCACTTCCTGAAGGTTTCGTTCATCACCGCTTGAAAGGTCGACGGCGCATTCGTCAACCCGAAGGGCATTACCAAGAACTCATAGTGCCCTTCGTGTGTGCGAAACGCCGTCTTCTCCACGTCTCCCTTCTGCATGCGAATTTGATGGTATCCTGACCACAAGTCCAGCTTCGTAAAGTACTGAGCTCCGTGCAACTCATCTAACAATTCCTCGATGACTGGGATCGGAAATTTGTCCTTGATGGTGGCGCTATTGAGGGCTCGATAGTCAATGCAAAACCTCCAGGTTCCGTCCTTCTTTTTGACCAAAAGTACAGGAGAGGAGAAGGGACTCGTGCTGTGGCGGATGGTCCCCTCCTGCAGCATTTCTCGGACGCATCTCTCGATCTCCCCCTTTTGGACGTGAGGGTAACGGTAAGGGCGCACGTTGGTGGCCTCGGCACCCTCCTTGAGCGGAATCCGATGATCACATGCCCTCGGTGGGGGCAATCCTCTTGGTGTCTCAAAGACCCCCTCAAACTCCTTTATGATTACCTGCAAGCCTTCTGGAATGCCCCCCGATTGCTCCGCCGATTCTCCGCTGGACAGGACCCAAGCCATGGGATAGTCCTCCTCAACCCAGTGCTGCAAGGACAGTACAGTGGCCTCTTTCATTATCGGGCCTGTGATGCTCTGTAGCCGGTGCGTCTTTCCTCCTTGTGAGAATTCCATCGCCATGTTCTCCCAGTCCGTAGTAACCAACCCCAACTGTCTCAGCCACTGCACCCCCAGGACTACGTCAGACCCCCGAACCAGAAGAATGTATAGGTCAACCTCACATCTGAATCCCTATATTGTAAGTGGCACCCTCTTCACGGCACCCGAGCACTGCAAGAAATTCCCATCCGCTACCAGCACCTTAAACACCTTATCCGTCGTTGGAGGGATAGCAAGCTTCTTAGCCACCTCGGTGTTGATGAAATTGTGGGTGCTCCCACTATCCACCAATATGGAAACCTTTTGATCGGCCACCTTCCCAGCCAGCCGCATTGTGGAGGGTTGTCCCCCCCCCCCCCTTCCAAAGCATGCACGGAAACTTCTATGTCCTCCAAATCCAGGACCTCTCGCTCCTCAGAGTCACGGCCCCCCGCTGTCTCCACCCCTTCCTCCTCCTGTAGCATGAAGACCTGAATTTCTTTACACTTATGGCCCGGAACGAACTTCTCGTCACAAGTGTAGCATAGACCCTTGGCCCTCCGCTCCTGCATTGCCTCCCATGATAACCGCTTAACTGCGGCCTCCTTCCGGGGTTGAGTGCTACTTGTGCCCTTGATCATTCCCTTGACCGTTTCCTGCTCTCCTTCTTTGCTGCTCCACCGGTAGGTTTTGGTCGCTTGGCGTCTCCCCAGCTTCTCCTCCTGTAGCCGGGCCATCCCGATGGCATGTGCTATGCTCCGGGGTTGAAAAGCTTGCACCTCGTCGCTGATCTTCTCCTTTAGTCCGGCCATGAAGCATCCCAGCAGCGCCTTTTCAGTCCAGTGAACACGATTCGCCAATCGTTCGAACTCCTTACGATATTCATTGACAGTCCCCGTCTGCTTCAATTTGTGTAGCATCATGTCGAAGTCTTCGTACTCGGTCGGTCCGAACCTGGCGATGAGCCCGTCACAGAATTCCTCCCACGCGGGATAAGGCCGCTGCTTCCTCCACCAGCTCAGCCACTGATAAGTCTCCCCTTCCAAGTGAAAAGAAGCAATGTGCACCCACTGGTGCCTGGGTAGCTCCTGGTACTCAAAGAACATCTCGGCCCGGTCAATCCACTCCAAGGGGTCCCCATTTTTGTATTTCGGAAACTCCATCCTCGCCAGCCGCGGCTGTACGGGTGGACGGTGTTGCGGTGGCGGCCGCCCTTCCTGGAAGTTGGGAGGTTGTCCCCAACCTGGGTTGTTCCATCCCCCGCCGTACTCCATTGCTCCTCCCCTGCCTTGTGCAATAGGCCCTCGGCCCCAATGATCCTCCGCCGGAGCCTCTCCTCCTCGGTGTGGGAATCGGACGCCCGCTTGCCCTCCTGGGCCGATCCCATTGCTTGCTTCGCCTTCTCCCCACGCCGCCGGTGGCTGCCGGCAGTGAGAGTTGCCTCCTCTTCCGACGTCGGCACCCCGCGGGTGCCTGAAATCCTCCCGCCATGTCGGCGGACCCTGACGATGCTGATGGAAGCCCCCGGGTTCACGGAGCAGTCCGTCGAGGCCTCCGCTGATCTGCGGCTGATGCACCGTCGGGCCTTGCTGGGAGGAGCCGTGCGCTCCCTACAATCCGCCGAACCCGCAGACTCGATCGTCGGGGCTTGGCGAGGACCTCGTCGGCTCCGTCGATCGGGTCCTGTCGGGTGCGGCACCTTCGGCGCTAGGCGCGTCGTTGTTGTCGTCGCCTGCGACCGATTTCCCCTGATCCGCGGCTAACCTGTTCCGCCAGAGCCGCTGACGCCTCCAAGAAAGCCGCGCGGGATCGCTCCTCGCCGGCACTGATCTGCTGCGTTAGCTCTCCCTTCAAGGCCTCCAGCATATCGCGAAGGCCCTGCTGCCCTTCCTCTAGCGCTGATATGCGGTTTCCATGGCCGGCCATCCCGATCCGAAGGAGCGATTCCTCTGATACCAGATGATAGAAACGGCTACTCCTACAAGAGAAAAGAACGAACCTGAGTAATGATCTTCGATGCCCTAGGGAGTCCGCCTGACTCCCCACATATACCCGGCCTTCAAGAGGACCGACCGGGCCCGCCATTACTGATTAGGAGCGCGATGGGACTGAACCGGATGGTTCATTCCCGCGGTTCATTGCCCCGTGCCGATGATAAACCAAGCCAAAACGTCCCGGGGTCATATCAGACGCATAGATTTAAGCAAGACAAATTTGATGTTTAAAAAGATTTTCAAGTCATTTTTCATAAAGGGATTTCTATAACATCATAATAGGAGGGCATCAAATAAATATTGAGTTTGCCACTCAATATTACATGTAAGATATACCTCCGCCAATTTAAGATAAAATCCTCTGAAATTGGCAAAAAATAAATATTGAGTGTTCTCTTCTTAAAATTGGCAAGAAATATAATCAAGTTCAGCAAATAATGGAGAGTGGATTTGGCAATACTCATTCAGCTGATCCATGCAAGAAACCATAAATTCAGTCATTGTAAAGAAGTGGGTTGACCGGGTAAAATCAGAGGAACGAAACCTTCGTTTTCGTTCCCTCTGAAATACCAAAACAGTGTCATTGTTCCCTTCGTTCGCAGCATATCGAGCCATCCAGCCCCCGGCGGATCCTCCAGGCACGTCCAGTGAATCCTCCAGGCACCTCCAGTGGTTCTCCGCCGCCGTCGCCGCCCCCGTCCAACGCCGACGCCGCATCATTCCTGTGCCATCACCGTAGCCGCTCCGCCCCATCAGCTCTGTCTGAAACTACGTCCGCTAGGTCGTTGTCGACACTAGATCCTATTTCAACGACCTTGGTTGTGTCCAGTGCTTTCAATCCAGTTTCCACTCCGGTGGCCAACCTTTCCCTGTTCGTTGACGACAACGGCGAGCGCCATCCTTCCGTCACTGTGAGAAAATCATCGTATGCCATCTGGACTGAATGGATCATGCCTTAAGAAACTTCACCTAATCAGTGTTAATTATCTTAGCTTAATTTTATGCGTCTAACTTAATTAAATAAAAGCTTGCCTCGAACTTTCTAATTAATTCAATTACCGCAATTTCATAAAGCTATAGTAGGATAAAGGCTTGAGTGTTGTTGTACCGCTATTTCATAAATTATTATTGTGGTCTTGCTAGTGGAAATACAAATCTCACACGGATTCAATTCATTAGGCGTCACGGAATATTTTTTCTAATAACAATTAACGATCTTGTGAAGTTCAAACGATTGAGAGCAGTTAGCGCGCATAAATCCGAATTGGTTCGTTCGGCCCCTTCTTAAAATTAAAAAATCAACATATTTTCAAAACCCTAATATGAGACTATATATTAATTAAAATAGATCGCTAAAAATTATTATTTTTGAAACTTTAACCCTAGATTACATCAGCTATTAAACTTAGTTCTATAAAATAAAATGGTTATATAATTTTAAAAATATTTTATAATTTATCAATTTGCATTTGTTAATAATATTTTGTTTTGGATATTTTGAGTTTATTTTGAGTTGCACATAATTCATTGTTCATCTACATGTTATGTTGAATTTTTTAGAACATATAATTAGTTTTATAGTGAGATCATGAAATCTAAAACACAATAATTTTATTACTTCACTTTAAAAAATGTAAATACATGTGCAGATATTTATATGTGGGAGTAGCGATACCTCAACTACAAACCACAATGTGGAACTAAACAATACAAGATTCTCCTAATGGGTTGTAGAAGTGGGACTTTACATTGGGCATTACAAAAACATCTCTTCTAAACGCCCCCCCCCCCCCCCCCCCGCGCAAGTGAAGTGTAAAGATTGTAGACGCCAATCTTGGAAACGAATTGACGATAGAGTGGACGAGGTAAGGCCTTGGTGAAAACATCAGAGATGTGATCAGCATCGGGAATATGTTGAAAATCAATTTTGTTAAGTTTTCCAAATGAAATGACAATCTACTTCAATATGCTTGGTGTATTCAAGAAAACTGGATTCTTGACAATATGAAGAACAACTTGATTATCGCAGCTAAAGATTGCAGAAGATTGGAGAGAAACACCAAGATTGGTAAGAATTTTCAGCCAAGTGAGTTTAGAAACGACAGAGGTCATCGATCGATGCTCAGCCTCTGCAGATAAGCAAGCCACAATGGTTTGCCTCTTTCATCGTCAAGTGACCAAGTACCTCCAAAATATGTGCAATAGCCACTTGTAGATCGACGATCATCAATGGGGTCAGTATAATCCATATCAAAATAAACAATCAACGAGAGTGAAAATTGATTCACCTTGTCCTTCCATCGACCCAACTCGGCAAGGAGTTGCCTTTTTAGTTGCTTCAACAATGGTTGAGCAAGATTCAAGAGCACAAGACTCCCACGACAACTCCACATGGCTGAGTGTGCTCTTAACGAATGATACTTGTATAGAGATCTCTTATACAAGGAAGAGATTGTCAAGGCATGTGAGAATGTGTTTTAGTTCCACATTGGATAGACAAAATAAATGTTGGAGTAGATGGTTGACCTTCACCATGAGGTTTTTTTCTAGTTATTAAGAATCAAACTCTTAAAAGCATAAGTGGGAACAAAATGAGAAAACCACAAAAAAACACAAATGTTAGGTGATTTCGGGAGTTCACACCTCAGACAACATTAGGGTTTCTTATTTTGTTTTTATTGTGATGAATAATTATAATATATTGCCTTTTATATAGAGAAATTCAATGGTATTATTAACCAAGAAAAATAGCTAAGTACCATTAAAAGAGATAACTAAGAAATTTGGGTAAAACAAAAAACTGTTGTTGAATACAAAACTGAAGGAGAGAGAAAGGTAATAAAGATGGCAAGAGATAGAGAATTCAAAGGCAAGTGCTGGAGAGAGAATAAAGGGTTGTGGGCAATACAAAATTGTGACCAAGTAAATATAAAAAAAAATTAAGCATAAACTTTTGATTATGTTCAAACATGTTGCAATAAAGAATCCTTTCATTCACTAGGTTTATTGAAGTAAGATCAACCTACACGGAAATACAGTGGAAAACGGGAATTTGATAATAATCTAGAAAAGGGAGATCCCTGCACTTATATAAGTGAGGGAAAAAATACAAAGACGAAAATACCCCATGGGTAAAAACAGTACAAAAGCTTAAAATAGAACAACTTGATTTCAACTCTCCCCCTCAAGTTGGATGGTAGATATCTATCATTCCGAGTTTATGGATGTCATCAGTAAAGGCATCGGAGCCAAGACTCTTGGTGAAGACGTCGGCTAACTGATCTCTGGAATGGACGAAGGGTGTGACTAGGCTTCCTTTGTTAATATGATCTTTGATGAAGTGACGATCCACCTCAACATGTTTGGTCCTATCATGCTGAACTGGGTTGTGTGCTATGCTGATGGCAGCTTTGTTGTCACAGTACAAGGATATGGGAGCTTTCTCCTTAAGACCGAGATCTTGCAATAAGATGCTCAACCAAAGGCCTTCACAGAGACCCTTAGACATCGAACGGTACTCAGCTTCAGCACTGGATCTAGCCACCACACTTTGTTTCTTGCTACGCCATGTAACCAAGTTTCCTCCAATGAAGGTGCAATAACCTGTTGTAGATTTCCGGTCATCATGACATCCAGCCCAATCTGTGTCGGTGAAGACCTCGATCTGCAGATGTTTGTTCTTCGAGAACATCAGCCCCCGTCCTGGAGACTTCTTTAAATACCGGAGAACACGATAGGCAGCCTCCTGGTGTCTGACCCTTGGGGCATGCATGTATCTACTCAGGATCCCAACAGCATATGTAATGTCAGGACGAGTGTGTGAGAGGTATAAGAGCTTTCCAACCAACCTCTGATAACTATGAGCATCTGTACGATCACCATTGCTGTCTTGATCAATCTTATGGTTCTCCTCCATAGGTGTGTTAGCGGTGGCACACCCAAGCATGCCAGTCTCTGTCAGAAGGTCCAACACATACTTGCGTTGGGAGATAAAGATACCCTTGTCAGAACGGGTCACCTCAATTCCTAGGAAGTAGCGTAGCCTTCCCAGATCCTTTACTTCGAACTCGGCTGAGAGTAGTCCCTTCAGCTTTGAGATTTCATCTGTATCATTTCCGGTGATCACGATATCATCAACGTAAACAATTAGCACAACAATTTTCCCTTCATTCCTCTTGACAAACAATGTATGATCAGAGTGTCCCTGTTTGTAGCCAAACTTGATCATGGCCTTGTGGAATCTGCCGAACCATGCCCTCGGAGACTGCTTTAGCCCATACAGGGACTTCCATAACCGACAAACAAACCTCTCTTGCCCCTTCTTCACAAAACATGGGGGGAAAGACATGTACACCTCTTCCTCGAGGTCACCGTGCAAGAATGCATTTTTAATGTCCAGTTGATGAAGTTCCCAATCTAAGATCGCCGCACAAGATATAATCACACGGATAGAGTCCATCTTTGCTACAGGAGCGAAGGTCTCTTGGTAATCAACCCCCTGAGTCTGAGTGTAACCACGAGCAACCAACCTAGCTTTATATCGCTCAACTTTCCCATCCTGATTCTGCTTAACTGAGAAAACCCATCTTGAACCAATGGGTTTCTTGCCAGGAGGGAGAGAGATGACATCCCAAGTGTGGTTCTTCTCCAAAGCTGACATTTCTTCCTCCATTGCTTGAGCCCATACTGGGATGCAAAGTGCCTCCTGCCATGTCTTAGGAATAGAGATCTCGGACAAGGAAGATATAAATGACTGGTGAGGCTTGGAGAGATGATCATAAGCAACATGATTAGAAATGGGATGTTCAGTACACCGAGCCTTACCACGTAGCCGAGCAATGGGAACATGTAAATCAGCATCAGGATCTGAGTCCGAAGACAGCATTGGCAGCAGCGGGGCGACGGTGGGTTGTGTACCTGGTTTTCGACGATGATATACATGAGGTAGGGGAGTGATGAGTGAAGGATACTGAGAGGGAGATATATGAGGAATATCTGTAGTGGATGGCGTAGTGGAAGGTGTATGGGGAATATCTGTAGTGGAAGTAGAAGGAATAAAAGTGAGAGGAACAGTACCAATGACAGGAAGAGGGACAGTATCAATGACCTCATCCTCCTTCTCCCCCTGACGACAAGGAGTCAAATCAAGGTAATATGATTCATCCTCGAGGAACGTCACGTCCATAGTACAGAAAGTATGTCTGGTTGGGGGGTGATAACATTTGTACCCCTTGGTGGTGGTAGAATAACCAAGAAAGACACATCGGATAGCTCGAGGATCGAGCTTATCCCGAAGAGGCTGGTGAACATGAATAAAACAAACACACCCAAATATACGAGGAGGAAGGGATGAGGTATGAACAACAGTTTTAGAAGCAAGACGATCCAGAGGTGTAGCATAAGCAAGAACCCGCGAGGGGAGACGGTTGATAAGATGAGTAGCCGTCATGATGGCATCACCCCAATAGGATTTCGGAAGGTGCATGGTGGTGAGAAGGCAACGGGCAACATCAAGGAGATGCCTGTTTTTTCGTTCCGCCACACCATTTTGGGTGGAAGCGTAAACGCACGTAGTTTGGTGGATAATGCCATTGTTCGAGAGGTAGGCCCCAAACACACCACGATCATCATATTCGCCCCCATTGTCACTACGAAGGACACGAATGGTTCGGTTGAACTGAGTTTGCATCATCTTATGAAAGGTTTGAAAGACAGAAGCGACATCCCTTTTTTTTTAAAAGATAAACCCAAGTAGTACGGGAAAAACAATCAATAAACGTAACAAACCATCTATATCCAGTCAAAGAAACAACTGGGGAAGGTCCCCATACATCAGAATGTATAACAGAAAAAGGAACACCACTAGGAGAAGATAAGTGAGATGATGAATGACGAACAGCCTCTTCGGGATAAGCTCGATCCTCGAGCTATCCGATGTGTCTTTCTTGGTTATTCTACCACCACCAAGGGGTACAAATGTTATCACCCCCCAACCAGACGTACTTTCTGTGCTATGGACGTGACGTTCCGCGAGGATGAATCATATTACCTTGATTTGACTCCTTGTCGTCAGGGGGAGAAGGAGGATGAGGTCATTGATACTGTCCCTCTTCCTGTCATTGGTACTGTTCCTCTCACTTTTATTCCTTCTACTTCCACTACAGATATTCCTCATACACCTTCCACTACGCCATCCACTACATTCTCAGTCTGATCCCACACCGAGTGGCTCCTCTTTGTTTGCCACTCGGTGTGGGATCAGACTGAGAATGTAGTGGATGGCGTAGTGGAAGGTGTATGGGGAATATCTGTAGTGGAAGTAGAAGGAATAAAAGTGAGAGGAACAGTACCAATGACAGGAAGAGGGACAGTATCAATGACCTCATCCTCCTTCTCCCCCTGACGACAAGAAGGAGTCAAATCAAGGTAATATGATTCATCCTCGCGGAACGTCACGTCCATAGTACAGAAAGTACGTCTGGTGGGGGGTGATAACATTTGTACCCCTTGGTGGTGGTAGAATAACCAAGAAATATAGTAAGATTTAGTAAGATTGCTAATAGAAAGTAAACTGCGGGGAAAAGATGGAACATGCAGAACAGAAGTGAGAGGAAGCGAAGAGGAGCAGAGACAACCTTGTCCTTACCAGACAACCTTGTCCTTACCAGCAATAGGAGAACTTGCCCTTGCCAGCAATAGGAGACAAGGTGTCATTGGCAGAGACAACCTTGTCCTTACCAGACAAGGGTGTGTAGGAGTAAAAACCTGTAGAGGACCCGGTCATATGATCAGTAGCTCCTGAGTCAATAATCCACTCAGACGAAGGAGTCACAGCAGCATGGGCACTGGGCATCGCAGCAGTAGCAAACAAAGAGGAGCCACTCGGTGTGGGATCAAACTGAGAATGTAGCAGACGGCGGAGCGCATCCAATTCAGACATGGTGAAATGATCTGGGAGCTGGCCATGATGGCCCCCTTGAATCTCTGTGGAGTAAGCAGCATCATGAGAACGGGTGTCAGGCAGCATCATGAGAACGGGTGTCAGTCTGGCGATGTCCACCACGACCAGGACCACGCCCACGTCCACGACCACGGACGTATCCAGGTGGAGCAAGGTGCGGATGAAGTTTGAAGCACGCTTCCCGAGAATGGCCCCGACGGCCACAATGGTCACAGGTGGGAATCTGGGTGGGATGGCTAGCACCACCACGCCAATACTAGTAAAAGCCGAGCGGTCAGAAGGGGGAGCCGCCGTGTTGAGAGACCTCTGACGATCTTCATCGCCAAGAACCATACTGAACGCCTCCCTGAGAGATGGGAGGGGTAAGCGATGCAGAATATTGGTGCGAACCATATCCAACTCCATGTTCAAACCCATCAAGAACACATGAAGACGAAATCGTTCATCACGCTTTTGCAACAGAACTGCATCGGCAGTGCAAGCAGGGGTAAACTGATCGAAGTAATCTAACTCCTGAGATATACGCTCGAACTCAGAGTAGTAGGCAGAAACAGTCATAGATCCCTGTCGTAGTTCCAACATACGGCGGGTCAGCTCATAAACCTGAGTGGAATTCCCGATCTGAGAGTAAGTCTCCCGCGCGCGAGTCCAAATCTCGTAAGCTGAGTCCATTAGCATATAGCTGCGGTATACCTTTGGAGACATAGAGTGGAGAAGCCAGGAAACCACCAGGGAATTCTCGGAATCCCAACGCGACCAGGCAGGATCAGTCAGGGAGGGTGTCACTTTGGTCCCATCAATGTATCCAAAGAGCTGGTGGCTGCGAATAACATGATGTGCCGCACGAGACCACTCTAGATAGTTAGTGCCATCTAACGACACCGTGGTAATCTTCAAGGAGCTAGTATGACCAGAAGGTCGCTGGAGTTCACCCATCTGGGAACCTGAAGACCGCAGGGTTTCCCCCATTTGGGGAACAGAAACACTCGGTGAAGGAAAGCCACCACCAATCGAAGAATCATCCATGGGAACAGCAGAAACCGGATGTTGGAACCAACAAAGTCGGCTCCACCTAAAGCTCGGAACTACATGGGGCAGCTCGTGCTTACTCCCTTGGGATCACGCTCAAGGCGAAAAACTAGACCGGGAGCCTCAGTGAGGAGGTCCCACCTCTTACCCGGAAGAGACTAGCTATGGCTCTTCCCCACCCTAGCCAATACTGAGCTAGGTGCCTTAGAAGAGAGAGAGAGTCAAGAATGCTTGCTTTTCTAAGGCACCTTACCGGTCTATTTATAGGCCTTTGAACTGGGACTGCAAATAACTAAACTAATCCATCCTGAAATTACCGGAATGCCCCCGGCTAGGTCTGCCAACAGCCAAACTCCGCAGTCCTAAAAGGCTAATTGCAGACCACCCAGGGTAAAAGAGTAAAAATACCCCTGGGACCCAAAAGGTGGGCCAGGCCCTACCTGAAATGGCCCTGAACCAAGATGGCCCATCTCTCCGGGTACCTCTTGCTAGGGCCTCTCGCCAGGGCCCTCTCGCCTGGCTGGGGCCTCTCGCCTGGGCCCACTCGCTCGCCTGGAGCCTCTCGATTGAGCCCTCTTGCCAGGGCCCTTTCTCTCGCCTAGGCCCTCTCGCCAGGACCCTTTCTCTCGCCTGGGCCCTCTCGCCAGGACCCTTTCTCTCTCCTGGGCCCTCTCGCCAGGATCCTCTCGCCAGGCTGCGATCCCGAAGTTGTACACAATCTCCGCTCTTTTCGAGGTTGACACAAGCTCGGAAAGATAGTTCAACCGAGGCTTGCGATGGTACAGTTAATTTATTGAGGGAATCTTTTGGTGGGCCCCTTGCCCAGCCTATAAATATAGAAAATTCCTCCCCCTAAGGAGGTGTTTCCTCTCTTTCCTCCCCTCTTGGCATCTGCCTGCATGTCTCTCAGTCAAGGTTTTCGGGATCGCATCGCGGCCGTGCGCCAACGGAACAAGGCGACGGCGGCGGGTCTGAACAAGATCCCCGCACGTGATTCTCCTTCGCTACCGCCCTCTACCTCTCTCCCGAAAAAGGCAAAGGTTCCGGAGCCTCCCCTCTCGGCAAGAGAACCTTCTTCCCCCTTTCTGAGGGGGTATATACCTCTCACTCCAGCTAGTCTCAAAGGAAAAGAGGTGAGTTTTTCCAACCAGCTATGATCTCCTTGCACCACACGCTTTTTACTTGCTACTTTACCTCTTTGGCTCCTCCATAGGTGCGAGTGGAACCCCTGTCGAGAACTTACTGGCTGCCGACTCGCCGGTCGACGATTACTCCAAGCAGCTGGCCCCCTCGCCTCCTCCTCCTATAGATGAGATCGAGGACTATCTGGGCGACCCCACGGACCCTATAGAGATGAAGCGCAAGGTGGCCGAGATGCTGCAGAAGCACGCGCGCATCCTTCAAGCGCTGGAAAAAGGGAAGCAAGCCGCAGACCACCGGATCGACTGGCTAGAGGTGGAATGCGCTCGCCTGTCTTCGGAGATAGACGCCGACATTGAGGTGGACAAGACGAATCCTCAGGCAATCTTGGATGACGTCGACCAATAGCTCCGTCTCGCCCACAGCAGTGTCGAGGCGGCTCGCGCCTTCCACCTCCCCAGTCGTCCTCCCTGCGTGAGAAGCCGCGGGGGAGGACGATGGAGGTGGGATAAGAATTGACGAGAGCTCCGCCTTCTTTCCTCTCGCCCCTCGCCTATCGCTCTTTTCGTTCGCCTTGTCTGTAATAAAATACTTGCCTATATACCGCTAGCTGTGCGCTTTTTGAACTTGCCACCCGTCTTCATGCGGGATTAAATTTATTAATTTGGTGATTTGCCTGTTTAAATGGTGCGACAGCACTAATATCTTCTTTTATGCTAATTTTTAACCTTTATTAATTTTTAACCTTTATTACTTTTATTTCCCTGCATCCATCTTTTCATCGCTTTCTTGGGCTGATGACCCACTTAGGGTTCCGCCGCCCGAGGCTTGGAGGGAGAAGGGTCGGCCGACGCTTGCCTTTTCCCGGCGTGGTCCTCTGTCCGCTTCCCCTCTTACTCATGAGGGCTATAAATACCCCCGTTGCATAGGCTGGAAACATGTTTTCATAGACTTACGCTCGCGGCTTCCCCTCCTTCCGCAGCTCGCCTCGCGCTCCAGCCCCCTCATCCTTCCCCTCTGCTGTCCTCCGTGCCTTCCTGCCAGTCCTCCACTCGCCGACTTTCCCTTCGTCTCGCGCTCCATGGGAAAAGGGAGGTCAGAGGGTGGTGAAGGCCGCAGCCGCTGTGGGAAGAGGTTCTCTGACCACGATTTTCCTCCCGGTCGTCTCTCCGCCGATGAATACGAGGCCTTCCGAAGCGACTTTTTGCCGGAGGGCTACGAGTCGCGCCCTCCAAAGGTTGGCGAGAGCGTGAATACGTTCTACCCGGGCGAGCTCGCCTTCCCCGTCTCGCATTTCGAGGCGGGGCTCCGGCTTCCCCTCTGGCCCGAGGTGAAGCAAGTTCTCAAGTACTTCGGCGTCGTGCCTGCCCAGTTAAACCCCAACGCGATCTCAGTTATCGTCGCGTTCGCGTGCTACATGCAGCGAGAGAAAATAGAATTCAGTCTCACCGTCTTCCGGAAGATGTTCGTCTACCACGCCAATCAAGACGGGGTCTCCTTCTTCACCGGGCTAAACCTGAAGGTGTGCGAGACACCCAATAAAAATCACCACTGGCTGACTCGCTTCGTATTCGTCCGTGGAAATCTGGGTGGCGTCCCTCTCGCGCCTGCCTCGCCCGCGGAAACCTTCTACACTTCTCCGCAGGTTGGCGGTACGGACAGGCTCCTTTGCGAGTACCTCGCTGGGAAGAACTTCGAGGTTAGGTTTTTGAGGCGGGGGCTCGCCTCACTGCTCCCCGTGCTCCCTGGAGAAGGTATGCCCGACCCCCTCGTCTTTTTCTTGCCTTCAGGGCCTTCCTCTCGCTGAACCTTTTCCCTGACTGTCTCGCTTCTCCCAGGAGAGAGGAACGTGCCGGTGCACCCCCCCTACAGAAGTAATATCAAGCCGTCTAAAGACATGGCTCTCGCTACTATGGCAGCCGAGGCGGCCAAAGATTCGTTGGCCCCTTCTCCTCGAAAGAGGGCGGCTGAGGACTCGGCTCCCTCTCGCCTCACCCCCTCAAAGAAACAAAAGATGAAGCTGAAGAAGGTAGTCTCCTTCCCTTCCGAGAAGGGCAAGGTCCCTGCGGACACAGCGGCGACGCCGGGGTCCTTGAGCCCCATATCCCTGGGATCCGAATCTCCCCACTCACCTCCCTTGACCTCTTCGCGCAGGGCCGTCTCGCTTCCTGAAGACGCGGCCCCTCTCGCACTTCCCGCGAGCTCTTCTCACCAACCTCTCCGGTCCCCTTCTCGTGGGGAGGCTCCTCTCCAGTATCCTGCTCCATCCGCCCACCTAAACTTCAACGCGGGCCCGTCTGTCCCCGACGGCGCCAATGAGCCTTCGCTCATCTGGGATAAGGGGGCACATCGGGTATCCATCTCCACCCTCCTCCCCTCATGGAGAGAGCAAGGGGAGTCTTCTGCCCATGCCTTCTCCTTGGGCTTCGGCCTCTATGGGGGTCTCGCCCCTGACGCACTCGACGCGGCCTCCACGCGAGATCTCATCTTCAGGACGGCCCACTCGCAGCTGCGTACCTTCGAGCTTTCTCATCGACTCTCGCGCCGCCTAATTTACAACACTCGAAGCTGGAAGGAGATAAACACCCAACTCGCTGCCGAGCGCGAGAAGTCTGGGGATCTCACCAAGCGACTGGAGGTGGCCGAGAACCTTCTCGCCAAGGCCAGTGGCGGAGTGGTGAGTTGATACTGGGCCGGCCTTCTCAAGCACTCTCCCGCTAGATTTAACGGTTCGTTCTTTTTGCAGGATGCCGAGACGGCTGAAAGACTACGCTCGCGAGTCGAGGAGCTGGAGACGGAGGTGAAGGAGCTGAAAGCAGAGAAGACCCAGCTCAAAGAGGCCTCTACCTCTCGCTTGCAGGCCACTCCTCCCGCGCATTATACGCACGACGAGGTCGAGGACTTTTGTCGGGATGCCAACATACGGACCGCCGAGCTCATCCTAAAGATGATGCGAGAGATGGGCGTAGTTAAAGATGATTGCGAGGACATCACCGCTCGGGACCTCGTGCCCGAGATTTATGGCGAGGACGAGTCTTCGGCGGGCGAGAAGGACTAGGGCTCCTTGAGCACAACAGCCTTTTCCTCTCCTTTTTTGTTACGACTATAATGCCTCCCGATTTGGGAATGTCCTGTATTAAGACACGAATATGATTCACTCGTATATATATATATTTTTGCTCGCGCCTGAAGCTAGCCTCTTTCTTTTCTTCCTCCTTTTTTTCTTTTTTCTCTTGCTTGGACAGCTCGCAAGATCTTCGAGATCCATGGCGGCGAGAGGGGGTTGTCTTTTCCTTTGCCGACTATTATCAGCCAACCTGGCCCAGGGGGCGAGCGGGCGAGTCTCTGCCTCTCTCGCGGGCGTGGGGACACCTTCTCCTTCCTCTCGCGCAGCCTATCGGCTCCTCTCGGCACGAGTGGACCCGGGGGGTCAATTACCCCCACCCCCCTTTTGTTAGTAGTCAGGGTCAGTGTTTCCCTGATTATTTAGCTTCTATGTCACGACCTCAATTACCTGTCTCCAGAAAACACCCAACTCAAATTACAGCCATAAGGCATTTATGCTCTCCAACTGCAGCTTCTATGCCCCTATCCAGTATTGAGATGGAAACAAGTCTTTGCTCACGAAGACTGTAGCACTGTAGAGTAAGAAGGTAAGTGGGGACGGGGAGGAGATAACCACTCCGCAGAAGGGGCATGATCCCCCTTTTATTATTGTTTCCAACCACCGAGTGAGCCTACAGCCCTGCCAGCTTGATGAGAGTCTGGTCAGCGGGTCTGCTCGGGGTCTCCTCTCCTCTTTCTCCTCCAACCACCGAGTGAGCCTACAGCCCTGCCAGCTTGATGGGAGTCTGGTCAGCAGGTCTGCTCGGGGTCTCCTCTCCTCTTTCTCCTCCAACCACCGAGTGAGCCTACAGCCCTGCCAGCTTGATGGGAGCCTGATCAGCGGGTCTGCTCGGGGTCTCCTCTCCTCTTTCTCCTCCAACCACCGAGTGAGCCTACAGCCCTGCCAGCTTGATGGGAGCCTGGTCAGCGGGTCTGCTCGGGGTCTCCTCTCCTCTTTCTCCTCCAACCACCGAGTGAGCCTACAGCCCTGCCAGCTTGATGAGAGCCTGGTCAGCGGGTCTGCTCGGGGTCTCCTCTCCTCTTTCTCCTCCAACCACCGAGTGAGCCTACAGCCCTGCCAGCTTGATGAGAGCCTGGTCAGCGGGTCTGCTCGGGGTCTCCTCTCCTCTTTCTCCTCCAACCACCGAGTGAGCCTACAGCCCTGCCAGCTTGATGAGAGCCTGGTCAGCGGGTCTGCTCGGGGTCTCCTCTCCTCTTTCTCCTCCAACCAACGAGTGAGCCTACAGCCCTGCCAGCTTGATGAGAGTCTGGTCAGCGGGTCTGCTCGGGGTCTCCTCTCCTCTTTCTCCTCCAACCACCGAGTGAGCCTACAGCCCTGCCAGCTTGATGAGAGCCTGGTCAGCGGGTCTGCTCGGGGTCTCCTCTCCTCTTTCTCCTCCAACCACCGAGTGAGCCTACAGCCCTGCCAGCTTGATGAGAGCCTGGTCAGCGGGTCTGCTCGGGGTCTCCTCTCCTCTTTCTCCTCCAACCACTGAGTGAGCCTACAGCCCTGCCAGCTTGATGGGAGCCTGGTCAGCGGGTCTGCTCGGGGTCTCCTCTCCTCTTTCTCCTCCAACCACCGAGTGAGCCTACAGCCCTGCCACCTTGATGAGAGCCTGGTCAGCGGGTCTGCTCGGGGTCTCCTCTCCTCTTTCTCCTCCAACCACCGAGTGAGCCTACAGCCCTGCCAGCTTGATGAGAGCCTGGTCAGCGGGTCTGCTCGGGGTCTCCTCTCTTCTTTCTCCTCCAACCACTGAGTGAGCCTACAGCCCTGCCAGCTTGATGAGAGCCTGGTCAGCGGGTCTGCTCGGGGTCTCCTCTCCTTGCTTCTGAAGAAGAACGCCCTGAGGTGTAGTGTTAGGAAATCATGGCACATTCAAAAGGGAGGATCATTAATAATATGTTCAAGTAAATTCAGAAGAGATTTATCATTACGGATAGAAACGTTTCAGATCATCGCCACTGCGGGCGCGATCTAGAGGTATCCCGTCCACATCTTGGAGGTGATACCCCCCCCTGACTTCAAGACTTCTTTTACTATGAAAGGACCCTCCCAATTGGGGCTGAGCTTCCCCACCGAGGCTCCCCTTCCTGCGGCATCTACCTTCTTGAGGACCAAATCTCCCTTTTGAAACTGCTTGATTCGGATGTGTTTATCAAAATACCGGGACATCCGGCGCTTGACCTCCTCCTGACGGATCGCTGCTAGCTCCATAAGCTCTTCCACGAGGTCGAGAGAAAGCCTCTGCTCCTCTCCATTATCGGTCTGCCACCTTTCATCCCCCTCTCTTGCTGCTGTGATTCTGGGAGATTCAACCTCAAATTCCACAGGTATGATGGCCTCAGAGCCATGAGAGAGCTTGAAAGGCGTCTCTCCTGTAGTCGTATTCGGTGTAGTTCGCAGAGCCCACAGGACGGAGGGGAGTTGTTCCACCCAGCTTCCCCTCAAGTTCTCCACTTTCTTTTTCAGGAGGTTCACTATGATCTTGTTTGCTGCTTCTACCTGCCCGTTGCTTCGTGGGTGATGAACCGAGGCGAACCGAAGGTCTATGCCGAGCTGTACACAAAAATTCACAAACTCCTGGCTAGCGAATTGCGGCCTGTTGTCGGTGACTATGGCTAAAGGGAGCCCGTGCCGGCAAATAATCTCTCCCCATACAAAATTCTTTACCACTCGTGAGGTCACCTTCGCCAAAGCCTTTACTTCCAGCCTTTTCGAAAAGTAATCTATCATGACCAGTAGGAACCTCCTCTGACCACTGGCTTGAGGAAACGGTCCTACCAGATCCAGCCCCCATATGGCGAAGGGCCAAGGGGAGGTGATCGTTCGCAGCCTCTGCGCCGGAAGGAGCTGCAAGGGAGCAAACTCCTGGCACTTTCTACACCTTTTAGCGAGCTCCTCCGCGTCTCTTCGCAGGGTAGGCCAAAAATAATCTTGCCTCAGTACCCTCCCCTCCAAGGTTCGACTCCCCGAGTGGCTCCCGCACTCCCCTGAATGAACTTCTTCCAGCACCCTTGGTGCTTCTTTCTCGGATACACACCGGGCTAACAATCCGGACAACGTTTTTCGGTAGAGTACTCCCTCTTTCAACAAATAGTAAGCCGACTTGTATCTAATCCGCTTTCTCTCGAGGTCCCCCTCAGGTAGTCGCCCCACCGCTAAGAAGGTCACAAAAGGATCCATCCAAGACACCTCCTGGTCGATCTCCATTACTTCCCCCTCTTCTATGGAGGGCCTGAAGAGCTCGGTCATGGTCCCTCCGGCCTGAGGACCGTGCTTCGCGAGAAGATCTGCCCGGGCACTCTCTTCTCGAGGAACATGCTGGATGGAAAAGCTATGGAACTGTCCAACAATACTTCTTATCTTTACCAGGTATAACTGGAGGGTCGGCTCCCTCACCTCGAACTCCCCGCTGATGTGTCTTGCCACCACCAAGGAATCTGTGAAGACCCTGACATCCTGTATACCCAACTCCCTATCCAACCGAAGCCCGGCGATGTTTGCTTCGTACTCGGCTTGATTGTTCGTGAGGGTGAAGTGTATCTTCAAAGCTTGCTCAATCCTAGTCCCCTCGGGACTCGTCAAGATGACCCCTCCCCCGAAAGAATTCCTACCAGAAGCTCCATCTACAAGCATTTCCCAAGCTGCTACGGGAGATCCCTCCATCACTTCGGCCTCCAACGCATAATCCGCCAAGAAATCCGCCACCACCTGCGCCTTAATAGCTTCTCGAGGAACACAGGAGAGGTCGAATTCACTGATCTCTATCGACCACTTGGCCAATCTCCCTGAGTGCTCGACCCCCTCGAGGATGCGGCGAAGGGGGTGATCCGTCACAACCTGAATGGCATGAGCTTGGAAATACGGTCTGAGCTTCCGGGCCGACACAATGAGAGCGAAGGCCAGCTTTTCTAGGATGGGATATTTCAACTCGGCCTTTTTGAGGACCCTGCTTACATAATAAATAGGGAATTGCTTCTTTCCTTCTTCTCGGACGAGGACCGAGCTAACCGCCCCCGTCCCTACCCCTAAATAGAGGAACAAACTCTCCCCTTCCCTCGGCCCTTGAAGTAGCGGTGTCTGGGTAAGCTGCTGCTTTAGAGCCGTGAAGGCCTTTTCGCACTCGAGGGTCCATTCGAACTCCTTCCCACCCCTTAGAGTTCGAAAGAAAGAAGAGCACCTCTCTCCCGCTCTGGAGAGGAACCTGCTCAATCCTGCCAGCTTGCCAGTAAGACGATGGACCTCTTTGACGTTCCTAGGAGATCCCAGCTCTAGTATTGCCCTCACCTTGTCAGGATTGGGCTCCACCCCTTCAGGGGTAAGGAGATGTCCCAAAAACTTCCCCCGGCTGGCCCCGAACACACACTTCAGGGGGTTAAGCCTCATCTTATATTTCCTTACGGTTGCAAAAGTCTCCTGCAGGTCTAGGACATGAGATCCAAGATCCCGACTCTTCACCATCAAGTCATCCACATAGACCTCAAGGTTCCGCCCCTTCTGCTCCCGAAAAATCCGGTCCATCATCCTTTGATAGGTTGCTCCCGCGTTTTTAGCCCAAAGGGCATCATGTTATAGCTGAAGCACCCATCCTCCGTGACGAAGGTGACATCCTTGACGTCCGGAGGGTGCATGCGTATCTGATGGTACCCTGAAAAAGCATCTAAAAAACTCATTAGTAAGAAACCGACGGCTGAGTCAACCAGCGCGTCGATCCGAGGCAGGGGGTAACAATCCTTAGGGCAAGCTTTATTTAAGAGAGAGAAATCGATACACATCCTCCACTTCCCTTCCCCTTTTTTTACCATTACAACATTGCTCACCCATCCCGGATACCTATTGGCCGATATGAATCCCGCCCGGAGCAGCTTCTCTACTTCCTCTCTGATAGGCCCGGCCATCTTGGAGGCAATGGCTCTCTTCTTCTGTTGAATGGGGCGGACCTTGGGGTCGAGGTTGAGACGGTGGCACGCTACGTCCGCGTCGATCCCTGGCATGTCCGCTGCGCTCCAGGCGAAGACATCAATGTTCTCTTGCACACACCTCCAGATCTTTTCCTGGTCCTGGGGAGTGAGTTCTCCGCTGATCTTTACCTTCTCTTTTCTTCCGTCTCTGGTGAGGATCTCGACCTCCAGAACTTCCACCGCCGCCCTCAACCTTGAGGGTTCTTCTTCCTCCTGCTCTCTCAGCTCTTCCTCCGGATCCTTTGACCCGTACTCAACTCCTGAGCCTTCCACAGCTGCCACCCTCACCTGGACCTTTCCTCCCTCTCCTCTCTCCCACTCCTCTCCTTCAGCCATCTCCTCCTCCGCTGTAAGACTTCCCTCCACTCCTGCTCCTGCTCTCCCCCACTCTTCTTCTCCAGCCACTTGCTCTCCCGCCATTGCTGGCTCCACCGCAATGCCTCTCTCCACTCCTCCTCCTTCCTCCCACTCTCCTTCAGCCATCTCCTCCTCCGCTACAAGACTTCCCTCCACTCCTGCTCCTGCTCTCCCCCACTCTTCTTCTCCAGCCACTTGCTCTCCCGCCATTGCTGGCTCCACCGCAATGCCTCTCTCCACTCCTCCTCCTTCCTCCCACTCTCCCTCAGCCATCTCCTCCTCCGCTACAAGACTTCCCTCCACTCCTGCTCCTGCTCTCCCCAACTCTTCTTCTCCAGCCACTTGCTCTCCCTCCATTGCTGGCTCCACCGCAATGCCTCTCTCCACTCCTCCTCCTTCCTCCCACTCTCCTTCAACCATCTCCTCCTCCGCTACAAGACTTCCCTCCACTCCTGTTCCTGCTCTCCCCAACTCTTCTCGCTCCAACCTTGCTCCCAGCTCCTCTGCATCTCCCATCCAGGAGATAGTGTTGACCGCCATTACATAGCACTCCCGAGCCGCCTTCGGATCCCCTCTTACCCTGATCTGAGTTCCCCCCGAATTGAGCTTCAAGCACTGATGGAAAGAAGACGGGACGCATCTAAAGGCGCTGATAAGAGGGCGCCCAAAGATCGCATTGTAACTGCTGGGAGCGTCCACTATCACGAAACGACAATTCCTGGACAGTCCTCCCAGGGTCACTTGAAGTCCTACTCCCCCCTCAACCTCTTTTCTCTCTCCCGAGAAACCAAACAACGGCCCATCCGCCGCCAGCACCCTTCGAGCCTCCACCCTCATCTCATTGAAAGCCTTCTTGAAGATTACATTGACAAAACTCCCGTTGTCCACCAGAATGCGGGATACCGTGAAGTTCTCAATGGCAGTCCTGATCACCAACGCGTCGCAGAAGGGGTCCTCGTGATTGGGTAGGTCTCTTCTGGAAAACGTGATTTTCTCATCCGGGGGTGGGGTTTGCGACGTCGAGGCGACGCTCCGACGATACATGGTGTGAAGACTGGCCTTACGGGTGGCCTCGATCCCCACCCCCCCCCATGAATCACCCCAATCCCTCCTCGATCTCCGGTATCTGACCGGTCCACACATCGATCTTCCTCCACCGCTCCCGGCACCTCCACTATCCGCACTGCCTGCTGTCGGTCTTCTCCTCCTCTCCCTCTCTTCAACTCCAAGAACTCGGGACATGTTGCCGTCGCGTGACCCTCCTCCTCATGGAAGTCACAATAGGGCAAAACTCCCTCTCCTCGCCTCTCGTCTGGGGGATTCCTCCTCCTCCCCACTCCTACTCTCCCACGGTCTCTTCCCCTTCCTCTTCCCCTGCCTATGGCCATAGCTTGCTGAGGTGGGAGTGGGAGCGGCCTCGGACCATGCCCCCATCCTAGCGGATGAAACCTTCCTGGACTGGATAAAAGTTTCTTCCCCCCTGCGGGGGACCCCTTCCAGGCCCCTGAACCGGGCCTCCCGGCTGCCTCCATCCCAATTCCGGGTGCGCGGGCCCTCTTAGTTCCTCTCTTCTCCTTCCTTCTGGCTGTCTTGCCCCCCTGGCTCCCTCTGCTCTACTTCCGTCAACCTTGCTAGCTTCCTTGCAAATGCTGGGTTTGCCGCCTCCATGGCTATCTCTTTTGCGGCCTTCTCCATTAATCCCTCGAAGGACAACGGTGCCTTCCTGGTGAGGCTCATCTTGAAGAAACCTTCCCTCAGCCCTACGGTGAAGGCCATCTGGAGGGCGAAACCAGGCACTTCCTGGATGCCTAGCATCTCCTCCTGGAAACGGTCCACGTATTGAGCCAAGGACTCGTCCGCCTTTTGCTTGATCAGGAAGATGGACTCCGGGTTCCTCTTCCTCTTCTTAGAGGTCGAGAAACGCAGCTGGAAACTTCTGCTCAGGTCTTCGAAGCAATAAATGGAACCAGTAGGGAGTTGATGGAACCAGTACCTAGCCTTGTCCTTCAAAGTGATAGCGAAGAGACGGCACTTGAAGGCGTCAGTCATAGGTCTGATGGACACTGCGTCTTCAAACCACTGCAAGTGTTGGAGGGGGTCATCCTTCCCCACGTAGTAGCTCATCTCCGGCTCGCGGAACCCTTCTGGAACGGGTGCCGAGAGGACCAACTCGCAGAAAGGAGATCCTCTCGCCGGTGGTCTCGCCAGATCCACTCGCGCCACTAGCTCCGCCGGCGCGACGGCACTCGCCGGATTGGGGAAGAGCTCCCTTCCTTCCACCTCTCGCCAAGGTCCTTCCGCCACTATTTCTTTTCCCGGCCGCCTCCCGGTTGCATCTTCACCTACCCTTGCCGAGTCGACCCCTCCCCTGGGTGCGAGGTCCGGCACCTGAGGTGGGGGAGTCTCGCACTCGCCTCTCTGTGTGAGTTGCTTTAGCATGTCCATGATCCCTCCGATGGATGACATGAACTCTGCCCTCCCGACATATCCCTCCAGCCTTGGGGACCCTTCGCCTTCTCCTCCCGCATCTCCCTCCATGAGGTAACCCTTCGCTCTTCCGCACAAGCTGCGGTTCCACGCTCACCGCACCAAAAATGTTGGAACCAACAAAGTTGGCTCCACCTAAAGCTCGGAACTACAGGGGGCAGCTCGTGCTTACTCCCTTGGGATCACGCTCAAGGCGAAGAACTAGACCGGGAGCCTCAGTGAGGAGGTCCCACCTCTTACCCGGAAGAGACTAGCTATGGCTCTTCCCCTCCCTAGCCAATACTGAGCTAGGTGCCTTAGAAGAGAGAAAGAGCCAAGAATGTTTGCTTTTCTAAGGCACCTTACCGGTCTATTTATAGGTCTTTGAACTGGGACTGCAAATAACTAAACTAATCCATCCTGAAATTACCGGAATGCCCCCGGCTAGGTCTGCCAACAGCCAAACTCCGCTATCCTAAAAGGCTAATTGCAGACCACCCAGGGTAAAAGAGTAAAAATACCCCTGGGACCCAAAAGGTGGGTCAGGCCCTACCTGAAATGGCCCTGAACCAAGATGGCCCATCTCTCCGGGTACCTCTTGCTAGGGTCCTCTCGTCAGGGCCCTCTCGCCTGGCTGGGGCCTCTCGCCTGGGCCCACTCGCTCGCCTGGAGCCTCTCGATTGAGCCATCTTGCCAGGGCCCTTTCTCTCGCCTAGGCCCTCTCGCCAGGACCCTTTCTCTCGCCTGGGCCCTCTCGCCAGGACCCTTTCTCTCGCCTGGGCCCTCTCGCCAGGATCCTCTCGCCAGGCTGCGATCCCGAGGTTGTACACCGGAGAGCAGCGGAGATCAGATTTAGAGAGGCTCAGTTACATCAGATCTTGAAAAAGGAGAGGTGCCCGAGAATAGGACAGAGCAAGTCCGGAGAAATAGCAGCATCCGGAGAAGATGAAGAAGTCCAGAGAAGCAGCAGCAGAAGAAGGCCAGTAGGAGAATCACACGCAGCAGCAGCAGCAGGAAAAAAATCGCACGCAGGGAGGCGGAAGATCACACGCAGCAGGAAAATCGCACGCAGGAACGGCGGCTAGTCGATCGCGTGCAGTGGCTAGCCGGAGAAGATGAAGAAACGCAGCAGGGAGGCGGTGCGGAATGGTGGCTGCTTCACGGAAGGACGGCGGCGGCGTCCTTCTCAGCAGCCGACGGTGGCTAGGCGGACGCCCGACAGCCCCATTAGAAGGGCAGCAGGAGAGCGGCTAGGACGACGACGAGCGAGCGAGGTCGACCGAGCGGCGAAGACGTCGAGCGAGCGAGCGAGGGAGCGGAACGACGAGCGATTGCGGCTAGGGGTTTTTTTTCCCTCTGATACCAAGTGGAAAACGGGAATTTGATAATAATCTAGAAAAGGGAGATCCCTGCACTTATATAAGTGAGGGAAAAAATACAAAGACGAAAATACCCCATGGGTAAAAACAGTACAAAAGCTTAAAATAGAACAACTTGATTTCAACTAATACTAGTCCAAAATAATAAAATAAAAGATGAAAAAAATACAGGAAATGCCGACAACAAGAATAGATGATGCAACAATAGAGTCAATAAATTTTATGAATGGCAACAATTAATGAGTCTATCATATTAATCAAGTATAAATGAATACTAACAACAATCAAATAGGGAGACCCCTCGCATAGCAATTTGACTTGTGACATGCATGTCCTACACAATGTTCTTACCAATTTTTTGTTAGGGAAAAGGGGTGAGATTCATAAATAATATGACATAAAAATCCAATATTTGAATTACAAGAAACATAAATATAGCTGAGTTGAGGGAAACCTTAGGGTTAAGCTCCTTGGCAGTCACATTATCCCTTCCGTGCCAATAGAAAGAGGCCACGTCCTTCCCTGAACCGAAAAACAAAAGGAACTTGTCAAACAATCACAAGTGTTAGGGTTGATATTTGGAAAAAGGGATTTGAATAAAAGTATTACAATACATAAGGATAGAGGATTTATATATTAAAGTTAATATTGAAAATCTTAAAGGGTTATGTAAAGCCTCACATGCGATGAACATATTCTGCTATGGCTCAATATCATCATTACAACCTTCTGACCAAATATTGCTGAAAAATAGATGGATTCTAAGCTCCCTTAGCCAAATGTTACAGCCGTAAAAAATTTATTATTGCAAGGATCAACAATAAATACTTGTGCACAAAGTAAAATGCCTAAAGGGTATAACTTACATTAAATTTCTGGTGTAATTATTTTGAGTCTTTGACAGCGTGAGCTTTAAAAAATACATCTTTTCTTGTGTAAGCACGCTAGTCTGAGTTTTAATAACTATGTGACTATCTAAGATCAAGAAGGAGATGAAATATTTGTGTTTTGATAAAAATGCATATTTAGATTAACAAGGCTATTATAAATAGCTGCTACCAAGTTGAAGAACTACTCTCTACCACTTTATTGTGTCTTTCCCTACCAATTTCACGATGCAAAGTGGGTATCAAAATCGTATTTTTTGTTGAAGAACAGCAACTCCTTCGTAGATCACTATATTGTCTCCCGTAGAGTTGCTTTTTCAATTGTCATTTTCTCGCACGCAAATGAAGCTTTGTCTCTATCGAGAGCACATCCGGTCAAGTGTTTTGCTTCCCATCGATCTCTCCAGCTCCCAGACACAGAAACCAATAGCATTATCATTTCCTGTAATGCAGAAGCCATAGAGCTTCTCTAGTTGTTGAGCCTACAACTCAAAGCTCATCTTCTTCAGCAACAGAATCCGTACTCGAAATTGTCTTTTGTCTCAAATCCCCTCCACAGATTGGTGGAATCATCTACATAACATAGAAACTCACCCTTATCAAAGTTATACGGATCCTAAAAAACTCTCTCCGATCTCCTCGCCTGACCTGGTGGTGCGATCTGGAGTTCTTGAGTTCGCCTCCCCTCTCTGGCTCCAATCTACTCAAGATTCAAGAAATTCCCCACCATATTCATCCTTTATAGATTTTCTCCTGCCAACGGGCCCCGCGTGACCGGTGTTTGTCGCGACCTCTCCTTTCTAACCGTCATGTTCGTTGTGAGCTCTCCCTTGATCTCTTGGTCACCAAGTTCCCTCTGGTAACAGGTCCATGTGATCGCGTTAAATTCTTCTGGTCGCGCATGTGCTCACTCAGTTCCTTTGATCTCTCACATCGCAAGCTCGCTCAAGTCGCCAGATCGCTCAAGACACTGAACCTATTCCAGACGTAGAGCAAGTTTGGCGCCTCTGCTCGACCTCTTGCTCATGTTTGGTCGTTGCCAAGCTCCTATACTTTGTTCTGCTCGCCGCTTTTGTTCAAAGGAGCTCAGACTGTTGTTTATGACCGTCGAGTTGCCTCTTCTCCGTGATTTGCTTCATGTTCGCAAGCTGCTTTTTGTCCGCAAGATCCCGCGAGCTCCCTCTACCGCCGAGCTGAATCTTCTTTGTTGAGTTGCTTCTTCTCCGTCGAGTTGCCTCTTGTCTGCAAGCTACTTATCGCTCGCAAGCTGCTTCTTGAGCGCAAGATCATGCGAACTCTTTTCTACAAAGCTCTCCTACTCGTCAAATTCTTGGTCGACGTTGCTCGCCTCTGCCTACGCTTCTCTAGAGTTGCTCTTCGAGCATCTGGTGGTGTTTCTGTGGTCCGCTCGACAAGTTCGTCTACTCCCCTACATGTTCCCTTCGACAGGTGACTGCATTGTGTCCGTTGCAGGTTACGACCCTTGTCTTGACTGCGCTCCTCTCTAGTCGTAGCAAGTCTGTCATTTCTTGCTTGTATTCGCGGAACTGTGTTGGCCAATTCTCGTCTGTTCGCAGCCTCCGGCTCGCCTAACCGCAAGCATTTTTGTCGCGTTCACTGCTCCTTTGTGTTTTTTGTTTCATTGTTTTCAGTATGGGGATCCTATCCACCACCTTCATACTCACCCTTCCTCTGATTGGTCTCGCAGCAGTCTTCCAACTAGTGATTCAAGTTCCTATGTTCAGAACGAAGTCTGCGGGGATTAACTTCGACGTCTGAGGGGGACTTCTTACTCGCACCTATGAACTAGTGACCTATTCATCCCATTCCAACTTAACCTTTCTTCCCTTTGGATCATCTTAGATCTTCAACTGTAGGGATACCAACCATTTCTCCTTAACCGTCCACTCTATACACAAACTGCTACTCTTAAGTTTATCATTGTTGTGAATGGCGAGCGATACCACCGCAATTTGCAGTTGCGGCAATGTTGTCATGACACCATCCCTTTCTCTTCTCTTTGTTATTCATATCTCTGACTCTAAATTTAATCTTCTCTCTGCCAATCATTTTACTCAAGACCATGATTGTTTCATAACGTTTACCTCATCATCTTTTGTGGTGCAGGATTGATGGGTGTGGCGTGTCATTAGTAACGGTCGACTGTCAAATGGGTTTTACACTTTTGACATTCTTGCCTCTGTGTTATCCTCGATTACTTCCATGGAATGGTATCGTTGACTAGGTCATGCTCCTCTTCCTATCCTCCAAAAAGCTCTTCCTGATTTTTTGTTTGTTGAGTTTCAATACGAAACTTACATTTATGGCAAGCAACATTGACTACCTTCCCCCCCCCCATTGTTCTAGGAGCTCTGCTCCCTTTGAATTGGTTCACTCAAATATTTGGGGTCCATATAAAACTGTCAGTTTGTCTGGCTATTGGTATTTTCTGACCTTTATTGATGATCATTCTCGCATCACCTGGTTATCCTTATTGCGTGATTGCTCTAAGGTGTTACAATGCTTCCACTCCATCGCAGAAACTTGTACTCAATTCTTCTTAAAATTCTTCGTACTGATAATGCTAGTGAGTATATCAATCACGAATTTCAGGACACATGTAATCTCCTCAACATTCTTCATCAGACCTCCTGTGTCTATACACCACAACAAAATGGTGTCGTCGGGGGGAAAATCGCCACCTTCTGGAGGTTTCTCGCTCCATTATGTTCTGGATGCACGTTTACAAGCAGTATTGACACTTTGATGTTTCCACCGCGTGTTATTTAATTAATCGTAAGTTGTCATCCGTCCTCAACTTTGTTACTCCTTTCACCATTTTGTATCCTTCCACACCTCCCTTCTCCCTTCCTCCTCGGGTCTTTGAATGTGTCTGCTTTGTCCATCACCTCAGACCTCCTGTCGATAAGTTTGCTCCTCGTACTACAAAATACATCTTTGTTAGGTACTCTCGTACACAGAAAGGTTATGTATGTCATTCTCCTACTACTGGGAAAACAATCACCTCTGCAAATATTACCTTTTTGAGGATCAACTGTTCTACTCAGTGCCTCCTGAGGTTATATCTCCCACGGCACTCCCACGTCTAGTTGTTCCCACTCATACTTCTCCCTCGATTTCTCTCCCTAACCCCTTGCTAACCCTTCCACCCTTACTACCTACACTCCTTATGTACCCCCTCTCCTCTACAAGTGTACACTTGTCGATGTCCTCAGTCTGATACCACACGACAATTGTCGTCCCCTGATGACGCTCATCGGATCGATGATCCGCCAGTTGCTTCCTCTGAAGATATGATTGCTTATACCACTCATTCTCTCTCTAATTATGTACCATTGCATCGCCACTCTACTCCCCTCTGCAAATTTGTGGCTCCTTTGTCCTCAATTTCCACTCAATCTTCTGTGCAGGAGGCCCTCCAGCATTCGAGGTGGCAAGCGGCAATGGATGAGAAAATGACAGCTTTATGGGCCAATCACATATGGGACTTTGCTACCCTTCCTCCTAATCATTCTCTGGTTGGTTGTAAATGAGTTTTTACCGTCAAGCATCGCTCTGATGAGATAATTGAGCGCCTCAAAGCTCGTCTTGTTGCTCGTGGATTCACTCAACAACACGGTCAAGATTATGAAGAGACGTTCTCTCATGTTGCCAAACTCAACAATGTCCACGTGGTTGTCTCTCTAGCAGTCCATCGACATTGGGCATTTCATCAACTCGACATTAAAAAAATCTTTCTCAATGACGATCTTATAGAAACGGTGTACATGCAACAACCTCCTGGTTATGCAACCACGAGGGAGTCTATGGTTTGTCACCTCAGGAAATCTCTGTACGGCCTCAAGCAGTTCCACAGGCATGGTTTGATAAATTCAGCCGAGTTGTTCGTGATATTGGCTTTACTCGGAGCTCTGCTGACTTCTTGTTTATTCGTCGTCATTCAACAAACACTGTGATTCTCCTTGTCTATATTGATGGCATTCTTCTAACAGGGGATGACATCCTCAACATCATTTTGGTCAAACAGCATTTGGCCTCACAATTTCAAACTAAGAATTTGGGGTTCTCTCCGATACTTCTTGGGTATTGAGGTTGCTCGTCGTCCTGATGGTCTCATCTTGTCCTAATAGAAATACCGTCTCGACCTTCTTCGCAATGCAAAATATAAAACCGTTGACACACCTATGAATGCTAATCACAAATTATGTGCTCATGCCTTCGACAATGATTTGTTTTTTCCAAATCCGGAGTACTACAGTCGTTTGGTTGGCAGACTTATTTATCTCATTGTCACAAGACTAGATATATCATTTGTCGACAGAGTTGTCAGACGTTTTAAGCATCCCCCTCGGTACTCTCATCTCCACGTCGTTGAACGTATTCTCAGGTATCAGAATAATGCCCCTGGACAAGGCTTTGTATATCCGCCGTCATCTTCTTCTCTCTCTCTAATTACCGACTCTGACACTGATTATGTCGACGCTCTCAATGATCATCGCTTTTCGAGTGGATTCTACACATTATAATGGGCACCTGGTCACCCGACGAAGAAAAAAGAAAACTATTGGTATACCCTCCTCTGCTGAGGATGAGTATTGTTGAAAGGCTTCTACTGTTTCTGAACTTACATGACTAGTGATTCTTCTCTCTGATTTGGGTATCAAACTTCTTTCTCCATAAGTCCTTTTTTACGACAATCAAGTCGCCATACACATCATCGAGATTCATGTATTTCATGAGCACATTGTTTTAAATGTCTTTGGCATGTCTCCCGACATGTCCTTTTTAAGACAAAACGATATGTTTTTCTAAAAAAAATTGATTGTCTTTTTGTAAAATATAGGCCGACATTTCCGATTTTTTTAAAATATCGGCCCACACGACTTTTAAATATATCACCGGCTATTTTATTTTATATTTTATTTGCAGACTAGCATCATATGTTTAAATCGTCTATATATTATATTATATATATTTAAATCGATTAACTTATTGTTTTGATATTTTTAACGTTTTATTCATACAACCAATTTTGTATAATTGTTTCACAATTTTTAATTTCATGTTACAAAAAATATGAAAACAATCAATATATTTATTAGTTGATTGTTTGCATGTTTTTATAATAAATTTATAAGTTTGAAAAGGCTTATAATCAATCAAAGATTTTTAACTTCTAAATCTTATTTGTTTGCAATAAAAATTATTGTGTACAATTTCATGTTAAAAATAAAATTATTGTGTACAATTAAATATATTTTATAATTTATCATTTTGTAGTTGTCAATAATATTTTATCTTAGATACTATTTGATTTTATTTCATATTATAAATGACTCATTTTTTATCTATTTGTTATATCGTTTTTTTATTTTTATAACATATAATTATAGTTAGTATACGTAAAAATAAAAAAATTATTTATAAGACATGAAAATCCGATATTTTAAAATATACCCGACATGTCTCCGACTTCCGACATCCGACATTTAAAAACTCAATCTGATATGTCGCTGACATCCAATATTTAAAACATGGCATGAGCATACGAAACACATTCAAGTTGATTTTCATTTTGTCCAAAAAAAAGTTCAAACTCGGAAGTTGATTTTACGACATGTTCCTGCTGTAGAACAAGTGTCAGACATCATGACAAATGCATTACATCATCCAATAAATTGCAAATTCCTTTCCAAGATTGGTGCCTATGACTTGTACACTTCAGCTTGTGGGGGAGTGTTCAAGAATGAAGAATCAAAGCCCACAAAATAACAACTATTCTTGTTCATTGTATTTGGCCCATATAAAGGCTCATATTTCTTCTTCTTTATTAGTCTCACATTGTGTATTAGGTGCTTGTATGTAGTGTGTCTCCATATATATAGGTTGTAGTCGTACATTGAAATACAAGAAAATTAATGTAAAATATTTTCATAATTTAAGTTTGTTTTCCATTTTTACAAAATCAATAAAGAAAATTACAAACAATCACAATTCGAAGTAGCAGATTAGATAAACAAATAAATGCTAGTTGAATTTAAAGAATGAGTGCTTTTACTAAATGCTCAATGAATACGACTTTCAAATAGAGCAATAACTAGGCAAACTAGTATGGGTTTAGATCCATGATAATATGTTTCTTCTCCAAATAAACAACAAAGACAATTACAATTGGACTTACACAAGCAATTAAGACAAAATGTGAAGATTTACTATAGTTTCAGGCTCAGACAGCGGGATTTGATTTCTGCACTGATTTGGACTTCCCACGGGACTGACTGTCATAAGGGAGGTCGTATGGTTGTGGAGATGCAGAGCGTGTGTCCGGATGGAAGATTTGGTGGCTGAAATTGAGGATGTAGGTGTTACGGATCCATTGTCAGTTATCGAGTGTTATTATTATTATTATTATGTGGAGTTGTGGTGTATCGAGTCGCGTTGTATTGAGTCATAGCCGTCGTGGAGTTTTTAAGTATTTTAATATTTGATGTATGTGGTGTTATTTACGGTCATGCAATCGGCGCCTATATATAGGGCCTTTGGGGTCTTGTAATCTTAGGAAAGAAATTAATCAAGTTCTTCTTCTCTCTCAAGTTCCTCTCTCTCTCTCTAATTCTTATCTTCTCATCTCCTCCCTTCTAGGGTTTCAACATCTCTCTCATCTCCTCCACCATTCTTAGGGGATTTAATCCCTTGTATCCTTCACCCGCCGCTCTCCGACAACCCACAAAAAATAGGCACGTAACAACTTGATATCAGAGGACTTTCCTCCCCTCCGATCGTCATTCCTTGTTGTCAGCCGTTGTTCCCCCTTTCCCGGCGCCAGCAAACCCTCTTGTAGATGCACCCCCAGCGCCTCCAGCAAGCTCCTACATCCCACCTGTGTATCCCCCATGTCCACCTCTCTCTCTCTCTCAGATCCCAATCTCTCTCTCTCTCTCGGATCCCAAGATCTCTCTCTCTCTCTCTTCAATATTCATGGTCGCACTCTTCCAGATCTGAGCTTTTACCCCCTGCCCCTGTCGTTGCACCCCGCTGCACCCTCCAGCGCCCTCAGTGCTAGTCTGCCTCCGCCGTTCTTCCGCCCAAGCAGTCGGCAGATTGTCTACTCCAGCAACCCACAAGTCTTCGCCGCTCAATCCCACCCCGTATTCCAGCTCCGTCCGGTCCCGAGAACCCCATCTGCTGTGACATCAAACCGCCCAGTCCTCGAAAAGGGGAGTGTCCGCGCCTTTTCAGTTTTCCCCGATCCATCTTGTTGTCGCTTGTCTTTTCCACCCCCCCCCCCCCTTGTCCTTTTTGTTTTATTATTATATTTTTCTTAAAAGTCCTGGGTGCACAACCCATTTCTTTTTTTTATTTTATTTAAAAGTCCCTCTCAATACACCCTTCTTGCACGCAACCTCTCCCGCACACCTTTTAATTTTTATTTTTCCCTGGACCGCACCACCACTCTCCCCCACACTTTTGCCATTCTCATACACGCATGCCCCGCATGCCCTCTCTGCCATAACATTTACTTGAAGGGCACCATTTTTTATTTTTATTATAGTTCTTCTTTCACCATATCTCTTATCTCCTTCTTTGATCACTCTTAATTAATTCTTGATTTCATTAATTCTTCTCTTGAATTAATTAATTGATTAATTAAGATGTCTGCTCCATGCTCTGCCGCCAACAACGATCTCTTCGCACAAATACTTGTCTAGCTTGATAGTATGGAAGCGCGAGTCGACAGCGTAGCTGCGCGCTACGACTCGCCGCCTTCAACGAGCGGCTATTCCAGCACTCCGCCGCCATCGTCATCGCCACCGACTCGCCTCGTGCAGTCGCCGTCGTCGCCGCCACCGGCCGCTGATGTACCACCTCTCCCCACAGTGGTCATCCTTCCACCGTTGCTGCCTCCTCTCTAATAACCCGCTCCGCCGCCGCCGGTCATATCGCTTCCTCCTCCACCGGCTCTTCCTCCGCCAGCCCCGACATTGTCGCCGCCTCCGGCCATCTCACCGCCTCCTATCCAGGCTCTTTCCCCGTCAGCCCCCGCCTTGCAACCCCCATCGGCCACAACGCTGCTTCTTCTGCCGGCCCGTGCTCTGGTGACCCCGACGGACCCATTCCTGCTTCCGGTCGTCATCTCTCTGCCCTCCCTGTTGTTGTTGTTCACCACAGCTCCACCAACCATGCAAAAGCCCTTACTTTCACTGCGCGTCTTATCGTCGTAGATTTTAAGTCGTGTTGTTTAAGTTGTGTTGTATGAGTCATAGTTGTCGTAGAGTTTACATATTTTAATATTTGATGTATGTGGTGTTATTTACGATCATGTCATCGGCGCCTATATATAGGGTCTTGTAATTACTCAAGACATTAATTAAGTTTTCCTTCTCAATCAAGTTCCTCTCTCTCTAGTTCTTCTCTTCTCACCTCCTCCCTTCTAGGGTTTCAACCTCTCTCTCATCTCCTCCACCATTCTTAAGGAATTTAATCTCATGTATCCTCCACCCGCCGCTCTTCGACAACCCACCAAAAATAGGCACATAACAATAGGCATGCCGACAACCAGAGATTATCTAGATAGCAGCTGAGAGAAGCCATTTCTGTAGTTCAGTGAAGCATGAAACCGGAAGCAACAATTGGCTGCAAAAGGCGATCAATATGGCTGGAATTTTGCTAAAGGAGTGGTCGTCCAAGGCTGGGGAGGAGCCACACCAAAGGATTGTTGAAGCGGGAAGCTGGAAAAAGTGAATGGAAGGATTTGCGGCCAGTTAAGTTGTCGGTTTCTGTATCTATACAGCAAACCGGCGCTATAATTAATGGACGGGAATGTCGATTGGGCAAGAATAGCAATGAGGAGACACGGTTGGGCTTAAGGTGGGAGTTAATAACTACTTTGGTAGTGGGCAGTTACGGGTGGTTTTTGGTGATTTCCCGAGGTATTTACTTGCGGTTATAGGTAGTTGTGTGGAGATTGGGAGGAGATGAGAGAGTGGTTGGCCGGCTCTTGGAGAGATGTTTTATGGCGGCTAAGAGAGGAGGATAAAGGGTACCGGCAATTGCAAGGGGAGGAGCAGGGCTAGGCTTCAAAACCTAAGTTTAGCGGCTTCAGTATCGTAGAGGAATCAGAAAATCTAAGATTTTTCTTCCAAATTCTGCAATACCTGAAATTCAACTGATAAATCCTATACATAGGCTATAGAAAAGCAATAAACAACTATGATTGACTGATACAAAATACACATAAAAGATATATAAATAATGTGCAGAAAATATGAAAAATACATAGAAAATGTCTTGTCGACGCTCAGAACGCGACTCCTATGAGTGTAAACTCAAACGGGCTTTGATGTTAGTCGGCTTGTTTGTGAACTATGATCCCATCATCTTGCTTATCACATAATCATCTTGGATTGTAAATTCTAGTGTTAAGGTGCAAATGAAACAATAGCAACCTTCGCATTACATCAAACTAATTCACCAAGATATCTTTCATTGCTAATGGTGCAACCACCCATATTTCTGAATCAATAGTAATACATTTAACTCTTTTTATCAAACTCTTGTCCTTCCTGTTTTTTATTCTTGCTTCAATTTACTATCTGGTTTTACTCAAGATCATAACTGCTTAGTAATTGTCTATTACCTCGGTTGTCCTTCATATTCCTGATTCCTCAGTTTATTAAACTACGGTTAGTCATGATTTTCAAAAAATCGTGTACTATGCTTAACACTCTTCACTAGATCTCTTGTCCCTAGAAACCACGACAGAATAACATTTTAGAACGCAAGAATCATCTGTTGAAATGCTGAATTGCACTTATAATAGTTACGAACAGTCCCAATCTTACATATATTAGTGAGCTATAATGAGGAGAAAATGTATAAGAAAAGAAAAAATACATGTTAATGATGTAATGACAAAATAACAACTAATACATGCAACACCCCCCCCCCCCTAGTTGGGCGTGTTATGTTGACCGTACCCAACTTGATAATGATCCTTCCAAAAGCACTCGTAGTCAGTCCTTTATTGAGGATGTCTGTCAGTTGTTGTTTAGATGAAATGAACGGAGTAGATACGATTTCTCTCACTATGTTTTCTTTGATGAAATGTTTGTCAATCTCAATGTGTTCGGTGCGATCGTGTTGAGTATAGTTATGAACAATGTTAATGGTCGCCTACTTATCAGTTATCACAATATAGATTGATTGGCTCAGTTTTCTCAAAGCCAAGATCTCTCATAATAGTTTGAATCCACAATCGTTCACATAATTCATGTGTCAACTGTCATGGTTTAGAATTTATCTTCAGCACTGGATCTAGCCACCATATGTTTTTCACTCCTCCATGTAACCAAATTCTCACCAACCAAAGTGCAATATCCTGAGGTGAATCGGTCCATCAACAACTGTCCAACCCAGTGTGCGCCTGTTTAGATTTCAATATCAAGCTCATCATTCGGTGAGAATAGGATACCACTCCTAGGAGAGGACTTGAGTTATTTGAGAATACATTGGGCAATATCAAGATGGCGAGTCATTGGCGAGCACATGTAGCGACTGACCACTCCAACAACACACGATATATTTGGGTGTGTATGTGACAAGTAAATCAGCTTTCCCACTAATCTCTGAAAATCAAGAATGTCCACAACAGGGTCTCTGTAATCCCTCCCTAAACGATGGTTTGCTTCAATAGGGGTGTTGGCATATCTACATCCACTCATTCCTGATGTTTCAAGTAAATCAAGAATATACTTCCTCTGCGAAATAAAAATCCCATGTCTAGATTTGCGAGTTCAATGCTCATATAATACATAAGGTTCTCTAAGTCTTTTGCCACAAATTATCTAGCGAGCCTATTTTTTAGAGTTTGAACCTATTTCAGATCATCTCCTGTCATAACAATGTCGTTTACATAAATTATAAGGGCTATCAATTTTCCTTTCATGTGCTCGATGAACGGGGAACGATCTGAATTACTCTGAGCATATCCAAAAATCCTCGTGGTCATGTGAAATCTCTCAAACCAAGCTCTAAGAGATTGTTTTAAGGTCATAGAGAGTTTTTTTTAGCTTGCAAACCTTCTTCAAGGGCAAGTCCAGGAGATAGAGACATATGCACTACCTCTTCTAGGTCCCCATGGAGGAATGCATTCTTCACATCTAACTAACTGAGGTTTCATCCCTTGTAGGCATCACATGATAGGAGAACTTTCATGGAGTTTATCTTTGCTATAGAAGCAAAAGTCTCCTGATGATCGATCTTAGCAGTTTGTGTGTATCTTCTGGCGACTAGCCTTGCCTTGTATCTCTTGACAATTCACTTGGAGTTTTGTTTGACAATAAACACAAACTTACATCCAATAAATGTCTTTCCTTGAGGAAGATGCAAAAGAACTCATGTACAAATTTTTTCAAGACCGTGCATTTCTTCGAGTATGGCTTCTTTCCACTTGCAGTGACCAAGGGCTTCCTGCCAAAATTATGAGATAGAAATAAAGAACTAAGAGGAAACAAAGGTTCTATGTGAAGTAATAAGAGAAGCATACGATACAAATTGAGACAATGAGTGTTGGATAGAAGTACCTTCTCATAGTGCAATAGATTCTTAAGACAGATCAAATACCAATACAGGTATCCTAAGAGAGTCTTGCGTGTTTGTACCTCTTTCTTCGAGAGTAAATCTGCAAAGGGGGAGCATGGGACGTGTCTTGGCCATTAGGGGCAACAGGAACATGCGTGGTAACAATAGAGGTGGTATCTGTAAGAGGCTGGTATAGAGGAGGAGATGGGTAAAAGTATAGGTGAGGACTCTTCTAAATGAGATAAAGAGCTCACTTCCAACAAGAGAAAGGACCCTTCCACCCTCACCCCTGAAGTGAGGTCCCATAAAGCTCTTAGATTCACGAAAGGTGACATCCATGGTCACAAACACCCGCTTGGTTACAAGGTCAAAACATTTGTAAATCTTTTGTGTTGGGGAATACCCGATGAAGACAAATTTGAGGGCGCAGGAGTCAAATTTAGTTTTTTGATGCATTTGAGAAGCACGCACATTCAAAGGCACAAAAATTATAGAGAAATCAATCATATGATTTTTCGCTCCAGAATCAATAATTCAGCGAGTAGAAGGGTGAGTGGACCCAACATGAGCACATTTCAACAGACTATCCCTACATCAAGTAACGCAACACCTATATTTCATCAGCAGATGGAGACAATGGAAGATTAGCAGTGTCAGGGCCAGCACATAATAAGGACTTAAGGCATCAGAAAGGTGGGCAGACCAAGACTGAGATGATCGGCCATGAACGCGACCATAGCCGCGACCATAGTCGCGACCACCACTCAGTGCAGCACCCCCTCACGGTGTAGGAAATCCATGAAGACGAAAGCACGTGTTCCGTGAGTGACGAGATTTTCTACAGTAATCACAAGTAAAATGATCTTTGTCAGTGTGCTTCAATTTGGAGTCATGTGGTGCCCGTCTAAGAGAACCAGACTGAGCAGACATGGTAGATGCCTCGAAAATGGAGTCAAGTAGCCAAGTCTGTCTCGATCAAATTTCTTTAGGACAAGGCTTTACACTTTGTAATAGATGGATTTGGGGAGTGCCTAAGGATCTGAACACTGATCAGATTGAAGTCCCAATATAGTCCAGGTAGAAATTCAAATACCATGTTGTGTTCTTCCCGGGCTCGAGCCAGAGCGTCATTCTTTTGAGACATGGGAGTGAGTGAGTCAAAATGATCATATTCCTGATAAAGTTGAGTGAATTCCAAGTAATAAACTAAATGAGGACGATCACCCTATTTCAGGAGAAAGATCTTCAGTCGCGGTTGGAATATTTGGGATGCATTCCCTCAGCACAACTTGCCTCAGCACTCTTCCAAATATTTGTTGCAGTATTCAAGAACAAATAATTTTGAGTAATAGATTCCATAATGGATTTCGTAAGCCAGGACATGACCAAGAGTTCTCAGACTCCCATTGCAACCAATTTGGGGAGTCTATGCAGGCTCCGATGTAGTACACGAACATAACCAATCAGTCGCATGCTCTTCAGGGAAAGAGTAATAGAGCGAGCCCATGCGAGGTAATTAGATCCATCCAGACGTATAGTAGCAATTTGTGATGTATTGTGATCATGACTTGACTAGATAGACGCTCCAGAAATCAAGGTAGAGGAAGAATCACCGATTCTGGAAGAGATAGTAAGAGATTCATTGTTTCCCGACATCATGATCCAAGAATAGAAATCAATGAATTAAAATAAAAAAAATCAAGGAAGAAGTCACTAGGATTTGCTCATAGGAAGAGGGGAAAACTAAGATCCATGAAGAATCTATCCCGCAACAAGAGATAACAATGTTGAAAATCGGCCTAGGACTGCATATCCGGCGTCTGCAAAAGAATTGACCAACAGCGCCGACAAAAGGCATGTGAGACACCTGCTGGAGTTAAGCATGATGTGGGACGCGAGAGGTAACGCTTATGATGTTGAGGACTGCTGGAGATGAGTCGAACGCGAGAGGCGGAGTCGAATCGACAAGGCTTGCGGAGGGGGATGCGAATCTGTGGAGACGAACACGTGTGGGAGAGGAAAAGTGGGTTGTCGTAAGGTGACTATAAAACCATATTGAAACATTGAATTGCAATCATAATAATTACAAAGAGTCTTACTCTTTTAAATATGAGTGAGAAGTAAAGAGGAGTACATGACAAAAGAGAAATGTCGGTAAAAAAAATATATAAATAATACATGCAAACATCATCATTTTCTTAAAATTGTCAGGTCGCTCATGTTCCAAATATATGTTTCTCTTCCTATTGAACCCGAAAACCACGGTTCAAGAGGAGTTCGGACCCAGGAGGTAGTTTGCCTTAATTTCTTCTAAGGTAGAACACTAGGTCGGACTCTTAGAGCAAAGAATCTCACTCCCCGGAGGTAGAAAACTAAGAACAGACCCTCGAGCTGCAGGGAGGAGCTCCCTCCACACACTCGAAAGATCAAAGAGAGCTTCCCCTCTCAAGACAATGCTGAGTCGGACACCCTGGAGGGCACTAAAGAGCACCAGACTGTCAACCCGGAAACCACGGTGAACAGTGACCTGGAACTCTCGCCAACCAGAAAAGCCCTAAGGAAAGAGAGAAGCAGTCCAAGTCCTCTACAATGGTGACCCTGGGGTCTATTTATAGTTTTCTGAAAATGGTATGCGGATAACGCAATCCCGCCTTTAGGTTTTACTAATGGCAACCCAAATTAGTATGCCAACAGCGGAATCCCGCTGTTTGATGTGGCTACTGGCAGACCAAAATGGGATCTCCATGAGGAATAAATCACAACACACATAGCCGAGTCCAGGATGTTCCATGTCGACTCGTCTGGGGGTGGTGAGTGCCTGATGAAGTCGGGGCTCGCCACTTGCCCTTCGCCAGGGGCGGGGGCGGGCTTGTTAGGCCCACTCGGGCCACTCCCCCCTCCGACTTGCTTGGGCCCAATATCCTGACTGCTTGAGGGCTTAATGAATCCGCTCGACAAATACAGGATTGCACACTTCCATATGGACACTTCGTCATTACGAACACTTACTAGCTCGTCAATAGTTTGCCCACTTATGTTCTTAATTTTACTTTTCTCATTTCCATTCTTTTTATCTCTACCCTTTTTTTCTACCTCATGTATCTGGTTGCATATGCCAATCATATGGTCCCGCAATGGACAAATTTTCTCCATGTGCTACCAAATATTCATTTGCAACTCGGAAGTTGAGGCCAGCTTCCATGAGGAGAAGCCCTTATTTACTGGTACACTCGCACGTTGTCATGACGGGCCACAACTTATATCTCTCGTTGTTGAGCATTCTATCACATGTATAAAATACTTCATCGGATTGCAGAGTTAGCCATCCAAACTTACCACATGTTGATGTATTGATGACTCATGTGCAAGAGAATCCTACCCTTGCCCTTCAAAAGGATAAGCGTTCATGTACCGCTCATCAATTGTCGAATTTTGTGTACTTTGATTGCTTGTCCCTTCCCTATTCAAATATTTTTTACTCTTTTTTGGTCATCACTCTGCCTTGATTCATGAGGCTTTATAATATTTGGTGTGGTAAGTTGTCAAGGATGAGGAGATGAAGTTAGCATGATATCCAATCGATATCAAGCTAGTCAGGCTTGATTCAAAATTAAAACTTTCAAATCTAGTTTAACTCGACATAAACTCAAAATCAAATTGATTTTGAGCAGAGCCAACTTGACACGACTTTGATCCAACTCGAAACAAATTTGAATCGGCTCAAAATCTGATTTTTAAAATTTAGACAATTAAAAATAAAATTAAAATATATATAGTTTCAAGAGGTTTATAATTTATAAATATAATCCCGTGTTTTACAAAAAAACAGCGTATTAAAGATTTAAAGATCAATACAAATGATATAATGATCATATGACAAGGGATGTAATGCCTATTGCATAAATACTCATTTTTCATGAAAGGACGAATCATCTTGAGATTGATTGCCACTTTGTCCAACAAATGATTTAGTTGAAAACAATTCTCACATCAATTGTAAGTTCAGATGACCAGTTGATTGATTTGATGACAAAGCAATAAAGAGCCCTGGGATTAGCAATACATGCAAGCTAGGCTTCTATGAAATATATTAGACAACTCGCAGGACAGTGTTAAATATTTACATATCTAGGTTTAAAAGAGTATTATGAATACCGGATTCCTACCAGGAATATAAGAGAGTAAAGAAATAAGCTTCCTCCATGTCAAGGCGCTGATCACCACCACTTCACTACACGTATTTTCCATCAATGTCAGATACTATAGATATTTCCTCTGAAGAGTGATATGTTCAAAAAATTAAATCACAAGTTAACAAGGGTTACTATGTTCTGTTTGTGTATCCAAACATTCATTTTAATTTGTGCATGTAAAACAAGCCCAAAAATTTAACAGCCCCAAAAATCGCATAGCATGTGAACTTCTTCTTTAAAAGCAAATTTGATGGGATCGGCCCAAATTTATAGAAAAATTTGGGTTGCAAATAACCGGATTCCCCTCTCACCCCACTAGCAAAATGGGGAGTTATGGGAGTAACCACCGCACGCGCGATCCGCGCGCCCGATCTGCGTGATAACCGCCGCGCAACCGCCGCACGGGATCTCGTGCGCCAGCCGCTCCCTCGGCCGCCCGGCGCTCAGGCGGCCCCGCAAGAGCCGGACCTAGGCCTTCCGGCGTTCGGGCGGCCTCGACCTCGATCGGACCTGCTGGGGGCGGCCTCCCCTTGGCCGCTAAGCGCCCAGGAGGCATCGGCATCGAGCGGCTAAGAGGTTGGCCGCCCCTTAGCCGCTTGTCGCATGGGCGGCCTCAGCCGCGGCCGACCCCGCGTGGGCAGGCCGCCCCTTGTCCACCCGAGAAGCCAGCCTTGGAGGGGACGACCGCACCTTGGTTGGTCGGGCCAAGGGCGGCCTCAGCCAGCCTCACCAAGCCCCCCCACCCCTCGGCCGGGCTAGAACCCCTTGGCCGCCCAGGCCAAGGGCGGCCTCGCCAAGGACAGCACCCCACCACTCGCCCGCATCCGGCCTCAAAGGGACGGCCGCCCAAGTCAAGGGCATCCTCGCCGAGGCCCCCCCCCCCCTCTCAGTCGCAGCTGGCCGTGGAGGGTACGGAGGCTCCTTGGTCGGCCGGGCCAAGGGCGGCCTCGCCAAGGCCGCCCCCCCCCCCCCCCCCCAGCGACAAGATCTCCCAACGTCACCAAGTCGAGCCCGTCAAGACGTCCGAGTTCACACACTCCCCTTTGTGCGGAAGAGTAAGACCACCGAAAAAGTTCAGAGCCTTGTCGCGCTCTGTGTACTCTCTCACATCTCATCAAGTGTGACGAGGAGCGGCATGTCGCCCTCGCCTTCCCCCAAAAAACCTTGTAATAAACTCAGAATAGTGGAAATTAGGTCGACACAGAATCGACCGCGTGGTTTTTCACCCCGATTGTGGGTTTTCCACGTCATAAAATCTCTCTCACACAGCTCTATGAAACTCTGACAGTTTGGCGATCAACCGTTCAGCGGGCTAAGACGGTTCAACAGACCTGGTCTACCAAGAGCCTCGAGCAGACCGCAACAAAATTTATTCATGAAATTTAGGGTAATACAACAACAATTCTTATTCAAATCATACAAGAACACAATAGCACTATGTTTTATAGTTTCTCATTAAATAAGGGTGAAAGCACAATCAACATTGTCAGAAATTCATTTAATCGCTTAACAAACAATAAACTGTAGAGATTAATAAATTGACGGATTCATGCTATCCCTAAGTTCATCAAACAGTGTATGCATTGTTTTAATGTATTCTAAAGCTATAACTGGGATAGAAAGAGTATGATAAGACTTACCAGACTGTGTATTATTGAACCATTGAAGCCATGCTACAAGGCGAATGTATGCTCTTCCAATAAAACTAGATATCTTATCCATCTCTTCATCAGAAAACTTTCCCAATTTCATATTGCTAAGCAAATCTGAAGAAAGAAGTTGTCAGAGTCAAATTTAACCCTTAACATCAATTTGAGAGTTACAATAAAACAATAGAGGAAAGAATTCCAGATCATTTATTGTTATGATATGCAGTGCATTTTCCAGATGAGATGCTAGAGACGAAAACTAAGTATCAATTAAATATACAGAGCAAATCTTCTTATGTGTAATAATGTGTTTTTAAAAGTTGTAGGACACACATGAACATGAGAGAGAAGAGAAAAAGAGAGCACACGGAACCGTGCATGAACTCACTAGTAAAATGGAAATTAAAAGTGAATAAGAAAGAATTTAAGCACAGTTTTTCTGCTATGCAAGACAAGCTTGTGTATTCCATTTAAATTATGCAAAAAGTTTATCATCACGTCATCAATAGCCTTGGACAACTATTTAGGTTCTGCTTTATGAAAAAAGTTAATCAAAAGGATTAAATGATTAAAAGAAAAAAACTTATTACAGCCAAACAAACTGCACTATTCATTAACTGGATACAGTAAGTGAAAACATTAAAGCAATTGATGGATGTAACTAAGCATTTTCATGTACATTCATTATCACTTTAGTGTAGTCACATTACATTTAGTAAAAATCAACCATTCCACACCAAGTAACCATTTTTGAAAAGTTAAAATGAAATTATGTTGGCATATACTTAGAAGCATCTTTCTTTTTTTTCAAAAGCATCATATTATTAGTTTAAAACAAGTGACCAGGAGTTAGACCAGTGTACAAGAAATTTGCATAAGTATGCAAGATCCCTCTTCAACTGTGGTGTACATTTGCAGTAATCACATATCTATGCCCATGTTGCCAGTACACTGAATATGTATTTAATGTAATGAAGTATGGACCTGATTATGGTGTATGTGCAAAGTATCACTCGTATGTAAAATTAGCTACAGGTTGGTTGATTAGCTTATGGCCAAATTTGGAGAGCTGTATGATGTGACTCCATTTTCTCAGGTACAGAAGTTACCCACTGTACGTAACTGTGAAAGGACGTACATGTGCTACAAGGAAGGAAGAGATCTTGTTATGTATGCAGTCAAGTACATGGCCTCACATCGACAAAGGAGTCCAGAGAGGCCTCTTTTCATTTATCTTTTAATATTAATGTAATGTGCATTCAGTTTATCTTTCAGTATTGTTATATGTGCCTAGGTTTCTATATAAAGAAGCTAATGGGTAGATGCATCCTCTCATATTTTAGCCTTGAAGACAGCCTGGTGTTGGGAGAGGGAACTAGCACATGAGTGCATCTTTTGGGGAAGAGTGTGCCCCTCAAATTTTAATTACAATATCAGAATAACTTCCCTAGCTTTTAGGTTTCAAAACTACTTAGATAAAGGATATTCCAAGGAATAAAAACCATCCTAACTTTCACCGTGATAGTTCGCATAGCAAAATTTATTATCTAATACACACTACTAGGCTTTTAGACTTAATAGATGTACAGAGAGAAGTTCTCCATAGTTGAAAGAAAACTCGATACAACAAAACTAGCATGAATGGATTTTTTTCATAGACATTAAATAATAAGATGTATCTTACCATGGAGAATAAGAAATAAAGTAGGTGGGTTTCCATTCGATGGATGTTGAGGAACAAATTCCTCAGGAACCTTGCTGCAATAGAAAAGAAATAAATAACACAGACTGTAAATTCATTATGCTTCATGGTATAACTTATTCATATGTGAGAGTATATATAACCTTAAAGCTTCAGCTCCCAAGATTTGCTCACGAGGAATCCATCCATCGACATTTATCAGATCCAACCAATGGCTAATTACATCAAAGCATATGTCCATATCCCAACGCCTACATTTTCAGAATAAAAAATCAATATAACACATTCTTTTTTAAGTATCACAGAAAATTACATGTGAATGTCAGCAGTAGGGAAATTAGACCAGTGCTAAAATACTGACCAAATAAGCAACTGATGGAAACCTTCATCCCATAGGAAACCTCTTGGAAAATATGATCTGCTTGGAACAGCTGTATACAGTGCAGCTGGCCAGTATGAAATGGATTTTCTCCCATATATTTGCTGCAAAAGAAACTGTAACTTGTCAGTATGCTAGCATCCACCATAATACCAATTTCTCTCGAAATTAAGGCTAATAGTGCTTGTAGTGAATATTAATATAAAATTAAAAAGAGTAAATAAATGAATCAATACAGTGAGGTACAGTTGATTTTAGTTGTTAACTTTTATATTATTAGGTGAGTACATAAACTTGGGAACCATTTTCAAGAAATATCTCATAAACGAAGGCAATGGTCATAGCTACGTTATTAAAGTCGCAGGCGCACCGAGACACAAAAGGTCCCTGGACTCGAGACACAAGGCACAAGGCGTAGGCGCGCGCTGAGACACGTGAGGCGCAAAAATGGGAGAAAAATAAAATTAGTGAATTGAGCGCCCAATTCATGGAAAATCAGCGAATTGGGCGCCCAATTCGCTCAAATTCAGCGAATTGGGCGGCCCAAATTGAGCAGCAAATTGAGCGTCCAAGTGCGCTCAATTTCAGCGAATTGGGCGCCTCGGAGCGCCTCAAGTGTGTAACGCCCAAAAATTTGTGTCGCACTCTGTAAATTTCAGGGCCAACGGTGAGCATAATTGTTCGAACTATCGACGTGACGGGGTATGATCTCATTTTGGTCATTTGTTGCGAGTGAATAAATAAATTAAATAAAGTTCGTTAAATAGAACCATTGGAATTACTTTCGGTGAAATTAAGAGGATTGCGGGAGTGTTTATTTTTGAAATAATGTTTTGGAGGGAAGTGTTATAATAGAATACTCTAATTTTTTTCCCTAACTAAGCCAAGTCATGTTTTTCTCTCTCAAGATCAACGTTTTATTTGGAATTAACCGCAACACCCGTTGGTTTTAATATAAAAAACGCAACACTTCCTCTCACGCCCTAATTTTTTCCTCCTAGCAGTCATGCGTGGGTTCGGAATCGCCGAAACCTTCCCCCGTCGCTCACGTTTTCAGCCGATCGAAGAAATTTCTCCCTTTGCAGTCGACGTGCGCCGCCGATTCCATTCCCCTTCACGGCGGATCTAGTCGATCTCTCCTCTCGCAGTCGCTCCCAGAGACGGAATCGCCATATGCCTCACCTTCCGTCTGACGCCTTCGGCGGCCGCAGAGTTCGTAAACCAGTCAAATCGTGCGTCGGTGTTTGCCCAAATCCGTCGAATCACTCATGTTATGATCTTCTACATCCTAAGTCTCCCCGTTTCGTCATCAGGTCTGACAACCCTGACCTTCCAGAGGAGAGGGTCATTTCCTGTCCCTATTGTTCTTCGTCGCCTTCAGTAAGACTTTTTGGTCCTTTAGTGAAAGAAATTCGTTCACATCCAGTTAGGGCCACAGAATGGACCTACAAACAACAATGTTGGTTCACCTGTCCAAGCGGGAGCTCAGTTTTTTACACCAGCGATATCCCCTAATTTCGCCTAGTATGAATCTGTCTAGTTCTTATTGATAGAGTATCACCTGCTCTACCTAATTGAGAAGGGTAGGGGTAAACTATGGAACTTGAGGGGGTTGGGCAAGAAGCCAATCCCAAACCTTGGAAGACTGAAGATGCTCATCATGGAGCATAGAGATAGAGTACATAGAAATTCAAGAACCGATGATAGATAGCAAGCAGAGGTAGGTGGCAAGAAACCTTGATCCTTTATCTGGCTGGGCTATCGATAGAGTAAGTTGGGTACGCTATTCGATCGAGGAACCCTACTCTAACTGAAAACTGAATTCCCACTCTCCAGCCGTCATTCGACCAAGGTGAGCCCTAGTTTCCAGTTCATAGATCATTTCACTGGTACAGTCTCTCTTTCTCCTTCCTTGGTGTTGTTCCGACCATGTTAGGGTGTCGATTTTGGCTCTCCAGGACTTTCGGCAGCACCTTTGTGAGACTCAAGACTTCCTTCCACAATTGATTTCATCAAAAACGATTCCTTGGCATTTTAAAGTCCTCTTTGGTAAAGGGGTAAGTGCTTCCTCCCTTCATTCCTACCCGTGTTTGTCTTGGTTTCTATACCCTAACGTAAGGGATTTGCGGATCTCTCTAATTTCAGTGGGTTAACTCCTTTTAGGATCAAAGAAACCCAAGTAGTGGGAAGGAGGATCCAGAAATTTATCGGAGGAGGCTCACTCCTCTCCGACTCAGCCTCGTCGCGGTTTAATTACTCTCGTTAAGGGTAAGTAAGAAACTATTTTTTTAATTATGTGTTAACTACTTCTTTCCCCTTAGCCCAATTAACATTAATGAGTACCCATCGAAAAACCAGGTGTGAGGAAATATAAAATTGTGTAGGAATCAGCAATCCAAAGAAATCATGCAGCCTCACCGTGTTTATGAGTGTCGCAATACCGAGGTAAGAAATTCGACTCCTTCCAATTTGACATATCATTCTGTATAAGTTATGAATTAAATGATGTCAGTATGCATACATGAAGATAAAGATTCTTACTGTTACAAATCAAGCCAACAATGAAGAAGTAAGATATTTTGAACAAGTATCAGATCTCATTTATCCTTAGAACACGAATCAGATGTTAATCAAGTTAATATAACAGGGCTTACAGCCAGATCATAAAATTACCAGATTAAGCCACATGAAGTATTTTAATCTAGTGGATTCAAATTGGGCATTACACCAAGAGTGTTGTATCAACCACAAGATCAAATCAATCCAGAAAATGGCGAGATGGGTCCACCCTTATTCTTTTGGTGGAGGCACCACCACACTCGCAGGGTCAGCAACCCACCATATGAGATTCAGAATTAGGGTCGATGGCCCTTGATTCGGGATATGGAACTCTTCAGATGAGAGTCTATGTTCTCCGTGAAGGGCATTCGGTATAAGACACCATCAGATTTGCCACACAGACTACCGTTTTCAGTTTTGTGCATTGTCGTCATTAATAACAAGGTTTAATAAATCAATCGTGAAATCTATTAGAACTTACATCAGACACGATTCATAAACTCCGGAAATTGAATTTCTTTTAAATGCATATTCACAGTAAGATTTAAATACTTACATGTTACAAATCAGATCATGTCACGTACAACTTATAGATAAGTATTAACTGACAATTTATTTAATGAAAATTATCATTCAGAATAGAGAATATAAAATAAAATACTCAAGACACAAACATGATTAGTTAAAAAGATTAATTACGACTAGGAAAAGCTCAGGACATATAAAAAGCTTTGGATTAGTGACCTTATAGTCATCTGGCCAGCAATACACATGAGCCTCGGACGTGGAGTCGTTAGCCACAGTTCCATATTTGAATATTTTCAGATATGAGCATGTATCCCACTCAGGGAGTACTTCAGACCAGTTCAGGGCGTCTGCGAGCCGCCATTTGGGCTTCATAATTAGATTAAATACAATAAAGCATAACTCATGAAATTTGAATACTCAATCTTTAAAAGAATTCAGAGTACCTAAAATCAGCACTAATAAGAACTCGGATATTAAGACAGATTTTATAGACCATATTTTCAGAAATTATGTATTTTTCTAATGTTACTGGGAGGAGTAGTCATTCTTACTCTCAAGTGGCTTGACCCAGTTGAAACTTATTTTTACAGGAGTCATCGGTGGGGAGCAGTGCTTAGGATAAGCGTCATGGTTCTTCATTTTTGGTTGGTCTTTTCTTCATTTGTTTTTCAGTTCAGTAGTTGTATCTGTTTTTTTGGACTTTGTGTACCGAAATATACTAATGTTTCCAATGTATCAGACATTATGTAAGCTTCAAGTGAATCAGATTATGCAATTCTTACCTTTATTAGTTGGCTCGGTGAATCAGTATTTGAGGTACCTTTGTTTATCCTTAACTATTTTTATTACTTCTGCTGTAAGTTTCTTTTAGTACTCTTATTTATGTCTACTATGTACCAGTTTTAATATTGTTGTTTTGTTTACTTCTTATCAAGGAGCCCGGCTGGACTGCTGATTTGTTGTTAAACTAGGTTGGGGTGTTTTAATTGGTATCAAAGCAAGGTTTAGGATCTCATGACCCAAAAATTTCACAGAACCTTACCTTTTAATCTGAATCATTTCTTGGACGCTAGAGTCGTTAAACCAATATCCATAAGTCTATGTGATGGTCATACGAGATGTCTCCCATTGCTAAGTTCAACACGGAGAGTTAGCGGGTGGTTAAATCTTGGTAATCGCTTAATCTTTCAGAGTCAGAAGTAATTATTGATAAGTTTGTGACTTTGCCACCTTTTATTTATGAACTTACGAGTGCAAATCTTGAATTCTTTGTGCATTTTATGACAAATCATAGATCATGTCAGCATAACGCATAAGGCAACTTTCTCAGATCAGTATGTGCTCTTATCCAAGATTGACTTCTATATAAGAAGTGCCTCAACTTAGTGTTTGGAGTAAGGCAGTAACCTGTGTAAGGTTGAGTTCTCATGTTTATCACATTATATAGAAATTCATTTAAGAGATCAGAATCTTTAATGGAAATGTTCACTTCTCCTATGGTAATATGCAATCAAATTCAGCAAGATTATTTATTACCTGATCATTCGCCATGCTGCGAATCACGTTATATTCTCTTAACATGAGTTTATTGTCCCCATTTGCAATAAGATCTTTTATTTACCGACCTTAGAAGCCTCTTAGTTGTGTCAGTATTGGGGGTTTTGGTGTTGAACAACTCTCTTATAAATGAGTTATAATGGTAGTTGCCGATTTTTAGAGTTTGAATCTATAATAGAAGTATACATTCCTATTATAATAGAGTTGGATCTAATTATGGTTATGGCCTGATTTGCAAAGGACAAAGTTAAATTGTTTATAGAACCAAGTGTGGAATTACGAGTTTTATATCAGTTATGATGTGTTTAGAGTTGATGCATGTCAAAAAAATTACTTTTCATGAGATACTATTAGTTTGAAAACCTCTGATATTTGTCTCTAGGAGCTACTGATGCTTCTCAATTAAATCTATTACAGCATGACCCAAAGTATCAGCAGAGTCAATAGTTCATCTACATGAGTTTGATCGAGTTAATATTATTAGACGTAGCAACACTGCCTTCAAGTATGGCTCGTCGTTTATTAACGGTTGATAATGTTAAGTGTCCATCCGCTATCATGAATTGTATAAGTTCACAAGTAAGAATATGGATCAACTCTCTCAGATTTATGGTTTTAATGGCCAATTCGAAGAGTTTGTATTTTCTCCGACTTAAATCTAAATAAGATTTCCATAAGTTATAAATTGGTAAAGAAGATATTTAATAGCCAATTATCAATGTGAGGGTTGATCACTTCGAGTCGACGGGTATGCCCTTCGGGTTGTGCAGTGCCCCCTCCATAATTCAGAAGGGTTTACTTCCACACGACAGTAGAGTGTGTATTTCTTATGTTAGTCATCTTTGCGAGGACATACTCTTCGTGGCTCAAATTTTCAGATAATTTGTACGCCCGAGTAGTACAAATATGTATGTAGGTCTTAAGAAGATAGATTAGTGGCCAGGTTTGAAGAGTGATGTTGCAGAGTATGTTGGAATGTATAAAACATGCAAGTTAGTTAAAGTCAAATGCCAGAGACCAGGGGCAAGTTGTAACTGTTACCTGTTCCATAGTGGAATTTTGAAGATAGATCGATGGACTTTGTTCATGGCCTTCCCAAATTGCAGAATGGGAATGATTCATTATGAGTTATATTTTTTGTCTCTCCAAGGTTGCCTACTTCATTCCTAATACGAGGATGATAGAGTGTGCAGTTGTATGTAGATGGGATAGTTCGACTGCATGGTGTTCACAAGACTATAATTTCAGACAGGGATGACAGGTTTACCTCTAATGAGAGCTAAAGAATGGAGATATGTTCGGGAGCGGTTGATCACTAAGCTGCATTTCAGTACCGCCTTTCATCCCCAATTAGATGAACAGACAGAGTCCACGAAAAGAACTATGGAAGATCTGCTTTGGATGTGTATTCTAGACTTTGGAGGTAAGTGAGAAAATTATGTCACCCTGGTGGAGTTCTCCTACGATAATAGCTTCGAGACAAATATTGAGATGACATCTTTCGAGGCTATTTATGGCAGGCGATGTAGGAAACAATTATATTGGGTTGAAAGTGAAGAGAGAATTACTAGCAAAGAATTTTGGTTTGACAAGACCATAACTTGAGTCAAACTTATCCTGAAGCATATGAAAATAGCTCAGGACAGACAAACCAAGTACTATGATCAGATGCACAGATCAGTGGAATTTAACTTCGAAAACTATGTTTATCTGAAGGTCAGACCAGTCAAGGGTGTCTATCAAATCAAACGGATGAAGAAATCGAGTCCAATGTTAGTTGTTCCATTCGAAGTACTGGAGCGCGTAGGTGAGGTTGCTTATAGGTTGGCCTTGCCCGAGGATATGAGTGGATTACATGAAATATTTCACATCTTCTAGCTGAAAGAACAATTAAAGATTCTAGTCAGATAATTAATACTGAGGAAGCGTCAATCGAATCAAATCTTAGCATCAGTATCAAACCAGCCAAAATAGTAGATTCAAAGATTCAGAAGCTCGGGACAGAGGGGTCCGTTTTGTTAAGTTCTTTGAATAAATTGTGATCGACCAAAGTATACTTGGGAAGTAGAAGAACTCCGGATCAATAAAGATTATGTCTTTCTCTTTGACCCAGGTATGTTTGTAATTTTCAAGCACGAAAATTTTATTAGGATGGGAGATTTGTAACACCCAAAAATTATCGTGTCGCGCTATGTAAATTTCAGGGTGCGACGACGAGCATAATTGTTCGAACTATATACATGACGAGTATGATCTCATTTTGGTCATTTGTTGCGTGTGAATGAATAAATTAAATAAAGTTCGTTAAATAGAACCATTGGAATTACTTTCGGCGAAATTAAGAGGATTGCGGGAGTGTTTATTTTGAAATAATGTTTCGGAGGGGAGTGTTATAATAGAATACCCTAATTTTTTTCCCTAACTAAGCCAAGTCATGTTTTTCCCTCTCAAGATAGACGTTTTATTTGGAATTAACCGCAAAACACGTCGGTTTTAATATAAAAAACGCAACACTTCCTCTCACGACCTATTTTTTGCTCCTGACAGCCGCATGTGGGTTCAGAATCGCTGAAACCTTCCCCCGTCGCTCACGTTTCAGCAGATCGAAGAAGTTTCTCCCTTTGCAGTCGACGTTGGTTGCCGATTTTGTTCCCCTTCACAGCGGTTTTAGTCGATCTCTCCTCACGCAGTCACTCCTAGAGACGGAATCGCCGCACGCCTCACCTTCCGTCTGAAGCCTCCGACGGCTCTATCCGGCGGCCGCAGAGTTCGTCAATCGGTCAGATCGTGTGTCGGTGTTCGTCCAACCCCCACTCCAGTCGTCGTACGACTAAGTTGAGCCCCAGTTTCCAGTCCATAAATCAATTCACTGGTACAGTCTCTCTTTCTCCTTCCTTGGTGTTGTTCCGACCATCTTAGGGTGTCGATTTTTGCTCTCCAAGAGTTTCGGCAGCCCTTTTGTGAGACTCGAGACTTCCTTCCACAATTGATTTCATCAAAAACGATTCCTTAGCATTTTGAAGTCCTCTTTAGCAAAGGGGTAAGTGCATCCTCTGTCACGACCCGTACAATAACAACTATCAGAGTGCGCTACGGGCGGGTCGTGATGCCACATGCATGAGCGAAAGAAATTCCATGTCTGTAAGGTGGGGGTAAAAGTAATATTAGGCTTTAAATAATCATTTTAAGAAACCTAAATTTCAGCGGCTTGGGGAAGTCGGCGCCTAGAGAGGAAGGAGCAGCAGGAGGCTGCCGGCCCTTGCAGAGGAGGAGGCGCATGCGGCGGCAGCAAGAGGAGCATGCAGCGGCAGCAGGAGGCGCATGTGGCGGCAGCAGGAGGCACAGGATACGGGATCGGAAGTCGGCGCAGGAGCGGAAGGAGAAATCGGGTGCCGAGCGGGATGCGGGAAATTTGCGGAAAACACTAGGCCGGTGAAGGATATAACAGGGGGGAGGCTGATTTCATGAAATTACAAAATCGCCACTAACATTATTATTATGATTATTCTTATAAATCGCGTCCAATATACTGGTTGTTACCAGGGGTAGCCTTCTTGTGCTACGATCGCTTAGGAGTCATCTAGATGGAGACATAAGATAACCGAGTAAGAAGAACAGTCAAGCTAATCAAAACAAGATTGAGAATAAAGGTTCTAGTATTTTAATACTGTCGAATACGTAAATCATGTAATAATTACAGCATTTTCATTGGACAACTTTAGGTACTGCTAAAGTAAATGCAATAACGAAATCACATGCAATGACAAATAATTTGTAAATCTATGAGTGTACAATCATTATCTGTTGTTCTTAGTCTAACACTTGTGCAATGAGTTTTACTATGCATGCAATGCAATTTGTGCCTAGAATGCATTCCTAAGAATGTTCATGAATTGATATACATGTCATGTTAAGTGCCCATATCACTTAACATGTCATGCATATTATGTTTCTAATGTCATCGCACTAGAAAATATTAAATTGCTCATATCCATTTAATATTTACAAGTGATGTATATCCTAGTGGAAATTCATATGCACATAAATGTTAAGTTTGTCCATACTCCCTTAATATTCATGTGCATACTACTAATGTTTATGAGTGTAGTGTGAGTGTTTCCGTCTTGAACAACAGACGACGATAATGTGAGTGAAGAAATGTTGCATGCTTATATATTAATATAAGGTTCAAAATATGTGATAACTACAAAGTATTATATCTTTAGATGCTCCTCGCTCTGATACAAACTGTCACGACCAGTACAATAACAACTATCAGAGTGCGCTACGAGCGGGTCGTGATGTCACAGGCATGGGTTGAAGAAATTTCATGTCTGTAAGGCCTGGGGTAAAAGTAATATTAGATTTTAAATAATCATTTTAAGAAAACTAGTTTTGTTTATAAGCGGAAGCTTTAATGTTCCGTGGTAAAAAGAAGTTGATGCGTATGCATTTTTAATAAAACCACGTGTCATGCAGAATTGGTACAAAGTTTTAATGTAGTAAATCAAAGAGATGAACAAGCCATTAATGAAATTCAGTACAGTATACAGCCTAGCAGTTGTACATGACGTCAAAAGAAAATGGCTGACATAAAATACGAAATAATCAATCCGACAGTATAAGAACAAAATACATAGAACCTGATGAAACAACATCAACAAAGAACCTCCAGAAACACTGAAACTTAACGCAGCACAGCTCAGGATGTAGGCGGCGCAGTCACGAATCCCAAGGCTGCGTTCGTTTGTTAGGTTTTATACGGAGGGAATTGATTTTGGTCAAAACCCTCAATTTGTGGGTTTTGGAAATGAGTCAAAACCTTCCTCTTCTTGTTCGTTTGACAAAGGTTTTGAGATGAACGAATCTACTGTTCATCATCTTTTCCAAAACCCGAAGTGGAAAAGTCTGAGAAGAGGGCACACGCGCTTTGCTGGTGAGAAGCTTTGCTAGACATCATCTTGCCACCATCTCTGGCACTGGAAGAGGGCACACACGCTTTGCTGGTGAGAAGCTTTGCTCGAAGTGGAATGCCGGTGAGAAGTTGGAAGTCGGAGAAGCTTCGTTGGTGAGAAGCTGGAAGCCGGTGAGAAGCTGGAAGCTGGAACGCCAAAAGTGGAAGCCGGTGAAAAGCTATGCCAGTTAGATCGGGGAGAAGCTCGGTGAGAAGATTTGTCGGGGAGAAGCTCGGTGAGAAGATTTGTCGGGGAGAAGCTACAGTGTCAAAACCGTGCCAAAACCGACCTAAAGAGGTGGTTTTGGGGTATAGAAGGAATTTTTAAAGAGCAAAACCCATGGGTTTTGGGCCAAAACCAATTCCCTCTCTTAAAATAAGCAAACGAACACAAGAATTGGAGTGTCATGGGTTTTGGTCAAACATCTTCCTCCAAAACCCATAGATTTTCCGTGAATGTCAATTCCTTCCTAAAAAATGTCAAACGAACACCAGAATTGAAATTGAAGGTACTCAATTCCAATTCCTTCCTCCAATTACTGCGAAACGAACGCAACCTAAGGCAAAATCCAAGCAAAAAGGAAAATGCATCGGAACAAGAATTAAACAGTGAACAAGATAATAATTTAAAGTGCAACAGAGGGAACGGATTAATTTGAGTTCCAAAATATCTAGTAGCAAAGCCAGTAAACATTAAAATAACAGAGTCTAACAGAGATACCTTTATTTATTTTTTTAGCCTACTCTGGATTTTAGCATAATTCAATCACGTAATGACATAAGTGGTAACCAATGAAAGGAGTACGTGTTTAAATGATGTACGAAATTCTAATATAAATTTAGATGCAAGGCTTATCAGCAAACCGTGCTTGTTATGGTCATTTGTTGGTTCCCGTTACTAGTTAAACGGAAACTCGATTCAAAGCGTTACATCAATTCAACACCATGTTTCAACGTTTCCCTTAGGACATTAAATGAACTTCAGGATTCATGTTTTGGAGATTCCTAACATATCATGACAAGTTGCTAGGTTAACGGTTCAAATGTTTAGGGCATAATTCATAACGTGAGAGTGAAACAACCTAAATTTCATGTTTGCAAGAGGGAGAGATTTCTCTACTTGTCTTAAGGTGACGCTGAAACAGATGGCGGCAGCTAAGCGGCGCTAGCAAAAGAAATAGTAGCCTTATCCTTGACCTACTCAAGGTAACAAAAAAGATGATATTCGACATTTTGAAGGTTTTCTACATTTATGCACGCATTTTTCAGCGAGTAACCATATCAATAAAGGGGGGTTAGAACTTTACCTCCCTCAAAGTTGAGGAGAGAGAAGGTACCACGAGGGATCAGGAAAAATTGGCGATTCTTGGGTGACGGAAACCCTAGATCGGAGAGGGCATTACGTTGATTTGGAGCACCGAAATTACCAACAAATTCAAATAAATCTGAATAGAGGGGAAGAGAGGAATTCCTTGCCCAAGGAGACCACTTTTGAGCTCAAAATCCGAGGAGAGGATCCGAACAAAACCCTAGGAGACTCCCTTGCAAACCATCGACCAAAATGCAGTGGGTGCGGGGTGGAAGGGTTGCCTATGATTGGAGGAGGAAGACATCCTGCGGCCGGCACCAGGAGGAAGAGGAACTGTCGTAAAGAGGAGATTGTCGGCTCCTAAGAGGATTGGTAGAGCAAGATAGGGCGGCAGTAGCAAGGGGAGGAGGCGTCGGCCCTAAAGAAGGAGATCCCGGCCACGGGGATAAGATTTCCGGCCACGGGGAGGAGATCCGGGGAAGCCGGAGGCGGGATCGGGAGCGGCGAGACGTGCGGACCTCGCAGGAATCGGGAGCGAAAGACCATGGACCTGCTGGTTACGGGATAAGGGGAGGCGGGCTCGTTCGGCTAAGTATAGGAAGGAAATAAAAACCTAAATTTTATTATCATTATTATTATTACTATTATTATTAATATGAGTTGTTACATCCTCCCTTCGTTCCTACCCGTGTTTGTCTTGGTTTCTAAACCCTAACGTAAGGGATTTGCGGATCTCTCTAGTTTCAGTGGGTTGACTCCTTTTAGGATCGAAGAAACCCGAGTAGTGGGAAGGAGGATTCAGAAATTTATCAAAGGAGACTCACTCCTCACCGACTCAGCCTCGTCGTGGTTTAATTATTCTCACTGAAGGTAAGTAAGAAACTTTTTTTAATTACGTGTTAACTATTTTTTCCCCTTAGCCCAATTAACATTAATGAGTACCAATCGAAATCCCAGGTGTGAGGAAGGATACAGTTGTGTAGGAATCAGCAATCCAGAGAAATCATGTCACATCACCGTGTTTATGAGCGTTGCAATACCGAGATAAGAAATTCGACTTCTTTCAGTTTGACATATCATTTTTTATAAGTCATGAATTAAATTATGTCAGTATTACATACATGAAGATAAAGATTCTTACTGTTACAAATCAAGCCAACAATGAATAAGATATTTTGAATAAGTATCAGATCTCATTTAGCCTTATAGCACGAACTAGATATTAATCAAATTAATATAGCAGGGCTTACAGTCTGATCATAAAATTACCAGATTAAGCCACATAACCCGCACGCCTTCCAGTGAGTTCTTTTTCTTCCTTGCCTCGCATACCCGAGAGGAGTCGACGACTCTTGCTCTCTCGCGCTCCCTGCAGTGTTTCCTCTCAGCGATCCCTCCGTCCAGGGCTATGGGAAACCTTTCCGCTTCAGACGACACCAGTCCCTCCTTCCAGAAGCCATCGTCGACCAGTGACGGATTTTCTATTCCGTGTGTACGCACTGGACAACAAACTAAAATTTTTGTTCCCCTTCCTCAGTCGCAGTGGTTCCCAGGCAACAGTTCGAAACTTTTCTTCCCATGTTCTCTGCTTTCCATTTCAATTTCAGAAATGAGGACTCAATCTTTTACTGCGTTCTCAGATTTTGAGGGTTGAGGTTATCTTCTGGCTTTTCTCAACAACCCTAGTTGAGACCGAGGTTTTCGGTTGCGATTGTTTTTCTTCCAGCACGCTTCTTCAGGTAACATCAAAACTCCTTTACAAACATCAGATTCCAAGTGTGTTTTGGATGTATTTCAGAATTTTCACCTTAGCCCTACTTCGAATAATGGGTTCTCTAGGTGAACGTCAAGAGCGACAATCTCAGTATTGGGTTGTAGTCGTCTCCATTTCAGAGAACTTGTGTCCACCACATTTAGAAGAGTGGTAAGTCCCCTTCCGTTAGCAGCGTCAATTCTGGTTTTTGGAGTGCTTTCCTGAGAAACCCTAAGTAAAATCTTATTGCCTAGTTTGAAAATTATTTTAGATCTTTTGTATCGTAGGTGCGGGTCGAGGAGAGCATTTCACCAGATCTCATATTAGACTTTACACAAGGGAAGCTATGCCGCCACGACAGGTGTACGAGCGTCATAACACCGCTGAAAGAAATCCTTATTCTTCCTGGTTAGACATCAGATAGCTAGTATAGTAGTGTTCATTATAATTTAGTAAAATTAATATGGTTGTATGAAACTGTTATTATCGTTAGAGATTTGTAGTTCAATTATCACCTAGCTAGTATATGCAGTATGTAATTAATTTCTAAATATCTCAAATAGTTAACCATACGAACCATATATATACTCGTATAGGATTACGAACATGAAATATTAAATTCAGGAATATGATTGTTAGTCGATTAAATCACTATGAAGAACTGTATTTATCACGCACATATGTTCGCAAGCAGAGTAGCACTAGATAGAAGATGTTTAGTAGGCACGGTTGAGACCTCCTCCCGTGTTTGATAGAGACGCGTTATCTTTCTCATGAGTCGTAGTGTATCTTATGACTCTCAGTGTTTGGGAAATGTTAACCCGTTTTAGAAGATTAGTAGATTCGATTCGTGTCTGTAAGACACTATAACACTTGAGTTTGTTAGTATGACTCGGATCGTTAGACTAGTATTGCGTGATAGAAGCTACTCTGCCTAAAACTTTAAAGAAGGACAAACATAAGTGATTTAAAACTCAAGCTTAGACCGAAACTTAGAAACTTCTATTCAACCAAATTTTCGGAACTTGAGTAATTGTTCTTAACATGATTATCTAGAACAGATATTTATCTTGCTAGCTTTATTTTTAAAAAGCATGCATAGTACACTAACATATAGTTTTTTATAATATAAAACTTATTTTTTTAAAAAAAACATACATTTCTTTTCAAATAATTTTAGTGTTATTAGGACGAATAGTTTTTTTTACTCCCTTTTTTGGGCTGACCCATTTTTGGGCATGTTTTTACAGGGGACTCAAGTGGGAAGTGACACCTAGGATAAGCATGTTTATGGAGTTGCACTTACAGTTTGTTTCCTTTTCAGTTGTTTTTCTTTTTAGTACAATACTGTTTTGTTCATGGACTCTTGTAATGTTAAATGTTTAAAAGTTTTCTTTTACCAGACAGTTTATAGTATTTCAGATGTTCAATAGTTGATTCATTATATTTTCTAGTGGCTCTATGAATTCAGCTTGTTGAGGTACATTTTTACTCTTAGTTACATATTCTTCTTCCGCTGTAAGTTTATATTTCAATACTTTTCTTTTATGTCTGTTAAGTATCAATTTTAATACTATTTCATATTTTACTTCTTATCGATGGGCCCGTCCAGACTGCTGATTTATTGTTAAACTAAGATGGGGTGTTACACGATAACCCTTGATTCTAGATATAGAATTCCTCAGATATAAGTCTATGTTTCCCGCGAAGGACATTCGGTACAAGGCACCATCAGGTGTGCCACACATACTACAGTTTTCAGTTTTGTGCATGCTCGTCATTAATAACAAGGTTTAATAAATCAATCGTGAAATCTATTATAACTTACATCAGAAACGATTCATAAACTCCAGAAAATTATGCATAACAGCAGAAATAGAATTTCATTAAAAACATATCAACAGTAAGATTTACATACTTACATGTTACAAATAAGATCATGTCACATACAACTTATAGATAAGTATTAACTGACAATTTATTTAATGAAAATTGTCATTCAAAACAGAGAATATAAAACAAAATACCCAAGACACAAACATGATTAGTTAAAAAGAGTAATTACGACTAGGAAAAGCTCAGGACATAAAAAGTTTCGGATTAGTGACATCATATTCATCTGACCAGCAGTCCACATGAGCCTCAGACGTGGGATCGTCAGCCACAGTTTCAGATTTGAAGATTTTCAAATACAAGCTCGTATCCCACTCAGGGAGCACTTTAGATCAGTTCAGGGCGCCTGTGAGTCGTCATTTGGGCTACATAATTAGATTAAGTACTGATGTAGGGGTAGGCTACAGGCGCACAAAACCTACAACGTTAGGTGATCGTGCAAGGGCGATACGCTAATCTAACTCTAAATGCAACGCGATGTCGATATTTTAACGAATAAATTTAAGCAATGAAAATTCAGCAACCACGCAGATATTAAAATAGAAAAACAAATATTTATTTTTTGGCAATTTTATGATGGTTTTCCTCCGCTCGGAGGGCCAAAGCAAAGCGCCCGGCGAATAGCTCCTCCTGCAAAATATTAGGGCACCAAAACAAATTCCCACAAACAAAATATCGCAGCAATATATGATAAATTACCAAATGCAAATGTGAATCAAATAATACGATACCACAAACGCTCACAAAATAGAGGGCTGAACCGAGACACTGAAGATTCGGAAGGTCCGGATGCGTAGATCGGCGATTGAAGATGGAACCGGTGGAGCGGTGGCGGTGAGGTGGTTGTCTAAGGCGGAAAAAAGGAGAAACGGGCCGGAAATGAAAATTCCGGCCACTAGGGAATAGATCCGGGTGCGGGTGGATAGATCCAATGTTTGACGGCGGATCCGGGTTACGGGGTGATGGATCTCGATGGAAATAATGGATTGGAGGACGGTAGCACTAGATCAAAAAATAGATCTAGGGTTTTCGGATTGGAGGGAAGTGGATTCACGAAGGGAACGGAAAGGAGTGGACGGCTAGGGTTAGAAACCTCTTGGGGTTGTCGGTTTTGGTGAGGGAAGGTGGCAGTGGGGTTGGGTATGTTGGCAGGAGGCCGGCGGTTGGGAAGGGGAATAGGGAGGGCGGACGGCAGCAGGCGACTGGAATAGGAGGGTACTGTTTAGAAACTATAGAAAAGAATAGTTCATTTCATTAATGAACAGTGCAATGAAAAGGAGGTGGCTGGATTTGCTGGAGGGGAAACTGGGTGCTGATATATGGGGGAAGAAACAGCCGAAGGCTGGCTGTACGGGAGGGTTTTGGACGGTGGAGGCGGGGAGTAGGAGGGGGAAAACAGCGGTGGGGTTAGGAGTTATCTTGGGGAGGAGTTTGGCGGTCTAGGAGTCGTCACCTAGGGTTCCACGGCGTCGGCACCGGGGAGGGATCGCTGGAATCCGGGAATGCTTCTTCTCCAAATCCAACAATGAATCATTTTAGCTCTCATAACTCCTATTTATAAGAAAAGAAATGCTAGGGCATCCCATTCGACAGCTATGATTGGCCGGCGGGAGATGCCTCAAAATACATGAAATAAAAGTCCAAAAAAACATAAAGTAATATAAGATTTTGACTCACGGCGACGCTCCGGACGCAATCGCCGAGTCCGATCGTCAATCCGGGCACACCATATAAGGAAAGTTGTCAAATCAGCCCCGAACGGGCCCAAAGCGCGTCCTCGTCTCTGCTCCGCATCAAGTACAATAATCATAATACATGAAATTTGAATACTCAATCTTTTCGTGAGAAAATCTAAATAACAGGATTTACATTACAACATGCCAACTAACATTATAACATGGGTATGACCCCCTATTTATAGGGGAGAGGAGATAGAAAGATAATACAACAGATGATGCGAGACTAAATTACAACAGGACGACTAAGTGAACTGTCATTTACAGACCGCGTAGAGCTGAGCGGTTGGACAGGCTATCTGCTCCTTAACAAGAATCTGTCGGTCTCTTCTCCTCAGATCATCGCTGACCACCATAAGCGATCAGTCGTCTATAACCGCCAGATTACAATAGCCTCAGCCTCCTAACCTCCAAACCGCAACAGCGTTAGAACACCATGCTTCATCTATCCACAGCGGCCTCAGCCTCCTGACCACCAACCCGCAACAGAGGATAGAACTCCAAGCCTCCCTCGTCTTATCAAGCAGGCGGTCTCAATGACCCTCAGGCCGGCTAGACTGTCAAACCAGTCCGCCAGGCGCAGACCGTCATGCTTCCAGGACCAGACCTCCACAGCAGTTGTCAATACTTCAGAACCAGTCTGTCAATCGCAAACGATCAGACCGTCAGACTGCCCGACCATAAGGCAGATCACCAGACCACATGGCAAACCGCCAGTCCGCCAGACCACATGGCAGACCGCCAGAACCAAACCGCCAGACCGCCAATATCACAAGTTCCAACACTTCCCCTTAAGCTGGAGCATATATGTTAATCATGTACAGCTTGTCACAAACCTCTAAAAGAGAAGCGAAAACTGATTTAATAAAGATATCTATAAGTTTTTTGTCATAAGTGACAAACAGAGTACATATTTGAATCTTCAATATTTCTTCTCTGATGAAATGCCAGTCAACTTCAATGTGTTTTGTCCTTTCATAAAAAACTGGCTTCTTTGATATATATAGCAGTTTTGTTGTCATAAAACATCAGTAAGGGATGATCATATACCTCCCCTAAGCCAAGTATAAGGGCATACAACCATTTCAACTCGCAAGTGATCGAGATCATGCTTCTAGACACAACAGACTGTTTCTTGTTTTGCCAGCTAACAAGATTTCTCCCACAAAGGTGCAAAAACCAGATGTAGACTTTCAATCTTCTTTATTGTCAGCATAGCTGGCATTAGAGTATGCTTCAATCTTCAAATGGTTATGCTTTTGAAATAGTAATCCCTTTCATGGAGACTCTTTCACATATTCCAGAATTTTCAAGGCTGAACGAAGATGACACTCTTTGAGGGCTTACATAAACTGATTGACTTTGCTTACGGCATAGCAGATATCTGGTCTGGTGACAGCCAGATAGATGACTTTTTTCACCAGTCGTCTGTACTTAGTACTATCTGTAAGAAGAGGAGAATCCTCAGTCCAACTCTTGTCATCACCAATGGTCATCGGACAACGAACGGGTCTTGCCCCAAGAAGACCAGTTTCTTTCAGAAGATTCAACGCGTATTTTCGTTGTGAGAGCACTACAGAGTCGTGTTTTTGCGAGATTTTGATTCCTAGAAAGTACTTAGGAGATCTCATATACTTTGTAACAAATGTTGTCGAAAGTGTCATTTCGCTAGATCAATTCTCTCTTTATCATCACCAGTAAGAAGGATGTCATCCACATAGACAGCAAGAACAACAAGCACTTTAGTAGTCTTGTGTATGAAAAGAGAATGATCTATAGAACTTCGAGTAAAGCCAACAAGAAAGCCAACAAGAGAGACAACTTTGCTGAACTTGTCGAACCAGGCTTGTGGACTTTGTTTTAGACTATAAATTGTCTTTCGTAACCTGCACATCTGAGAATCTCCCTGAGCAATATACCCAGGACGTTGCTTCATGTATACCATCTCGTGTAGATCACCATAAAGAAAAGCATTCTTTACATCTAACTGAGACATCTCCCAACCTCTGTTAACAACCACAGAGAAAAAAACATGGATTGTGTTAATGCGAGCAACCAGGGAGAAGGTGTCAAAGAAGTCCACACTATATGTCTGAGTAAAACCCTTAGCAACCAGCCTCGCCTTATAGCGATCAATAGTTCCATCAGTATAAAATTTGATGACAAAGACCCAACGACAACAAACCACATCCGCTCCTAGAGGAGTAGGGACAAGAGTTCAAGTACCCCTTAAGGTCAAAGTCTTCATTTCTTCGTCCATGGCATCTTTCCAATGAGGAATATCAAGAGCTTATTGAAAGGTAGTCGGGAGAACAGTGGCCGACGGAGCAAGAGCAAAGTTCCTTCTGGCTGGGGAAAGACGAGCATAGGAGACAACATCATAAATTGAATGTTTAGTGCACGTTCTAACTCTCTTTCGTAAAGCAATAGGAAGGTCAAGATTCAAACTTATCTTTTGCAGTAGATCCATCCATCGGAGAGATTACTGGCCCGAGAACTGTCAGCAATGGCTCTAAAGGCAGAGAAGAATCGGAAGACAGAGATGGAGATAGAGGAACTGGCATAGAAAGAGGAGAAAGTGGCGTAGGATAAGGAGTAGGCTCGGGTAGAGGTGCAGAAATAATGGGTATAGAAGGATAATCATCGATGGTGAGAGAGTAGAAGCTAGAGAAAAATAAGACATCTTCAAATAATGTGACATCAGCAGAAACATATTGTTTCCTGAGAAGGGGATCAAAACATCGATACTCCTTTTGGGTCAGACAGTAGCCCAGAAAGATGCACTTCACCGAGCAAGGAGAAAGTTTGTCACGACTAGGAGAAGAGGAGTGGACAAACGTTGTACATCCAAAGACACGGAAAGGTGAACGAAATGGTTGGGCTCTTGGATGTATGATGGGAAATGGGGTTTTACCTTGAAGAACCGATGAGGGAATACGGTTGATGAGATAACAAGAGAGAAGCACATCATGACCCCAATATGACCGGAGAACATTCATTTGTGTGAGAGTATGTGAGTGACATCCAGAAAATGGTGATTTTTGCGTTCAGCAACACTATTTTCCTGAGAAGTGTGTGGACAAGTGGTTTGATGAATTATGTCACGATGCATACAAAACTCTGGAAATTGTTGACTAAATTATTCTCTCTAGCATTATCAGTACAAAGTATATTGATAGAAACATCAAACTGTGTACGTATCTCATTGTAAAACATAGTGAACACAAAAAAAAATCAGAACATTCTTTTAAAAGAAACAACCAAGTACATTGAGAGAAATTATCAACAACAGTAACAAAATACATACTTCCCCTACCAATGAACCTAGTAGGAGAAGGACATCAAATATCTGAATGAACAAGATCAAAGGGACGAGAAAAACTACTTCCTTGTCTTGCCGGATAGGAGGAGCGATGGTGTTTGCCCAGTTGACAGGTGTCACAGTTCAGAGAGTCCTCTAGAGGTAAATTCGATAGGAGTTGGTAGATGAGGAGAGAAGGAGGATGACCAAGGCGAAGATGTCATTGGAGAAGAGAAGAAGAGAAAGCAGTGTCATTCTCTAGGAAGAAAAGCTCATTGCTTTCAGGTCCAGTAGCAATCGTCTTCTTGGAGTGAGGATCCTAAAAAGACAAGAGTTGGATGTTAATGTAACCGTGCAGTTTAGTTGTTTGCAAAGAGCAAGAACAGAAAGTAAATTGCAAGGAAAAGATGGCTCATAGAGCGTGTCCTCAAGCCTCAGTGACGGAGTGACGTGTACCAGTCCCGCGCACAGGAGAAAGAGTATCATTCGCAACAAAAACCGGAGGAGACCGGTTATGCTTGTCCAAACAAGAGAACAAACGAGGATTGTCTATCATGTGATTAGTAGCTCCTGAATCAATAAGCTACTTACCCTGAGTAACCACATTAGCACTTCCTGAAGAAGAGGCAAGGGATGTGGAATTTCTTGTGGTGTCACCCGCGGACGAGCGAAGATGAGGATACTTGGCCCAACAACGATCAACAAGACGTCATGTCTTGTCACAATGAGAGCAAAGATGGCAAGACAGACCATGCCCACCAGAGTAACCTCAACGGCCACTAGAATTTCCAGAACGAGCTGGATGAGCAAAGGAGTCGGGATGGGGTGGGGAGGAAAGTAGAGGGCGCTGAAGAAGAGTAATAACAGCGGCGATACGAGCAGCAGTAGCAATGTTGATCTTTTTGCCCGTCCTACCTTGACTCTTGTTGCTGCTTACCAGGAGGTGCAATCCCTTGGCACTAAAATACTTCAACATCGCCTCTTCTCCACTGATCTTGTTGAACAATACAAACACTTCCAGGAACTTCTGGCTGTGTGTTATCTTCTTCGCATTCTTGAGTCTTATGACATGACTAGGAAACAAATTCTCGGCGAAGATGACTCTCCCAGTCTTGATTATAACGTGTATATGCGCGAAATCTGAGCGCCCTTAGAGTACAGAGCAGCAAGATGAGTCCAAACAGCTTTGATCGTCTCATCATGGCGAATGATGGGTAGGAATTCATCAGACAGACTATTAGCAAGTCATGTCCTGACTAAAACATCACTGACATCTCAGTCATAAAGGCAGCGTACCCTCGAACAGGATGGTCATCAGTGAGATGATGGCATTTGCGTTGAGACCATAGCAAGAACACAAATGAAACACTGCAGTCCGGATAGTTTGGGTTAGTAAGAAGCAATTCCAAGACTGACAGAAGGAGTGGAAACAACAGGAGCGGTCTGAGGGGAGGATGCAAACAAAGTGGAAGAAGAAAATTTTGTAGTCTCCATAGAAAGATCGGACGGAAGAAGAAACCGCGCGACAAGACAGATTTCACAGCACAGAGACATCGGAGAAAAGAGCGCAGCAAGCGGTTAGAAAACCGGAGCCCGCAAAAGAGCTTAGCGGGCGGTTAGAAACCGGAGTCAGCAAAAGAGCTTAGCGGGCGGTTAGAAACCAGAGTCCGCAGAGACCGCAGAAGAGCTCAACGAGCGGTTAGAAAACCGGAGTCCACAGAGGTCGTAGAAGAGCTCAGCGGGCGGTTAGAAAATCGGAGTCCGCAAGGATCGGGTTTGCTCTGATACCATGTGAGAAAATCTAAATAACAAGATTTTCATTACACAAAAAAAGTTAAATTACATGGGTATGACCCTCTATTTATAGGGGAGAGAAGATAGAAAGATAATACAACAGACGATTTGGGACTAAATTACAGCATGTCGACTAGGCGAACTGTCATTTACAGACCGTATAGAGTTGAGCGGTTAGATAGGCTATCCGCTCCTTAACAATAGTCCGTCGGTCTCTTCTCCTCAATTCGTCGATGACCACCAGAAGCACCAGAAGCGGTCAGTCGTCTATAACCTTCAGACTGCAGCGGCCTCAACCTCCTGACTTTCAAACCGCAACAGCGGTTAGATCATCATGCATCCTCAATTCGTAGTGGCTTCAGTCTCCTGACCACCAACCCGCAACAGCGGATAGAACTACAAGCCTCCATTGTCCTATCAAGGAGGTGGTCTCAATGACCCTCAAGCCAGCTAAACTATCAGACCAGTCCACCAGACGTAGACCGCCATGCTTCCAAGACCAGACCGCCACAAAAGTTGCTAATCCTTCAGAACAAGTTTGTCAACTGCCAACGATCAGACAGGCAAACCGCCAGACCATAAGCAGACCGCCAGACCATAAGGCAAAAGGCCAGACCACACAACAGACCGCCAGACCAGACCACCAGTCCTCCAAACACCCAGACCGCCAAAACCAAACCGACAAACCACCAATATCACAAGTTCCAACACTTTTAAAGAATTCATAGTACCTAGAATCAGCACGAATAAGAACACAGATACTAAGACAGATTTCATAAAGCATATTTTCAGAAATTATGTATTTTTCTAATGTTACTGGGAGGAGTAGTCTTTCTTACTCTCTAGTGGGTCTGACCCAGTTGGAACTTATTTTTACAGGGGCCATCGGTGGGGAGTTGTGCTTAGGATAAGCGTCACGGTTCTTCATTTTAGGTTGCCCTTTTATTCATTTGTTTTTTAGTTCAACAATTGTGCCTGTTTTTTTTTTGGACTTCGTGTACTGAAATATTCTAATGTTTCCAATGTATCGGACATTATGTAAGCTTCCAGTTAATCAGATTTTACATTTCTTACATTTATTAATTGGCTCTGTGAATCAGTATTTGAGGTACCCTTGTTTACCCTTAACTGTTTATATTGCATCTATTGTAAGTTTCTTTTAGTACTCTTATTTATGTCTGTTATGTACCAGTTTTAATATCGTTGTTTAGTTTACTTCTTATCGCGGGGCCCGGCCAGACTGCTGATTTGTTGTTAAACTAGGTTGGGGTGTTTCAAGGTGCGCCTCGGGAGCGCCACAGGCGCATCACCCTCCTAAGCCATGTTGGGGCGCACGGGAGTGCGCCCGGCGCCTCAGGCGCGCGCCTTGATAACACAGGGTCTTAGATAAACCATGACGCACGACGAATATACAGGTGACTGAAGACGAATACCCAAACACTAAATGCAATACAAGCATCCGCGCGATGAATGCATTGGACTTATGACAAACCCTAAAATTAAGATGCAAGAGAATGCTTGTAGTTCAATGGAGCAATAATTGAGAATCATAAACCCTAACACAATGCAACTCTCAAATCATGCAATTTAAGTCCAACACAGTTAATAAAACAAGAAAATTTTAAATCTCAAGCATATCATCACAATTAATTGCAGAAATTCTAGTTAGGTTAACAAGAAGTAATTGCAACTAATTGAAAGTACTAAGAATTAGAGCGGGGAAATGAGGGCACACATTTATGTGAAATAAAAGAGTTAAATTAATTAAGTGTGGTAATACTAGAAATAAAAGAATATCCGTACAAATGTAAAAGACATGAAAATAAATGCCGATCTCACAAAGGGGACGATGGTGGAGAAGAAAATCTGGCGACGGTCGTGACTACCCGAAGCGGAAAGTGTTGTTGAGGGGACAGTCGAGGTCGGGGGGGCTTGGGGAAGTGTGGGTGGTTGTACTGAGGAGCTGGAATGGAAGACTTCAAAGGTGGGGGTGGTCTGCAGGGTGCTAGGGCAGAGAGAAGGGAGGCTGGTCGTGGTTGTGTAAAGCTGGTCGGGACTGTGTAAAGCTGGTCGATGCTGAGATGGGAGTCTGGGGGGTGTCGAAGAGCTTGCGGGCCTGGTGGAGGTGTAGGAGGAGGCATGGGGGCAAAAGGGCGGCGGTAGGATCTTTTGTGGAGGGAGGTGAAGGTTGGGAAATGCTCTAGGAAAGGGGGAGTGGTGGCTATGGTCAAGGGGAGTAGATGTGGCTGTCCACATCGGAACTAAAGAAGGAGGTGGTTGGCGATGTCGAAACTAGAGGAGGCAGTTGATGATGTCGGGACTGGAGGATGAGGTGGCTGGTGTGTAACAGCCCGTCTGGACCACCACAATTAAAATCATTTAACTCCTTGAATGACAGAGATTAGCATATTTTTTAAAAACTAGTCTAAATAAAATGGTGTGCAATAAGAATATAAATGTCTATATCTATCACAGGAGACTGAGCACTATAGAATGTCAACAGACATAAACTAGCATTAATCAAATAGTTCTTGATACAGCATCGGTATAAACATCTACCCATATATGCCCTTAGATACAAAATACAAAAGTAGGGCATCACATCATAGTCACTACATCTGGATCAAACAAAACTAGACTAATTATACTTCACTTTGCACTCCCAGACTTTACGACACTAGACTATGAACCCTAAACCTATCACTAAGGGTCTTTTTTCCCTTTGTCGTGCTCGTTCATCCTCTCCAGTACTCCTGCGATGACCTAGACCCAAAGTTAATATTTTTCCTCTGTCACTTGTCATCATCCTTTTTCTGATAATTTACAGGTAATTTTATCCTCTACCTTTTCTAATCCAAAGAATGTTGAAATATAAAGAATTTCTCATATAATGATTAAGTGGGATCTTACCTCTTTAATTCGTTGCAAAATGAAAGAAACGCAAGGCATTAAATAGCAGGTGTATATCTAGTGAAAAAGCAGTGTAAGAAAATTTCATTAAGTACTAGTAAAAAGGAAACATGATATTAAAAGCATAAGATTTGCATTAGAATCATCACACTAGTCAATCTATATTTCTTGCTACATGTCTTTCTTTTAGCTTTTTAACTTGATTTTTCTATCTTTCTGATTCTTCTTTTTATATCTCTATCTCATTCCTTACCTCTTAATATCTTTCTCATTCATATGACAATTAAGGGTAACTTGTTCTTTAATCATCAAAATCATCTTAACATGTGCACATTTCTTTTTGGTTCAGGGCTATCACAAGTATGGAGTCCTTATGGAACACCTGAATCTACAACTCATCACTATCTTGATTCAGGGCTATCAACAAGCATGGAGTCTCTTATGAGACACCTGAACCTATCTTTTCCTTGCATGTAATTCATACCTCCTTGCAAGTGTTAACCCTTGACATTGTCATGTTCTTATGCATCAATACAATTTTTTTTCATTTTCATTTACCTTTTTTATTAGTATCAATGTCATAGGTTGTGCTTTTATTTGTGCTCCCTTCAAAATTCATGTATTTCAAAATATTGAGTCACCTACTATTGACTTATGTTAACAAAGCATTTTGAATATATTTAATTGGGTCATTGCCTCATTGGTAGAATTTAGAAAATTTCTTCATCATAAAATATATATATATACATCCAAATATCCATGCTAATATATAGTGTGCAAGCATAAATATACATATACATCTTTGAACGACCAGGATGAAGAGAATAAGGCATATTAGGGTATTACATGGCATGATAGAATAATTTAAGTTTTATTTGTAATTTATGGCAGATCTTTGACTTGACAAGATTGCACAGCCCATATTCGTCGAGGGTAGGCCCAACGTAATTAAATTATAGGCCTACGATAGGAAGAAGGTTGACCATTGACCAAGGAAGAGGCGGGCGATGTGCCCCAGGCGCACCTCAGGCGCGCCTGCACCTTTCAAGGTTTTTTTTAAATAAAAAATTTGAGTGCCTCAGGCGCGCCTGTGCCTTTCAAGGTTTTTTTAAATAAAAAATTTGAGATGGGCAAAAAACATGATCTCAAGCGCACCCCTAGGCACACTTGGGCGTCCAATTCGCTGTAATTGAGCGAATTAGGCGCACAATTCACTGAAAATCAACGAATTCGGCGGCGAATTCGCTCAATTCCAGCGAATTCGGCGGCGAATTCGCTCAATTCCAGCGAATTGGGCGGCGAATTCGCTCAATTCCAGCGAATTGGGCGGCGAATTCGCTCAATTGGGCGGCGAATTCGCTCAATTCCAGCAAATTGGGCGTCCAATTCGCTCAATTTCAATGAATTGAGCGTCCAATTCGCTCAATTTCTTTTTCCCCGAATTGTGCGTCTCGCGTGCCTCAGGCGTGCGCCTGCGCCTAGACTCCAGGGGCCCGTTTCGCCTCGATGTGCCTTGCGCCTTTGATAACTTAGGGCAACGGTGATAAACTTTGGATGCGGAGAATCCAAGTATCGGGGTAGCTTCAGGGAGGTGATATGGTGAGTAGCACCTGAATCCACTATTCAGCTCAAACTAGTGGAGAGACAAGCGATACCTTCATTAGATACGGAGGCAACAAAAGCAGGCGAGTTGTGGAGCAACTCTTGAAGTTGTTGGAGCTGAAGGAGGACTTCATCAAGATCAGCACGAGTGGCCGGCGGGCTGAGAGCGGCAACAGAAGCATTTGGACGAGGAGGGAGACTATGTATGCGGCAGTAGGTGGCCTCAAGATGGTCATCCTTACCACAGAAAGAACACTTAGCTCGCGGTCGGCCTCCTCGGCCCCTCCCCCGAGAGCCTGAACGTCCTCCACGAGCAGGGGGAGGGGGAGGTAGTAATGACGCCGAAGAGTGCTGGAGAAGAGCCGGGGAGGGAGGTCCGATAGTATTAGGAGGTGGTGAAACCTTTAGCAGCATGGAGCACACATCAGAGAATGAGGGAGTAGCAGCAAACGAGAGGATCTGAGCACGAACACTCTAAAGATGAGGCGGGACACGAGCCATCATCATGGCAATACCGACTGTTTTCTTTTGAGCGCGCTGGGCAGCGAGATTCGTAGTAGGGGGCTGATGCTGAATCTAGGCTTCAACCAACGTCTTGGACCGAGCAACAAAAGAGGTTAAGTCAGCAGCACTGCTGGGGTCAAGGCTCTGGAGATCAGTGATGATGTCATAGAGGTGCTCGAGACCGTTCTTGCCTGAGTAAAGAGAATGGAGCTCATCCCACATCGCTTTGGCCGTCTCGTGATGCATGGTCATGTGGTAAGGTTCGTCATTAAGGGAGTTGAGAAACCATGTTTGAACACGACCATCATTACGAAGCCAGTCGTCGGTAGGTGCAGAAGGAACATCCAGGGTTAAATGATGTAGAAATCCTTTGGACTGAAGGATTCGGCGAACTGAATGCACTCACTCCACAAAGTTCTTCCCAGTGAGGCAAATGGTGGTAATCCTCAATTCGTCACGGACTTCAGGGACGGGGACATCCGCCTCAACTGGAATAGAGGTCGCAGTAGAAGAACTCATGTCAGGCGGTTAAGATAAGCGGTTAACTGACAAGCGGGTAAGAGGGCAAAGGGAGACAGCCCGCTCGGGAAGAAGAAGAGGCCGGCAAGAGGAACCTCGGCGAACACAGGGAGCAACCCGAGCGAGAAGCAACAGCGAGCAGAGCAGAAACATCACAGGTCGCGGCGGACAAAACAACCAACGACCAGCGACCAGAGGAGGTCGCAGCGAACAGAAAACCACAGCAACTAGAGAAGTGAAAGCCGCCGGACAGGAGGCCGCAGCGGGTAGTCAAGGCGGAAGAAGAGTAGGCCGGAAGAAGACAGCGGGCGTTCTAAATGGAGGTGGGCCCGACTAGAGTAGCGGCTAGAGCAACGGCTAACGCAAGCGGCCAGACCACGCGGCAAAGAGCAAGCGGCTAGATCAGGCGGCAAGAGCAAGCGGCTATAGTAGTGACTAGAAGAAGCGGCCAGAGCAGGAGACCGCGGCGAGAACAGGAGAAGAACTTTGGGACAGACCACGCGGCAAACCGGTCACAGAGCAAGGAAAGACCTCGCGGCAAAGAGACAACCCGCGCAGTAAACCTCACAAGAAACTTCGACCAAGAGAGACGTTGGAGAGCGCGACTAAAAAATTTCTGCTAGACAAGAAGAGAAGAGTTGCAGCACGAAGAGATGACAAGAGTAGCGACTAGAAGAGGAAACAGCGCAAGAGAAGATTGTGGTTAAGCCAGTAGAGATTGCAGCGGCTAGAAGATCCGCGAAGGAGAGGCCGGCAATAAGAAGAGCAGCGGTTAGAGGAGAGGAGGTCGCCGCGACTAGAAGAGAGGCCGGCAACAGAATAATAGCAGCTACAGCAGAGAAGAGACACGAGGCAAAGCACAATGGTAAGACGGAGATCGGCGGCTAGGAGTGGAAGACCGCGCGAGATGAGGTGGTTCCACGGGAGAGAAAGGAAAGCTATAAAAGCGTAGAGAGAGAGGAAGGGGGTGGTTCCACGAGAGGAGAGGAGAAATCGGGCAGAGAAAAGGAAGACCGCGGAGGAGAGGCAGTTAGACAAGCCGGCGGGTAACAAGGGTAGTAACCGCAGGACCTGGGCAGTTAGAAAAGAACTATCCGCCCGAGACCGGAGGTAGGACTGGGCCCTCTGATATCATGTAGAATAGTACACGAGTAATGCAGGAAAACCAGTTAACCTTGTATATGCTTCTTCAGTATGTAAATACAAGTATGAGTACAAATATATATGGAGAGAAGAGAGAAGAATCCCAAATCCAAGATGTGGGACTGAAACAAATAGGAAGAAAATACACAAATAGGCCAAAACATGGGCTTTTACATTGTCTTTTCAAACAAAGATAAACATCATTAAGGAAACGGACAACTCATCTTAGCATGAGGTTCATTATAAATCTTTCGAAAATGAGGGTCCCATCCCCTATAAGTATTTCATCTAATTGTCTTAGATACAAGCGATCACTCTGGGTTGTCATGATTATGAAGTGGAGAAAGAAAATGATGCCATAAATGGAAAAAAAAACTAGAAATGTCCAAGAGAAAAGACCGAAGATGAAAATTAAGTTGCGGTAAAGCAACGCACTAAATCTTTAACGGATGCACGATTCACTCTCTGCTACTAAGATGATGCAAAATGGAATTAACTACGAAATCTTACCCATGATAAATGATTCTTGATCTCAATTGGTCATTCAAATCAACTTTCAAAGAGCTATTTAAGTATTACAATTGATTGAAACAATTAGGAATTTGTAAATTTTAAGAACATAACTTCTAATTTGTTTGATAATAAAACTTAGACAAACATTATAAACTGGATAGATTGTCAGGAAGTTAAACATTAAGCATATAAATGAGTTATTTTATGTAGAAAACATGACTAACACCTAAACTAGCAATCATAACATTGTCGAGTTCCATACCACATCTATTTGGTATTAGGCCTCAAGTTCAGATTTAGTCTAGAATATGCAGGAGTACAGTCTATAGATCATCCAACTCATTACCGCTCTGCATTTAATCATATTCTATTAACCAAACTAGTTTGAGAAAATATAGTTTTACCCACCCCATTTAGCAGGTTAATTACCGCAAAGCCTTCCTTACTAGAGTGACAAAGAGTTACCGTTTTACAGAATTTGTTCAAACATCAAGCAAATCCACAAGGTTGAAAATTTCCAACTTTAAACATGCACTGTTTTACAAGGTGTCAAAATATTTTTAATAAATTAAAGTCTATAAGTTTAATATATAGCCTCACTGCAAAGGCATGAAGAAATACTGCCAAAATACCAGAAGAAAAACTTAGTATATTCCAGAAGAAAAAAGTAATGATCAGATCTGTCCTAATCACTTCTCCATCATTTTTCTCATCTTCTTGCACGTGGAATTAAGATAAAATCAGGATATAAGTTAGAACTCCTCTAAAGAATTGAACAGGTAATCCCTATATAAACAAAGAGATTACAAAAAGTTAAAGGTTTCTTCAAGCCGTGAAACAAAATATTCACACTTCCAATCATCACGTGGATCATATTCATAGATAGCACAAGGAAGTCTCAGCCCTAAACATATTTTTAGTACCAATTGAGATATGTGAGCAATAGATCCTTACAAATCCTGAAATTCATATGCCAAAAGGAAATGTGATGATCGAATTGAGAGAATAAGAGACCTGTCAGGAGTGAACACTGACTTACAGAAATATCTTTGGGAAGCATGATTCTGGATTGACCATAGAAGTAGCCAATTCCCCCCAACAGATTTGCAATTGCTGTCTTACCAACATGCGTTGACTCTAAATCAACCTGAGCAGACGAAATAGTTCAGAATAAATATTCTTAGCTACAGAATATGCATTAATGATATAAAAAAATATGTTGACTGATTGTTTGAATGCAAGAAAATCATTATTTCCCGACAAAACAACACACCTCTGTCTGTACCGGGACTTGATTCTTATAAGCACATTACAAGATAGGCTTTCAAAAATAAACTAACTCATGCAAATGTAGCGTCAGCTAAAAAGGTTCACATAGGGGTTGTTGCAAACTGTCGTTGCCCCATTGCAAACTGCCGTTACCCCATTGCAAACTATATCATACATATTTAAGGAAAAATATAGGCTCCGGTCAGTGAGATAGAATTGGAATTAGATGCAAGAATTAGTTCAATTCCAACTCCTATCATGATAGAAAATGTTCTAAATTTCCATTCTCATGTTCATCTTAACAATAGAAATGAAACTAGTCAGTTTGTTGTTCGATTGAAAGAAAGAAATAAGATAAAACATTACTAGTTCTGATAATACTAAAATAAATTAGTAGCAACTAGCAAGTGTTATTCATAATATATTTTATAGCATCGCCTTTATTGATTAGGCACCATTCTTTAAAGTCATTACAAAATCGATACTACATCACATGTCAATCAAATATTCTTTATTTTTTACGTCACTAGAATTCTCTCTAGAAAATTCTTTTTCTAAAAAGTCACTAGGATTTTGTTGATGTTATTGGTATTGAGCCTTTATCTGTGTATGGGATTTAGTCCCACATTGTATGTCAAGTTGTAAGTGTCTATGTATTTTCTATTTAAAGCCCCTATGTGGATGAATGAAATCACAACTTCTACTTTCATTTCTCTCTTCCAACATGGTATCAGAGTTAGGTTCTGAAACCTAAAATAAAAAAAATTCTCCTTCCACTGATCGTGATTTCCTAATCCCGTGAAGCCCTAATCCCCCGCTGCTCCACTTCTCGCTTTCTCTCGGCTACTCGGTTCGACCCGTCGACAAGGCCGAAGACGCGCTCTGCTCCCACTCACGTTGACGGGATCGACTACTATGCTCGTCAACGGGAGCGGCTCCTTCTCCCTCCGCCTGCGTTCGACATCGCCTGGTCTCTTCGACGCCTGTTCAGGACGGCTTCTTCCATCGTTCGTTGAATGGAGCTTCTTTTGTCATCCCTTTCTCATCTTCTTGGGGGGGATCCTTCCCTACCGCCTTTATCGCAGATCTTCAATGGGTTAATTCCGCCGGTCAGGTCTGCTTCTTTTGTCGAGGCCGTTGTCAGCGGTGCGGGACTGCTCCTGTCGGGTTTGCCTTCAGCAGGCCCTCCGGATCTGTTAGCTTTTCAAGCAATCTCTGTCAATCAGTCGGCGTGTGCATAAGTTACTGCGGGTTCCCAGTCGCTAGTTGGCCCTCTGCCATCTGCTGCTCCGCCTCCTCCGGCTTGGTGGAGGCATGTTGTGGTTGCCTCTATTGACTGCCCTCTACTGAACTCGTTGGGCCGTTGCTGCTCTTATCTTCTGATGTTGCACTCCTGCAGACCTTCTGGCTCTGTCTTTCTGCTCGTCGGGGATATGGATCTGTTTCCCCCTTCGCTCGTTGTTGATGGTGCTAGAGTCGTTTATTTTGTTTAAAGTTGTTTGTTGTTGTGTTTGCTCGTGTCTCTATGAGATTTTTGCCTTCTTGCACGTGATATCCATGATCACTCGTTGATGATTTGCTCCACATCTTTCATTCTCTTTCGCATGTTGTGTGTGTAGGTGATGTTGGTTGACCGGTTTCTTGTGAGTCCACGTCGTGTGTGGGTCTTGCGTCGTGTGTGGCTCTGCGTCGTGTGTGGCTATGTCCCCGGGTTGATTCCCCGGTTTGGAATTTCCCCCGGTGTCTCGTTTGATGTTTTGTCCCGCATCGCCTACCTCCATTGTTGTTATTTGATGTGTCCAAGCAAAAAGGTCCCCCCTTCAGCTTGAGGGGGAGTGTTGGAAATATCACAATGTCGGTCTATTTGTGTTGATGTTATTGGTATTGAGTCTTTATGTGTGTATGGGGTTTAGTCCCACATTGTATGTCAAGTTGTGAGTGTCTATGTATTTCCTATTTAAAGCCCTGTCTATGTATTTACTATTTAAAGCCCCTATGTGGATGAATGAAATCACAATTTCTACTTTCATTTCTCTCTTCCAATAGATTTCATTCTTGAGAACTTTATCTAACTAGGAATCTCCTACTTGAATTATTTTCTAGAAACCTCATCAAGATTTTTCCTAGAAATCTATCACTTAATGGCTCTATCACACTGGGATTGTTTCCTAGTTTCCATATAGAAAATTTCTATTATGATAGAAAAAGTTCTAAATTTTTCATTCTTATGTTCATCTTGACAATAGAAATGAAACTAGTCAATTTGTTGTTAGGTCGAAAGAAATAAATAAGATAAAAACATTACTAGTTCTGATAATACTAAAATAAATTAGTAGCAACTGTTACTTATGATATATTTTATAACATCGCCTTTATTGATTAGGCACCTTTCTTTAAAGTCGTTACAAAATCGATACATCACATGTCCATCTAATAATCTTTACTTTTACATCACTAGAATTCTCTCTAGAAATTTCTTTTTCTAAAAAGTCACTAGGATTTCACTCTCGAGAATTTTATCTAACTAGGATTCTTCTCCAAAAATTATTTTCTAGAAACCTCACCAAGATTTTTCCTAGAAATCTATCACTTAATAGTTCTATCACGCTGGAATTGTTTCCTAGTTTCCATATAGAAAATTTCTCTAGAAACACTAGATTTTTCACTTATAAAGTCTTTCTAACTAGGATTCGCTTATCTAACTCTAAAGATTCTCACTCTAGAAATTCTCTCCAAAAAATATTCTTTATAAATATTCCTACATCCATTTCTCAAAATTCTATATTATTATGTGTGTATCTCACACTCAAATACTTTCTCTCAAGAATTTTTTTTATTAACTCACTTTCTAAATATAGAAGGGGAGCCTTGGCGCACCGGTCAAAGTGTTGTTGTGAGACCTTGAGTTCATACGTTCGAGTCTTGGAAGCATCCTCTTGCAAGTAAATATTCGTAAATATCCGTAAATCAATTTGGATATAAAACTTAATTTCAGGTTTCAATCGCAAGTAAATATTCGTGCGCGCGGTCATTGGATTCAGGTACGTTTACTCCCTGCAGTTTTTGATTCGGGATAAATCTAATTCTAATATATTTAAAGATTTTGGTGTCGTCGTATTTACAATTTTGCGCGGAGCAGCGCTTGGTTTTATTGGTTTTGGGAGGGTGTGGCATATTTGAAAGTAAGCGGAACTATATTAAAAATGCACGATTTCAGCCCCTTTCCCCCACGATTTGCATAACCGCACGGTTTACACGTCCCCTTAAATCCATTATGTGTTCAATAAAACCAATGGCCCGCTCTTTCCTCTCCCTCACAGTTCTCCCGATAGAATTTTAGGGTTTCTGTGTCCCGTCTCAGCGACCCGACGACGCTCCATCCCCATTTTTGTCGTCTACAGCTATCGCAGCGGCTTTTCCCTCCGTCGTCATCCCTAGGCGCCCCAGCACAGCTTTTCCCTCCCACCGATCGTCCAGTTGACGGTGCCAAAGCCCTAGCCGCTCCAGTCCGTCGGTGAAAAGAAGCGTAGGTGCAGTCCTTTTTGCCAGAAACTGTCGTAGCCCTATCTGCTACTTGTAGAGGTCGTGGACACCTTTTCGGGGTCCGTCGGCCCTCCTCGACGTCTCTTCCTCTTTTGGTTGTCCAGGTAACCGCCATTTTGTCATTTCATTAGCTCCTACAGTGTTAGTCCGTGCAAAATCGTGGTTTCTTCTTCCCTATTCTTGATTTTAGAAGTTGGAACTGATCATTTTTCCCCATTTCGCGGCCAGAAATCGAAGGTTTACCTCTTGCCCCGACAACCTAGTTGGGGCCAAATTTTTCTGAACAAATCAACTTTGTCCAGCAGCTTACTCAGGTATCGTCGATCTCTACTTGCTCAATTCAAAAGTGTTACCCTAAATTTAGCATTGTTCAAAGTTTCCAAGGTCCTTGTTAATTTGGTGGGTGTCATTTTCAGTCGTAGTTGGATTGTCAACGTCTAATTTGGGCAAGGCCTCTTTCATTTCAGAAATCTTAACCCTTCACTGTTGGAGGAGTGGTTAGTACTTTTTCGTTGTCTTGTGATAACATTTTTGAAATTTTAGGATAACTAAAAATATGTATAAATGTATAATGTGTTCCTTTTGGGCTTGTGAGGAATTTTTGGGAAAAAGAAGCCAGTGATTATTCAGAAGAGGATACGTATTTTCAAAGTAACCTTTTCAGTCATGTTGTTGCGCCGCGTTTATGAGCGCCGCATTTCATCTGTAAGAAATCGACTCCTTTTAGTTAGACATATCATTTTGGATAATTCATGTATTAAATTATCTTAGTACACGTATATGAAATATAAGTTTTTATTATCATAAACCAGACCAACAACGAAGGGATAGGCTAATATAATTGATAATTAGATACTATTTAGCCAAAAATCATGAATCAGATGATAATGAAATTGACAAAGTAGGACCTACAAACTGCTACTAAAATAATAACTTAATTCACGATTAGAACTAGTTTAAAGTGTAAGATACACTTAGGCTAGAATACTAGATTAAGTCACATAAAGTATTTTAACCTAGTAAACTCAAATTGGGCGTTACACCAAGAGTGTGGAACCAACCGCAAAATCAGATCAATCCAGAAAATGGCGAGAGGGGTCCACCCTTACTCTTTTGGTGGAGGCACACCACCGCACTCGCAGGGCCAGCAGCCCATTATACGAGATTCAGACTTAGGGTCGATGACCCTTGATTCCAGATATGAAACTCCTCAGATAGGAGTCTGTGTCCTACGCGAAGAGCATCAAATTCATGACACTATTAGGTTTGCCACTCAGACTATAGTTTTTAGTTTTTGCGCATGGTCGCCATTAATAACAAGATTTAATGAGTCAGTCGTGAAATCTATTAGAATTACAGCAAACACAAGTCATAAACTCTAGAAATTATACATAACAGCAGGAATTGAATTTCTTTTAAATACATATCAACGGAAAGATTTAAATACTTACATGTTACAAATCAGATCATGTCACGTACAACTTATAGATAAGTATTAACCGACAATTTATTTAATGAAAATTGTCATTCAAAACAGAAAATAGAAAACAAAATACTTAAGGCACAAGCGTGATTATTTAAAAAGATTAATTACAACTGGGCTAAATACAAAAGCTCAGGACATATAAAAAGCATCAGATTAGTGACCTCATACTCATCTGGCCAGCAGTCCACATGAGCCTCAGACGTGGGATGTCATCCGCAGTTTCAGACTTGGAGATTTTCAGATACGAGCCTGTATCCCCAGTTCAGGGCGCGTGCGAGTCGCCATTTGGGCTCGAAAATTAGATTGAGTACAATAAATCATAACTCATGACATTTAAATACTCAATCTTTTAAGGAATTATGAGTACCTAATATCAGCATAAGTAAGAACTCGGATACTATGACAGAATTTAGAAAGCGTCATATCATAAATTGATATATAAATCAGCAGACATAACAATCAAAAACTTTAGCTGAAAAGTCAAAAGCTCATATTTTTATTCATGCAAACAAATTGTGTAGTTTTTCTAATGTTACTAGGTGCAGTAGTTTTTCTTACTCTCCAATGGGTCTGACCCAATTGGAACTTGTTTTTACATGGGTCATCGGTGGGGAGTTGTGCTTATGATAAGCGTCACGGTTCTTCATTTTAGGTTGCTTTCTTCTTCAATGGTATTTTAGTTCAGTAGTTGTACTTGTTCTTTGAACTTCATGTACTGAAATTGTCTAATGTTTTCAATGTATCAGGAATTATGTGAGTTTTCAGTGAATCAGATGTTATAGTTCTTACCTTTATTGGTGACTCAGTGAATCAGTTTTTGAGGTACCCTTGTTTACCCTTAGCTGCATATATTACTTCCCCTGTAAATTTCTTTTAGAACTTTTATTTATGTCTGGTATGTACCATTTTTAGTACCGTTGCTTAGTTACTTCTTATCGCGGGGCCCGGCCGGACTGCTGCTTTGTTGTTAAATTAAGTTGGGGTATTGCAACTATTCATGGACCCTCGCTGCGCAGAGAAGCTTTGTTCACTGGGCTTCCCCTTTTTAACTCCCTTTCTAAAAATCTCACTATGTATATCTTTAAGAATTTATTCTTTATTAACTCGAAAGTACTTATTCTTAGTGCCACTGTGCGAGAGGCAGTACATTCTACATATTTTATGTTTGGTGATCACACCCATATTGCAACCCATTGTCCATTGACTATAAACAAGCACAAGTTTCATTGTCAGATCACCGATATGTTTAGGCAAATTTGTGTTAGGATGATGGAGACTAACCTGGGTCTTTCACTCTCCATAAGGGCATGCATTTTAGGGGGGGAGTTTAAAACGGCAGAATTGAGGTTATATTTACATTTTGTAGTGCTCGTCGGCCACTATCGGGTAGAAAAATTAAGATTGTTAATTTAAGTTTAGTAAACACCCTTACATGTCTAGTAGGAGAACATTTGTACATACATGATTTGAGGATTTCCTTAGTTGAGCTCAATTACCCTTCACCTGATCTCTAAGATCACCACTCTTACCGTTTGTAAAATCATTTCATATGATGCTCTGATTTTTACCAATCATTGAAATATGCATAAAATTATGACTAACAGTCTACAAATATCTTCTGAAAGAAAGGATTGTCTACAAGCCTTCACTTGTAAAGAAAGATATCTTTTGTCAGTCCACCTACCACAGGGGATAGCAGCGCATTTTAAGTTCAAGTATTGGTTGTCAACTCAGTATCCAAACACCTTAGTAGTATGTTAGATCACATTCTCGATGGGGTCGAGCTCTTTCAACTCCAAAGAAATTGATGCAACTTATGTGCATCATTTTATTTGCACCTTTATGTTTTTAATCGCATCGTATGTAGAGATTTTCTTGCGCATGTCATATTATATGCCCGTGCCTGCTATTCATGTCATTGTATTTTGTGTCGCACACGTCACGCACAGACGCTCAATGGCTTAATGGTGTGGCTGGCCAATAACACCCTGAATAAAATGATTCATCAAGTTATGCTAATTGATAATTAGGGAAACAAAAAATTCAAAACTGTAGAGAGAGCTCAAATCTTGTATGTATTGCTCGTCTAAATACAAAGAGAGAGTACAAATATATAGGAGGGAGAAAGAGAGGAGAAAAACCTATACAAGGTGTGGGACTAAAGAGGAAAAGGAGAACAAAAATGGGCTCAAATACGGGCCCTTACATGGGCTTTTCTAACACTCCCCCGCAAGCTGGAGCGTACAAGTCGTATGCGCCAAGCTTGGATAGGCACTGATAGAAGAGGGTACTAGGTAGAGCCTTCGTGAGGGCATTCACAACTTGTTCAGTACCCGGAACATGTTTCAATTCAATCTTCTTCATGTGAACTTTCTCCCGGATGAAATGACAATCCACTTCAATATGCTTCGTTCTTTCGTGAAAGACCGGGTTCTTGGCTATATGTATGGCAGCTTGGTTGTCACAAAGGAGGAGAGCTGGTGAAGAAAGCTTTACCCCAAGGTCAGCAAGAAGACACTCAAGCCACGTGAGCTCCGAAACCACATATGTCATTGCCAAATATTCTGCTTCAGCTGAGGATCGAGCAGCCACCGCTTGTTTCTTGCTTCGCCAGGTAATCAGATGCCCTCCAAAATATGTGCAAAAACCGTTGGTTGATCGTCGATCATCGAGGGAACCCGCATAATCAGCATCAGAATATGCCACCAATGTTGAGGTTGAAGATGAGGTTTTGTATACTAGTCCTTGGCCAAGAGCTGTTTTAAGGTATCGGAGAATTCGTTCAACGGCCTGAAGATGAGAGATTCGAGGAGAATGCATATACCGACTGACGATACCAACAGCAAAGGATATATCTGGTCTTGTTACCGTTAGGTAGATCAGTTTCCCAACAAGACGACGATAGTATTCCGAATTTTGAAGCAGAATATCAGAATCCGAGGCCTGAGCACATAGCTTGTGATTTACATCCATTGGAGTGTTCACAGGCTTACAGCCAGAGTAGCCTGCATCATGAAGGAGATCGAGGCAATACTTTCGCTGAGAGAGGACAAGGTCATCTGGTCGTCTGGAAACCTCCAGACCAAAGAAGTACCGAAGGTGCCCCAGATCTTTTGTTTGAAATACGGAGCTCAGATGTTGTTTGACCTCCTGTATTCCGTTCGAGTCGTCTCCAGTAATGATGATGTCATCAACGTAAACCAATAGGAGAACCGTTCTCGTTGCCTGGTGGCGAGTGAATAACGAGAAATCTGTCGAGCTCCGAGTAAAGCCAAATTCCCGTAGGGTCTTACTAAACTTGTCAAACCATACCCGAGGGGATTGTTTGAGACCATAGAGTGACTTCCGAAGACGACAAACCCGAGACTCCCCCATGGTCTCAAACCCGGGAGGTTGCTGCATGTAAACCGTTTCCTGGAGATCGTCATTCAGAAATGCATTGTTTATATCTAGTTGAAGGGCCACTGGCGATACACAACCACGGAGATGAGGACACGAACTGTGTTGAGCTTGGCCACAGGATAAAAGGTTTCGTCATAATCGAGACCTTGTTGTTGGGTGAAGCCGCGAGCCACCAAACGAGCTTTGAGTCTGTCAATGGTCCCATCAGGAGCATGCTTGATGACAAAGACTCATCTACACCCAACCAGTTTCTGACCAGGAGGAAGGGGTACCTGGGTCCAAGCCTGGTTTGCCCAAAGAGCAGCCACTTCCTCGTCCATGGCGGCGCGCCAGCCAGGATGTTGGAGAGCCTCCTGCACAGAGTTAGGAACAGAAACCGAGGACAGTGAAGTAGCAAATGTCCGAAGGTGGGGAGAGAGGCGATGTAGGGAGACAAAGTTCGCCATCGGATGAGCAGTAGAGGCGGGCACCGGATCAGCAGGGCACGGAGAAGCCGAGGTCGAGGCCGACTGCATAGGGGCAACGGAACGAGGAGAGCGGCGAGTGTAGACACGAATAACAGGAGGCTTGGAAGGAGCAGGAGCTGGGTCAGGAAGAACCTGTGGAAGAGGCGCAGTAACGGGGATGACAGGTCGTGGGAGGGGTGGCGGTAGAGGGGTCGGTGGTAGAGGAGTGGGTAGATGAGGAGAGAAGAAAGGTTGATCCTCCCGAAAGGTAACATCAGCGGACATGGAGACCTTCCGGGTAACCGGAGAATAACGCACAGTCCTTCTGAGTACGGGAATAGCCAACGAAAATGTGTTTAGCCGCCCGGGTATCCGACTTGTCCGTGGACGAACCCAGAAGGAGGACGAAGCAGGTGCAGCCAAAGACCCTGGGTGCGAGAGGGAAGGCCGGAGCGGAGGGAAATAGGAGGCTGAACGGAGTGGCATGGTGGAGAACAGAGGAAGGCAGACGGTTGATGAGGAAACAAGCAGTGGAGACCACAAAGTTCCAGTAGATTTTGGGAACATGCATGTGAAGCATGAGGGAGAGGGCAACATCGAGCAGGTGTCGGTTCTTCCGTCGGCAACGCCGTTTTACTGGAGGGTGTATACACAGGATGTCTGATGAATAATACCGAACTTCGCGCATAGATTTGCAAATTCGTGGCTAGTGTACTCGCAAGCATTATCGGTGCGCAACGTTTTTATGGTAGTGGAGAATTGCGTACGAGTCTCTAGCAAAAAAATCCCGAAACTCGCGAGGAAGCTCAGAGCGATCACGAAGTAAGTAAAGCCACGTCGTGCAAGAGTAATCATCAATAAAGGTGATAATGTAGCGATAACCAGAAATACTAGTTATTTTGAAAGGACCCCAAACATCGGAGTGCAGTAAATCAAAAGGAGCCGAGCTCCGAGTACAATGTGCGTGAAAGGAAGAACGGGGCTGCTTGCCGAAAATACAAGAATCACACTGAAAGGGAGGAAGAGATACATCAGGAAGCGCCTTCTGGAGGACCGGCAGAAGGGCATGCCCAAGATGGCGATGCCAATCAACGGAGGAGACGGAGGAGAGGACGGTAGGAGAGGCATCGAGACGGTAGAGCCCGTTTTACAGTCGACCCCTACCAATGGTAATCTGCGTCTGCCGATCCTGTATCAAAAAAGCAAAAGACGTGAATGTGACAGAGCAATCCATATCATTAGTAAGACGACCAACAGAAAGTAAATTAAACGGGGAGCCCGGAACATAAAGAGCCGAGCGAAGAGAGATTTAGGGGTTGAGGGAGAGGTCAGCGCAGCCGGAGACCGGAACAATCGCCCCATTAGCCACGGTGATACACTTCGGATGAGGAGCATCTGAGTACTTGGGCGGCCGCAGCGAGGTGATGTGATGAGTGGCACCCGAGTTCAAGATCCAGCGCGGACTAGAGGAAAAACAAGCAATACCTGCAGTGGAGGTGGAGGCAACAGAAGCAGATGGAGGGCTGAGCAGCTCATAGAGTTGTTGTAGCTGGAGGCGAACGGCCTCAAGGTCGGCACTTGTGGCAGAAGAGTCGTCAGCTGCGACAGCAACAGTCGGACGAGGAGGGTAGCCATGTTTCTTGTAGCAAACTGCCTCAGTGTGGTCGTCCCGACCGCAATAGGAACACTTTGGGCGGCCCCGACCACCACGCCCCCTTCCGCGGGAGCTCGAACGTCCACCACGAGCAGAAGACGATGGGGGAAGTAAGGGGGGAAGGTTCTGCTGGAGAAGGGATGGAGAGGAGGGTGCAGGAGTATCCGGGGGCGGTGACACTCGAAGGAGCATAGAGCAAACATCAGATAAGGAAGGAGTAGTGGCTGAAGCCAGAACCTGAGATACTCTGAAGGTGTGGCGGGACACGATCCATCATCATAGCGATGCAGACGGCCTCCTTTTGAGCTCGCTGAGCAGCAGGACCAGTGATAGATGGTTGATGCTGGATCCAGGCCTCCGCAAGAGTCTTAGCACGAGCAACAAACGAGGTCATGTCTGCAGTTCCGCCAGCATCGAGAGCCTGAAGATCGGTAATAATGTCATATAGGTGTTGGAGGCTGTCCTTGCCCGAGTATAAGGAGTTGAGCTCATCCCACATAGCTTTGGTCGTTTCATGATACATGACCATCTGGTAGGGCTCACCCTCTAGGGAATTGAGGAGCCACGTCTGAACGCGACTGTCGTTTCGCAGCCAGTCGTCGGTAGGAGGAGAAGGAGGTCCCTGAGTGAGATGAAGCACAAGGCCCTTGGCCTGAAGAACTCGGCGAACCGAGTGCACCCATGGGATGAAATTCTTCTTTACAGACAGGGAAATGGTGGTGATTCGCAGTTCATCGCGGAGGTCAGGAGGAGTCGGGCGGTCTGCAGAGGGGTTAGCCGCCTGGCCGGTGGAGTCAACGGAGGAGCTCATAGAGACCGGAGAGGCCGCAGCGAGCAGGAAAGGGCGTTGCGGGTTGAAGAGGTCGACGCGGGTTGGCGAGGTCGCCGTGGGTTGAATAGGTCGTCGCGGGTTGAAGAGGTCGCCGCGGGTTGAATAGGTCGTCGCGGGTTGAAGAGGTCGTCGCGGGAGAGCACTCATGCACGACAAGCCCGCGCGGTTACACGAGAGGCCGTAGCGGGTAATCAAAGCGACAAGAGCAGCGGTGAGCAAGAGAGAGAAAGGGAGGCCGCGACCTGAGTGCGGAGAAATAAATCGCACGGCCACAGTGAGCACACTAGCGGCCAGAGAAGGAGCGACAAGAGAGGTCGGCTCGAACAGAAATAGAGAAAGGTCGCAGCGGTGAAGGAGAGACCTCGCGGGAAGACAACGGGAGAAGGCACTCGAGCGGCAAGGAGAACCAGCGAGAAGGAGAGGCCGCGAGAGGAGAATTCGAGCGGCAAAGAGATGACAGCGGCTAGGAGAAGCCGCGAGTAGGAGAACTCGAGCGGCAAGACCAGGCAGCGGCTAGCGCGGGAAGACCGAGCGACTAGCGAGAGAAGGCGGGGCCCACCTGGCAGAGGGTGGAGAGCTATAAAAAGAGAGCCAGAGGGAGGGAGGAGGCCAGGAGAGAACGGGAGAACTAGCGCGGTAAGAAGAGAGAAGACCGCAGGGAGACCAGCGAGAAGAACCGAAGGACTACCCGCGGATAGAAAGCGGGTAGAGAAGGAGAGTCCGCAGAACAAGTTGCGGACAGGAGAGGGAGGCGGTCTGTGGGCGGGTAAAAAAAGGGAAACCGCCGGTACCGGAACCTGGCTCTGATACCATGTAGAGAGCTCAAATCTTGTATGTATTGCTCGTCTAAATACAAAGAGAGAGTACAAATATATAGGAGGGAGAAAGAGAGGAGAAAACCTATACAAGGTGTGGGACTAAAGAGGAGAAGGAGAACAAAAATGGGCCCAAATACGGGCCCTTACATGGGCTTTTCTAACAAAAACAAAACTTAAATATTCTCATCCCATTAAAAACTCATTAAGGCTAAACTCTAATAAGAATCCTTTCATAACCGGTCACCTTGTAAAGAGCATCCTAGATGAAATTTTTGAAACATAGACTAATTCTCTAATTCAAAAAAGGTTCGAGCACAGCAAACCGCTTGATCTACCAGTATCATCCTTTGTTGTTACTCACTGACGTCCAACACTGTCTGACTGTCCTCTCCTCCACCTCTAGTAGCCCTCCTGGCTAGGGCGACAACTCCAGTGATTCCACATCTCTTCAGGCTACCCGGATCCACCGAACAATCCACCATCCTCTAGAGCTCTGTTTGATTTTCAACCTCTTCTCCCACCTCCGTCGGGCATTTCCTCACCATCTGACCAAAATAGACCCTTCTGGACAACTCTTAACCATCCCCCATTCTCTTAGTCTCCCATCTGAGCCCAATCGCAGGTCTCAAACCTCCCACTCAAAAACCACTATTACGATCCCTAAGGGTTTTATTATTCAAATCAAATCTCCCTCCCCAAAGATCTAACCTATCCCAAACTACTAATTAAACCCAACCCACCCTTCAAAATTGAGAGATTGACCTTGCTTATAGACTGTAGCCACACTTATGATACTATGGAATTCATCATACCTCTCCATTGCTAATTACGGACATTGTATAAATGAGGGGATACTCGTGCTATCATAAGCGTTATTCCAACAACTTCCTTCTACGCATGTAACCCGTTGGTTAGCAAGATCTGAGGTCAGAGGCTGGTATTGAATTCAAGCCTCGACGAGAGTCTTGTGACGTGCCACAAACGAGGTAAGGTCACCATCTAAACATGGTTCGACAATTTGGAGGTTTCTATAAAGATCGAATAGAAGTTGAAGGTTATCCTTCCTAGAGTATAGAGACTGAAGTTCGTCCCACATGGCTTTGCCAGTCTCATGGTGCATAGTCATACGATATGGCTCTCACTCCATGGGATTCAGAATCCAGAAATGAACTTGCCCATCATCATGAAGTCATTGCTTGGTAGGCTCAACAAGTGTGTCGTGAGTCAGATGATGAAGTAGACCCTTAGTTTGGATGACTTGGCGCACAAAGCGAACCATGTCACAAAAAAAATGTTTACAGTGAGAGAGATAGTAGTAATTTTCGGGTCATCACAGACTTCATAAGAGGAAGTCGAAGCGAAAGTGGTCAGAATAGTGGAAGACGCAGACACAACATTCATCCTCGTGTGATCAGCGAGCGCTGGAAGGAATCGTCGAGTTCAAGTAGAGGACAAGCGCAAGTAGGGAGGTCAGCGAGTGCCGAAAGAAGGGTACAGTGATTTTGGGGTTTGGGGTCTGTGTCTGGAAGTTAGTATTGGCGAGGTTATGTAGGAAGCAAAAGGAAGAAGACGAAAATAAATCAGCGAGCTCTAGAAACGGGTGGTCGGGGAGCTCAGACCATAAGGCTCCAGTGATCTTTGGAAGTGAGATCTGACAAGAACAAGGCAAGGAGAACCGAGCTCCATATGCAGGGATTCGGCAAGCTCAAGCAGCAGAAAAACTCAAGCTAAGAGGTTAGCGAGCACTAGATTGAGGCAGGTCACAAGTAGTGGAAGCATGGAAACATTGAACTCTGAAAGCAAGTATGCTAACGAGCTATTGAAGCACAAGCGTCTGCGAACACTTGGAGACGAAAGTCGCCGAACTTTGGAAGACAGAAGTCGTCAAGCTCTAGAAGACAAAAGTCGGCATGCCCAACGAGCCTGGAAGGATGGAACGGCGGTGAGTTTACCACCAGAAGACGACATGTAAGCAAGTTATGCACCAATCAGGAGGTCTATACAAGGTGGTGAGGGTTTAATTTATGTTTGGACCAAGCCGACAAACGAAAAATGGCGTACTCGGGTAGGTGTGCGGCGAGACCTGTATGGAAGTTGGTGGAACCTGCATGAAGCAAGAAATTAGTTAAATCAACGAGAGCAGGAGCTCAATCGTCGAGAGAATTACGCAAGGAATCGTACAGCTCTGATGCCATGTAAAGAAAGTGCAAAACGAAGCAAAATATTTTTTACTACTTCATATATCATCCCTAAATACAAGTATTTATACACAAATATAAGAGGGAGGAGTGATATCTAAATTCCAAACCATGATGTGATACTAATTTATACATGAGAGAAATCTTTAATGGGCCAAGAAAGTGGGCTTTTACAATAGACTTATTTATAGTTCTTTTACAGCACCATTTATCAGCTTCACTCCAAATAGTAGGCTAAAACGTCCACATTTAGATTAAAAGGGAAAAAGTAAAATATGAATTCATCATGATACTAACATAAGAATAGGGCAATAAGATGAACCACATGGCTAAGAATAAACACAACACAAAACTTTTTGTAAAACAAGCTTACCTTATTCATTGTGCTAAAGCATTTATTATATCTGTCTTCAAAAAATTTGTGCTTCACATTTAGTTGGTTTGTAAGCAGGGCGCCTGGAATAGATTGAAATAAAGTTAAAAATGTAAATTATAGGTGAACTTCTATTTTGTTTAAAAAAGAATTACTGGCTTAACTTCTTTTAGTGAACAATCTACACCATCGTTCAATTATACTAGGTCCCACTACCATAACACATACTGAGTCATGCATTTCAATCTACTATCCTAAAAGGCATTGCAAAAATTAATATTAACTCAAGAGGAAGAATCAATTATTGATTCACAGATACATCTCATAAAGTACAAATGAATTCCTCATTTTTCAGATTTTACCTTCAATGCATAAGTTATGGTCATAGCAATCATGATTGAGAAAATGTCCATGATGAGTGTCAACTTTGCATATTCAAAAGAAAAATATAATAAACAAAGTGTAGAGAGAAAAGATAATGAACAAAGATTTTCTTTAATGAAATGTTGATCTAGAATCGATCTCATACTACAAAAAGTACTATGATATCAACTAATTCTGAAATTTTGATGGGGAATTGAAGCAGCGCAGGCATCACACTTGCACGCCATCTTGGAGTCCCACTAGGGGGGCTCACCTTCGCGTCTCACCAAGGCGGCTTTATCAGGGTTGCAGCTCGTACACCCCAATCAGCTCTCTAATTCACATCACTAGAAAACGGTAGGTTGTTGAGACCTAGGATTGAACACCCAACCTCCTAGATAAGAAGCCATCATCAGCATTCTCATCACCAACTAAGTTGCAACCTACCATTTCCTAGCGATGGGAATCGAAGAGCTGGTTGGGGTGTACAGGTTGCAGTCATGATAAAGCTGCCTTGGTGAGATGCCAAGGTGGCCCTCTGGTGGGACTCCTGGGTGGTAGGAAGGTGTGATGCATGTGTTGCATCAGGAATCCAATGGAATTAGTTGAATTTGCATGGACATTCACGAAGTCTTGTAATTCTAAGAGCTAAGAGGCATGCAAGATAATATCATAATAAACAAGATAATCAGCCCTACCATGCAAGATAACTTACTTGAACCATTCTATTACCTTCCTTTGTGTTGATGGTTGATGGCTTGGAAAAGAAAACATCAAAATTGAAAGTGAGGGAAAGTGAAGGATCGAATTTGTGATTTGAGCCAAATAACAACATGTGACATCCACTTACTTTGGAAGCCATGACAATCTCCGTAAGGGTCTGATTTGAGAGGAAATAAGAGGAAGGTATCAGATACCCTAGGCAGAGTAGAAACTAAGAGAGAGAGTAAAACTGCTATGCAGAGAGATATTGCCAATTGAATTGATTTTATGTAATTTGGTTATAAAGCTTAGATACAAGCTACATTAATAGGAAAATATGATAATAAAGACAATAAAGATGTAAGTTATCCTATAAGACGTCTTTGATAGAATATTTACACATTATTGGATAGCAGGACAAATAAACATGAATAAATTATCACGAAATTCATGATAACTAATGAATACCAATTTCCAAACCTTTGTCTTGAAAGGTGGCCGAAATTCCTTCGTGGTTTTTTATTTAAAAGCTAGGGTTTGACCCATTCAAGAATAATTTTTGGAGGTCTCTCTCTCCCCCTAGTGCAAGTGCTCACACCTCTTATTTACGAAATTTAGGTTCAATCTAACACTTAAGTTTGCTCACAATGTGAGCTTGGTCTTGACGAAGTGAACCCTAGACTTAATAGTTTTGGGAGGAAGGACAACATGTATTAGGGCACCGACCCAGTAACATTAAAAGCTCAAGACAATAACCACACATAAGAAAGAAAATGAAATTTGTAGTCCACCACCTCTGACAATGAAGTAAGCCAAGAGAATGTTGTAGTCACATCTATTATTGCAATCAACTGTTACGGGCTAACCCGTAGATTGTCGGTAACTCGTTGGAAGAGTGGGCGGAGGTAGGAATGACGGAGAAGGAGAGTACTATAAAGCTAGAACTATGGTTGCCTAAGCAATGTGTGCTCGCGGAAAAGAGCGAGCTACCAAAATCCCAAAAATAGGCAAGGAGAATAGATTAATTCTTGCATATTTTCTTTATGACACAAAGGATCCCTTAAAAAGAAATATATAATGGTGTAAGAGTAATAAGTCTCAACACTTGGACTTGTTACAAAACTACTAATGACTAATAACTCAAACTAATCATGACCGTGATGACTCATGACCTCATTCAAGTCACGGACATAATACAATATACTAATTAAAAAGGGTGACTAGCCTATGCCCATAGCACAGCATATAACAAGACTCGACTGACACTAGGCTAGAAAAATTGATTACCGATACAAAATTTATTACTGGTCTTGCAAATAATCCATTGATAGTAGTAGTAATTCATATTGATGAAATCTGTTTAATTACTTTGAGTACCCATCCCTATGGAAAGATTGGCCCATCTTATATGCTCAAAGAGGGTAGGTCAACCCAACTTAGAGCTGAGGCAAAATCAACAATTTCATTATGTGAACACATTTCAAGAACAGATCGGGTAAATTTACCCTCTCTTTGACTTTAGAATCATCATCTGGATGCTCGGAGACTGCTCGGAGACTGTTGATGCAATATTCTCATTTATTTTATTTTTATTTAAGTTTTTTGTATTTTAAAGTTGTATTTGAGTATTAGGAATAATGATCCGATTGAATGATATGGGCAGTCAGATTTTGAGAAGAGAGCTAGAAGCCACAATGAGCGCTATAGATTAAGCCAAGGATAACAAGAGATTTAAAATACAATTAAATGATTAAAATTAATTGTGTTGTATATAAAGGGGATATATATTGTTGGTTAATTTTTGAATCAAGACAATAGTTGTAACATCTGAAACTTATTTCAAAAGGTACGTGATTGCAGAGCACGATCGCGAGCGTATCTGATCGAGACAGCGTCTTGTCAAGGTACGATTTTAGTAGAATTAAATATTGTTGTGTAATTGTTGGATTAAATTCAGCCGTTGAGTTCGTGTTCGCGGCATGTTTAGTAGTAACGTGAGGGCGTAACTTGGAAATTTCTCTAAGTGTTAAGAGAATGACAATTTTGTAATTTGAGTGTAATCTCAAATTCATCTCAGGGGGGGTATCGGTAGGACCCCATGTGCAGTTTCCGTAACAACACCTACTCGCCGCTCAATTATAAGCCACAAATTCCTCCCTCATTCGTGACCTAGCGTTCGTTTCTCCCAACCGATCCCGATTCCAAGCAGAAGCGGCCCGTTCTTCCTTCTTCCAGCAGTCGACCGTTGTTTCTCCTACTTCCTGGCGTCGTCGAAGTAAAACCCTAGCCCCGTCAGTCACCTGGCGCTAAGCACTGACGGTCCAGGCATTGGTTTTGGCGGGCCTGCTGCTTTTGGGAGCCTTCTCCAGCGTTGCTCCTCCGTTTTCAGGCCTTGTTCGACTTCCTCTTCCTCCTCAGAATCAGAAATCGAGGTTTCTCTAACAGGTAACCGTAGTGTTACTTTCTGTGATTGTTCTCGGTGTAGGATGATTTTTCGTTACCCAAGCACTGAGATTTCATACTAGTGACTTGTTGTGTGGATGGTCCTTCTACATAAATTTTTGAAGCCCTCAACGAGATTTACCGAGCGAAACAAGTGGTCGATCGACCCTTCGTTTTCTGTTTTCGCTCAAGTTTTGTATTGTTTTCCCTTAATTTCAGTCATTTTGTGTTTTAAATATTCCTTATAGTATGTATGGATCATTATTAGGGTGTGGTTCAACAACACCAAGCATAGTCGAGGACGACTTGCCTCCGTCTCAGGAATAGTAATTCCTCAATCGATGAAGTGGTAAGAGTCCTCCCTTCATTATAAATTATCATCTTTTAAATTCTCGAGAGATATGTAATAGTGTTAGATGTCCGTGTAGGTCCTGGAGGAAATAATCCTTCTGGTAACTTGGAGACCAAATTAGTATTTCAGACATTTCTTCTAGAGAAGTATGCCGCCACGTCAAGTGTACGAAGGCCGCAACACCGTTGTAAGAAATTCTTATTTTTCATGGCTAAACATCTAAGATAGCTTGTATTAGACGCTCCTTATAATTCAGAAATAATGATTGTCATAAAGAATTGTTTCTGATCATGGAAAATAGTAATCTTGCAATCATACAGATAGTAAATGTAGATTATAGATAACTTTCAAAATTTGTCCAAATAGTTAGACCTTCTGTGTTGGTATAAATTATGAATCTTATACCCTTGCATTTAATACGAAGCGGGAAATAGCACACTCAGGAATAAGAAACTTAGCAGATTAAATGACATATAGTATCGTCTATGATATACAGACAAATTCGTAAGCAGAGTAGCATGAGTTAGAATATGATCTAATAGGCATGAAGAGTTCTCTTTTCGTGCTACTAGATAGAGGCGCACCATCTTTCTCCTAGGGCATAGTATACCCTATAAGTCACAAAGTTTGGGAGATGTTAATCCCGTGTTAGAAGATCAGTATATTTGAGTTTGTGTCTATAAGACACTAGAACACTGGAGTTCGTCAGTAGGACTCGAATTGTTAAACTAGAATTGCGCGATAGAAGCTACTCTGCCTAGAGTTTTAATGATTGACAATCATAAGTGAATTTAGAACTCAAGTTTAGACCAAACCTTAGAAACTCCTAGTTAACCAAATTATTTGAAACTTGAGTAAACTACACACAATATGATTAATTAGAACAGTTATTTATTTTGAAAGTTTATTTTAGAAAATCATGCATAGTAGTACACTAGCATACAATTTTTTTATAGCACAATGATTATTTCTAAAAGCATGCATACATTTCTTTCAAAATAATTTTAGTGCCACTAGGAGAAATAGTTTTTCTTACTCTCCCTTTATGCTGACCCATCTTTGACCATATTTTTTACATGGGACTCTGGTGGAAAACTGTGCCTAGGATGAGAGTGATGTTGGAGTGCTCCTATAGTTTCTTTTCTCTTTCAGTTGTTATCTTACTTTTGGTACCGCACTGTTTAATATTGGACACTTGTAATGTTAATGTTTAAGAGTGTCTCTGTGCAACATCCCAAATTTTACTTTGGAGTTCAGGCTGGCTGACACGGTCTGGGACACGGGCGTGTACCAGGGCGTGTCCAACTCTGGGTACTCAAGTGGGTCGAGTAGTACTCGAGTGGGGCTCGAGAGTGTCTCAAGTGAGGCATACGGCCTGGGACACGGGCGTGTCCCAGGGTGTGTCCTTTACTGTGTGCGTCGAGTCGAGTTCTCCACATAATACAGTCGACGATTGTCGAGAGGTGATACGATCAGAGACACGGGCGTGTCCGAGGTCGTGTCCTGCTCGGGTTAGTAATCGAGCAGCGTTGAGTGTGGCACACGGCCTGTGACACGGGCGTGTCACAGGGGCGTGTTTGGCACACGGCTAAGGACACGGGCATGTGCCTCAGCCGTGGCCTTTTCGGGAATGTCGAACCTGTGCCGTTTGAGGGTAACGCCCCTCAACACGGGCGTGTACTTGCTGACACGGGCGTGTCAGGGTCTTGACACGGGCGTGTCTAAGCCCGTGTCCTGGTTTGGATAAGTCGGTTCGTGTACGGCTTACAGTACACGGCCTATGACACGGGCGTGTCACAGGCCGTGTCAGCCCAAAATTGAATATTTCTGAGCGATTTGTGGCCGTTCATTTCCTTCTGATGGGATCTAAGGGTCCAGGCTTCTCCCAGCTGAGTTAAGTTCGAGAATTGAGAGTTTATCTCTCATTTATTCTTAGCTATCCTCTTTCTAAAAGCTAGAGATTGGAGAGAGCAAGGGAGAAGGAAGAAGAAGAGATTCGGCCGCCGGTGGAGCTTCAACGTTCGGAATTGCGAGCCGAGTCCAGCTTTATGGAGGCGAGAGCGTTGCGGTGCTTGCTATCCGGCTAGAATTTCATGGCTCCCAAGAGATTGTCAAGGCTAACAATCTTCTTTCTTGGACAAGTGAAGTCCTTGTTTTGGCATGTTTGTGGATTTCCCCCACAAAAAGATGGCTGTTGGGGGATTTCCTTGGGTTGATTCATGTAATCCCCAGTCTTGCATATAGACCCGGAAGTGTGTAGTACGGGATAGGCATGCTGTGTGAAGCCCGTCCGGACAGGTTGGTCTGGATTGGTGATGTTGCATCTTGCGCACCGGAGAAGACTCTGTGTATAAACGTGTAGTTTGAGGAGTCGATGGGTTGTGCCTGTGAAGGGTAGTAGCAGGAAGTACTGGAATGAAATTCCAGGAAAATACCCGCGTGATTATTGTGTTGTATGCTATGTTTGGGTTGAGTTTGGGTGCATAAAGTGAGTTCTGTTGAACCCGCCAAGCGATTGCGAGGAACGCTGGCAGTATCTCCCCTTTTTGGATTGTGAATCCAATCCTTGGAGGACAGTATGGCTATTGAGAGCTGCGAGCTCTGAAAAAGGCTTCTTGCCGAACAGGAAAGGTGAAACCGACCCGCGCCTTCTAACGTAGCCTCGGGTACGCTGTACTCGGTGATGGCAAGGCGACTTGAGCAACAGGGGGTGGTTGATCCGTACCTGCGTTATGTTGATTGTACAAGAGAGCGTCAAGGCATTGAGCTTTCATCAGTGGCATAATGAGAGTCTTAGGGCTGCGCGCCGTTAAGACTAAATGCTCAATACCGTTGGGTTTCGGCCCATGAACGATTGTGGGACCCTGTTTCGCCGGTACACCAAGAATGTGCCCTAAGTGCACAGATCGTCGGGCCGCGTGGCTGACGGTTGTGATATGTTGCTTGAGCGTGACCGCACATTGTTTGATATATATGCTTGTGTAAAGCTATGCCTGCAGGGAAGGAATACCACTGCCCCGGGAAAAGGGTAGGGTCGTTATAAATTGGTCAGCTGAATGCTGACCGTTGCCTTGTTTGCCACCGTTGTGGTGGGCTGTCCTTATGCAGGTGCTGGAGAGCCGAGTGGGAAATAGCGGGCTGAAGCCCTTGTTGCTGCTGTTGCTGGCCCTCGAAGGCTGAGCGAAGCCCCTTTTGTTTTCATGTGTAGCCGGTCTATGCGCCGATGTTTGTAATCCACACTTGTTAAGTTAAACTGTAAGGCCTTAAGGCCCCAACTTTGTGTATTTGGTACATTCTTTTGGGTATATATATAAATGTGCAGTTTATATATAGTGGACATTCCTAATGATTGAGTTCAATGTTAACCTTAAGTTTCCGCTAGCATGCTTTGAGTTAGGATGCGTTTATGATTTGGTATTAACTTGTAACTTCACCGTCTGTTTGTGGTATATAGTGTGGGGCCTCGGCCGGACCTTCTACTATACGTCATATAACGGATGTGGTTGTTACAATTTGGTATCAGCTTGTCTCGGTCTTGCTCTTACGAATTCGTGGTCGAATTCTTTTGTGGGGAGGCGAGCACGTGTAAGTGCGGCCCGCTTTAACATAAAATGAACTCAAGAATGTCCACTAAGGAATGCAAATACACTTGTTTGAGGAACCTGCGCGTTCCTGTGTTGTTGTTGTTATTGCTTGCACAAGGTCGCTAAGTGTGTCTTGTCCACCTATAGGTGACTCGGAGTGGTGCTGGGCAATCTGAGCCCCAGTATTCTGATGAGAGTACGGCACCAGCTGAGGTGCCTACACGGCTACACCTCCTCCTTTTGCGAAAACAGTCCGCTTAGTTGTTGAGGCACTATTTGTTATGATTCATGCACAGCCTGTTGGGCAAGCGCAGCCGGCAACGGTGCCAGAACGGGCTGCTGTGCGGCCAGAACCTGTTGAGGCTGTTGATCCTCGAGCAGCTAAGCGACAGTTGAAGCAATTTATGAGCTTCCACCCTCCTACATTTTCGGGTGTGGGATCCCCGACACAAGCAGAGGATTGGTTGTCGCGCGTCAAGCGTATGTTGACGGCGATTTGGACGGAGGAAAATCAGAAGGTCACCTTGGTCACCTTCTTATTGGAAGGAGAGGCTCGGCTGTGGTGGGACGAGGTGGAGTTGCATCACCTAACGAGCAGGCAATTGACACAAGTCTCGTTCGAGGATTTTTCGCGAATGTTTTTGGCAAAGCACCTACCAGCGGCAAAACGCATCGCCATGGAACGTCTAACGCAAGGTGATAGTAGTGTGGATACTTGCACGAGTTTACTCGGTTGGGCCGTTATGCAGGGTCTATCTTCGCTGATGAACAACGGAAAACCAATAGATTCTACGAAGGGTTGCGGGATGAGTTGAGATTCCTGCTCTTGAGTTCGGTGAACCAAGGATTTCAGGCGTTGGTTGATACTGCTTGTGCGCTGGAGGCTGATATGAAACGGGCACAAGGAAAAAGGGACTTGACTGCGGCGAAGTCTGAGTTCAAAGTGCCCCGTCCTGACAAATCAAACTACCAAAGGAAGTGGAGCAGGAGGTCCAAATCTTCTGGACAGGCCCCTTCTACGGTTACGTCGGGAGCAACGTCAAGGCCAGAGTCTCGTACATGTTTTACATGTGGCAAAGTGGGACATATAACCCGTGATTGTCGAGTTGATCCGCCAAAGGGGGAAAAGAAGACGGGAGCGTCTTACGCTGAGAAGAGAAAGGCAGTGGTGGATTCCTCTGCATCCCAGGCGCAGCCCCGAGTTTATAATCTTGGCTAGCATGAGGCCATAAAGCAAAGTGACGTCGTCACAGGTACGAGTTAAGATATTGATTGCTTTTATATTTCATACCTTGTGTGTGGCTTGTGTATGATGTGTTTATCTTAGGTTTTGTCCTGATTCGGGACCGTCCGGCGAGAGCACTATTCGATACGAGTGCGTCGCATTCCTTTCTGTCTAAGGACTTCGTAGGTCAAATTGGAGTACCTAGTCATGTGATGACAGATAGTGTGAAGGTGTTGTTACCAAACGGGAGTGTGATGCTTGCGGATAGGGCTTGCGATGTGAGAGTTCAAATAGGAAGTCGGGAGTTCTGTTTGAACGCGTCTGTACTGCCGATATCGGAATTTGATGTGATTTTTGGTATGGACTGGCTCTCGGAGCAGCGTGCCTTTATTGATTGCAATTCAAAGGAGATCACACTGGGCCAGAATACCGAGCTTGAGACTAAGTTCGCTGGTATGCGAGGAGTAGACGGGACCTTGATGTCTGCGCTCCAAGTCGTTAATGTTGTTCGGAAGGGCGCGGAGTTATTCTTCACGCTTATTCAGGATGTTGAGCCAAAGGCCAGTGTGAGTGATGTTCCGATTGTGTCGGAGTTTGCTGATGTGTTTCCTAAGGATCTTCATGGGTTACCGCCCCAGCGGGAGATTGACTTCATTATTGAGTTGGTGTCAGGTGCGAAACATGTGGCCCGCTCGCCATATCTCGTAGCGTCAAAGAAAATGGCAGAACTGAAAGTTCAGTGGCAAGAGTTGTTGGAACAGGGTTATATACGCCCAAGTATGTCACCTTGGAGCGCACATGTTCTCTTTGTGAAAAAAAGGACGGTAGTTTGCGGTTGTGTATCGACTATCGCGAACTGAATAAGCTGACAGAGAAAAACAAGTATCTGATTCCACAGATAGATGACTTGTTCGATCAGCTCGCGGGATCAATCGTCTATTCTAAATTGGATTTAAAGTATGGATATTACCAACTAAGGATTCGGGAAGGTGACATTCCTAAGACAGCGTTTGGAACACGCTACGGTCATTATGAATTCACGGTAATGTCGTTTGGGCTATGTAATGCGTCATCGGTATTCATGGATCTAATGCATCGAACGTTCAGAGAGTACTTGGACCTGTTTGTGATCGTCTTCATTGATGATATCTTGGTGTACTCTCAGTCTGAAGCTGATCATGCGAACCATTTGCGATTAGTGTTGCATAACTTGAGGAGGAATAAGCTCTATGTCAAGTTCTCAAAGTGCGAGTTCTGGCTATCGTCAGTGGCTTTTCTTGGTCATGTGGTGAGTGGAGAGGGCATTGCGGTGGATCCGTTAAAGATAAGTGTCATTCGGGAGTGGCCGGTGTTGTCTTCAGTGGCCGAAGTCAGGAGTTTCCTTGGACTGGCAGGCTACTACAAACGTTTTGTAGAAAACTTCTCACGGATCGCTTTGCCTCTTACCACACTGACGAGAAAGGATCAGAAGTTCGTTTGACGCCGGAGTGCGCGCGAGCTTTTGAAGAGCTAAAGATTCGTTTGACCACGGTGCCTTTTTGACATCGTCATGTGGTACAGACGGCTATGAGATTTACAGTGATGTTTCAGGGAGCGGCTTAGGCTGCGTTCTTCTGCAGTTTGGCAAGGTAATTGTTTATGGCTCACGCCAGTTGAAAGTGCATGAGCGGAATTATCCCGTCCACGACTTAGAGTTGGCGGCGGTGTTCTTTGCACTAAAGTTGTGACGACACTATTTATATGGTGTAAAAGTGGATATCTTTACAGATCATAAGAGCCTAAAATACTTATTGGATCAGAAGGATCTCAATATGCGACAACGGAGGTGGATGGAGTTCCTAGGGGACTACACCTTTGATATTCACTACACGCCCGAAAAGGGAAACGTGGTCGCAGATGTCTTGAGTCGTAGGACTCCGGTAAGGGCAAATTGGTTGCAGATGCATGATGAGCGTCTGATCCAAGAGTTGGAAGCGTTAGAGATTTCTTATGTTGACAAGAATTCCACAGCCGATGCATGTTTGAACTGGACGGAGGTTCAGTATGACCTCACGGATAGGATTCGACGAAGCAACGGAGCTTGATGAAAGTCTCCAACGTTATGCAAAGGATGGTTCAAATAACCAATTCTCCTGGGATGACGGCCTTTTGAGGAAAGAGGGTCGTTTGTGCGTCCCAAGTATGGGTAAGTTGAGGGAAGAATTGATGTATGAGGCTCACATTACCAAATACTCAATTCACCCGGGGAGCACAAAAATGTACAAGGACATGAAAAAGTTGTTCTGGTGGTCAAGATTAAAGAAAGACATAGCACTTTATGTGGCTAATTATCAAACTTGTGCTTTGGTGAAAGCTGAATGTCAGGAGCCTGGAGGGTTCCTGAAGTCGTTACCTATTCCGGAATGGAAGTTTGATGATATTTCGATCGATTTCATGCACGGGTTGCCGAGATCTCAACGCGGGAACGATTCGGTTTGGGTGATCGTAGACCGGTTGACTAAAGTGACTCACTTCCTACTGAACAAGAAGGACAATTCAGTGAAAGTTTTAGCGAAGTTTTATATCGAGTAAATAGTACGATTGCACGGTGTGCCCCGTAGCATCGTAAGTGACCGTAACGGGTGCTTCACATCGAATGATTGGAGGCTAATCCATCGATTGTTGGGTACAAAGTTAACATTCAGTACGGCCTTTCATCCCCAAACTAACGGCCAGACTGAGCGAACCAACAGGACGATGGAGGATATGCTCCGAATGTGCGTCTTGGATTTTGGTAAGAGATGGGAAGACCACCTCTATATGGTGGACTTTGCCTACAATAATAGCTACCAAGCGAGCATCGGTATGGCTCCGTATGAAGCTTTGTATGGTCGGAAATGCCGTACACTGCTAGCTTTGGCGGAAGCAGGCGAATCAAAAGTATATCCGCGCAAGGATGTCGAAGAAGCTACTTCGACGATACGCTCTATTCGGGAGAGGCTATTGATAGCCCAGGATAGGCAAGCCAAATACTACAACGCCAAGCACCGGAACGTGGAGTTTGTGGTGGGCGATTGGGTATATTTGAAGATCAAACCCTTCAAAGGCGTGTCCCGGATTCAGCGGTTGAAAAAACTAAGTCTGAGATATCTTTATCCGTTTGAAGTGGTGGAACGAGTTTGGGAAGCTGCCTATCGGCTAGCTCTTTCGGCAGAATGGAGTGGCTTGCATGATGTATTCCACATCTCAGTGCTTCGAAAAGCCGTCAAGGATCCAGCTCAAGTGATTGAGAATGATCGTGTATCGGTCGATTATGGGCTAACAACAAGGGTTAGACCCATTCGGATCGAAGATAGAGCCGATAAACAGTTGCGGAACAAAACAATAGGGATGGTCAAAGTCCGGTGGGACAATTGTGGTCGTGAAGAGCTAACATGGGAGCGGGAGCAGACCATGCAAGCTGATTTTCCCGAGTTGTTTGTTTAGACTATTGTAATGTGCGTCTTTTGTTGTAACGGTCATTTTGAAGTTATAACATTATGCTTGCTGGATTTCCTTGCTGTGAGCAAATTTCGGGATGAAATTTATTGTAAGGAGGGGAGGGTTGTAACATCCCAATTCCACTTTGGAGTTCAAGCTGGCTGACACGGCCTGGGACACGGGCGTGTCCAAGGGCGTGTCCAGCTCTGGGTACTCGAGTGGGTCGAGTAGTACTCGAATGGGGCTCGAGAGTGTCTCGAGTAAGGCACACGGCCTGGGACACGGGCGTGTCCCAGGGCGTGTCCTTTGTTGTGTGCGTCGAGTCGAGTTCTC